>OY744475.1:84066472-84186725 GCA_963556175.1 Tipula confusa
CGAGTGATAGCGAAATGTAAGGTTGAAATGAAAAATCGACAATTTAGAGAAAAAAATCGACTGGAGACAAACATTGTCTAAATTAAATAATTTTGAAACGAAACACCCCGTCTCCGCCAGCAATTGCAATCGAGTATTACTATTAATTTTCGAACATATCAGATATCATACAATCGTTTTCTACCAAGTTGTTGATATGCAAGAATTTTGACATTTTACTTTTTTCAAAATGGCAACCTTTTTTTATTTTATTCTATATCTCTAAAAGTCTGTACTATTTGGTTGTCAAAATTTATACATCGTGACCATTAAAATTTTTAATTATTAAAAAAAATGAAACATGAAAACGAAACTATTAAATTAATTCAATTACATAGAAGTCTTTGAAACATAAACTCAAAATTGTTTAGAAGGGCTGACATTAAAAATAATTTATTAAGAAAAATTTCCAAGAGTTATTTTAACATTTTTAAAAACATTTTAAACTAACAAAACAACAGATATTGCTTTAAAATACCAAAATCGAAATGATTTCTAAACGTCAAATTTATTGTAATCTTGTAGCGCCATCTTTGAAATTTTTATTGAAAGAAATTGCAATTGTAATTGTATACTTTATGTCAAGGCCATGTTACTTTCCGAATTTTAATTTCTAAATGTTCTTGAATTATGCGGATTTGACTATAATGCGTATTTTTGCGGAACCAAACTACCGCATAACTACAGCGACACCTATATTCAATATTGGACACTAACCATCCAGATGGTATTCTGTATTGACCAAACGAAGACTAAAACCACAAATTTATCCATGCTAAAACACTGCAAAGTTTGGAAATATGACAGAGATCATATCCAAGCAACATACATTTGTCTGGAGGTATTGTAGGTTTTTTTGGAGGTATTGTCAAAATCAAAATGGAAACTAAATTATGCAATTAAAACCCTGACAGACAGAACATAATGCCCTTTGTGGAAAGCAACTATAGAAATTTTAAGAGCAAACTTGTGTTCTCCCCCGTTAGACCTCAAAGTGGACGTTGGGCGAGAAGTAATGAAGAAAAATGCAGTGCTTTTACTCATCTAAATGGCGTATTTTTACCACATAAACAAGTTAACTGAAGTTTTTTTTTTCAGTAGTGGCAATACTGGCAATAGTGGCAAACTACGCTGAAATTTTGAATATTGCTTTTATTTTGCCACTGAACAATATTTCTGGAAATAGTTTTTGGGAAGCTTTGTATACTAATCAACTTGAAATTTTACATCAGTATTAGGTAATGAAAAACATTTGTGTATCTGAAACTGAAACAGAAGATCTCTAATAGTAATAAAAAAGTATTGTGTGTAGCTTGACGAGGGATTCCTGCAAATCTGATCTCCGTTTGAATGACGCGTCATTCCTTTTACTCACTTCCGCTTAACATGGATGTCGTTAAATTTCTTCAATTATATATCCTTATTTGATTTTTACAGATTTAATTAACAGCATTGTGCCGTTTGTTCAATAAAAAGGTTCTTGAAAATGGATTTCCGGATAACCATCCTACTCATCCATTGATACACTAAAAACTGAATGCGGGACATGTGACTTGGAGCAAGTAAATTTCCTAGATGAATACCTAAACCGTCTGAAACCTTTTGGTTTGACAACTCAAATTTAAAATTTTAAGAATGGATGCATCGTTATGCTCCGAAGAAATATTTCTATAAAAAATGGGCAATGTAACTGTGTTAGAATGGTTGTGAAAGATGTTAGTATAAATTGTTTTAAGGCGACAATTACTTCTGGGACACATTTCGGCATTCAATTTTCCTAATAATTCCACTAAGTAAAGTTAAAGATTTATTTCTACCCTTAAATTTTGAACGTTATCAATTTCCTGTTCGGCAATCAACTATAAACTATCAACAACTATAAACAGCGTTTTCTAGAGCGACTGGTTCTGATGCACTCTCAGTCAAACTTTCGGATACCTTAACACAAAGAAAATATTCACGTTTGTTGACAATTTTAAATACTCAAAATAAATTAAATTATAATTGAATTTTTATTCTGTATAGCCGGAGACACTAGATTGAAAAACGGAGACACTAGATTGAAAAATTATGCAAGCAAAACAAAATTTCTTCTTGTAAAAATAAAAAGACGAAACCCGAGATCCAAACCCAAAAACTGTTATAAAAAAGAAGATCTTGATTTTTAAAAGATAAAAAGTTTTATCTTTTTGTAGCAAAACCTACAAAGAGATAACACTACATGTAAACAATTAGTTTGATGTACTATGTTTTTGGTACTCATACAAATAAAAAGGAAATGTTATTGCAATTTTTGATTTTATTTCAATTTTACTAAATTGATTTCAAGATGAACTTCTTCTTCAAAATTTATTGAATGTAAATCGGCTATAAAACTTTTCATCTTGTAAAAATCAAGTTCATCTTTTTATAACAGTTTTGCGGGTTTGGATCTAGGGTTTCATCTTTTTATTTTTGCAAGAAGGAATTTCTACTCGGTTTGGCTTGCATAATTTTTCAATCATTTTCCTCTTCACACAACTAAAATTGAATCCGCTCAAAGTATGAAATCGACATTGCCTAATATGATCCACAATCATTCCTAAAATAGCCTCACATTCGCAATATTTCCCACCGCCATAGTATATGCACTCGACCGTTCTGGAAGAGTAACGCCGTGCCGAGCGCCCGAATTTTCTTTTGATGCTTTGGTAATGTTAAAAATGACAAGCCAGCTCCCTCTTCAAATCGTAGATGTTGATTTAAATTCGTATGCTGGAATTGATTTAGCAGATCCAAAAGCCAGGAAAAATTGATATTTTCATTGGAGCCGAGCACTTTTTCATGTACTGATCAGATCTGGTCCCACTAAACCAATGTTACAAGATACCGGATTTGGGTGGATCGTCACCGGACAAGCTAGTAGTGCAACACCAGAATTAATACCAATGCTAAGTTCATCGAGTTAAAAAAAATACGATGGAAAGCATTGACATGAGTTTAAAGAAGTTTTGGGAACTAGAGTCCATCGTCGAATCTCCGAAAATTCTCTCTCCAGAGGAAATACTTTGTGAGAAACATTTCATAAAGCATCTTGAACGAGACAAAATAGGACGATTTGTAGTACGACTTCCGTTTAAGAAATCATCGGACGCCTTAGGTGATACACTTGCTGCAGCTGTTCTAAGGCTAAGAGGAATGAAATGCAGATTCATTTGTGATCCAGAATTAAAAAAATTATGTCATGAATTTATGGTCGTCTATGAGCGCCGTAGGACCTACGGTTCAATCTACTTTGTACTCAATCATTTTACGTTGAAGGGAACACAGGATAGCCTTTTCTGCCGATTATGAGCAAATGTATCGTCAGGTGCGCATGTCTCAATCTGATACGCATTATCAAAAAATAGTATGGCGATCTGATCCATTCAAACTCATCCGTTATTTTCGTTTACAAACAGTCACTTATGGATTGGCTTCTGCAGCATTTCTGGCCACCAGAGCAATTAAACAAGTAGTAAAAGAAAACCTAGAATCATATCCTAAGGCTTCAGATATCATCCAGAATGATATTTATGTTGATGACTTGATGTCTGGTACTGACGATGAAAACGATGTACTACATCACAAAGAAACTATCATTACTATTTTTCGCAGTTATGACTTTAATATGAGAAAATGGAAATCCAACAAAAATAAAGTACTACATTGTATTCCATCTGAAGACACAGAAGCCAACCCTTAAGAAATTCTAAACCATACTGAACAAGAAGCTGGTCCCAGGTTATCAGCCTTTGGGCTGATAACCTGGGCTGGGACGATCCACTTCCCACCGAAAAACAAATAATCTGGTCCCCCATGCGAAAAAGTTTAGAATATGTTAATATTTCTATTTCCAGATTTCTGAATACAGACAAAGGTTCCACAATTGACTTATATGGTTTCTGCGATGCAAGCCAACACAACTGATCTCATCGAAAACAAAGGTAGCGCCTATTAAGCAACAGACGCTTCCTCGTCTTGAGTTATGTGCTGTTGTGTTGCTGACGAAACTCATCAAAGTCATCAAATTAGAATCATGGTTTGATATCAAACAAACTTACGCCTGGACCGATTCCCAGATTGTACTCGACTGGCTAGCAAGTCATCCAAGACGATGGAGTACGTTTGTGGGTAACAGAACAGCAGAAATTTTATCAACAACATTTCGTCGAAACTAGAAACACGTTTAATCGGCATATAACCCAGCGGATTGCGCTTCTCGTGGTCTATCTAGTAAGGAACTGCAATCGCATTCTCTTTGGTAACATGGTCCTAGTTGGTTGCTGCAACCTATCGATACATGGCCACTTCAAAAACTTAATTACGGATATGTAGAAGAAGCATCAAATAAATTATTTACCATCACTTCGGTCCGCTCACATTCAAATGAATGGTTCAACCAAATGCCGGCCAAATATCTATCGTTTCGGAAGCTACAACGAGTGCAACATATTGCGATTTGCCACCAATGGTGCAAATATGGTCCCATATCTATTCATCTAACGAAAGGGAGAGGACAAAAAACTTATAAGTCTTATATTTGTCTCTTCATATGCATGAGTACCAAAGCCGTCCATCTGGAGCAGGTCGGAGAACTATCCAGTGAAGCATTTTTAGCTGCTCTGAAGAGATTCTAGCGACTTCGCTACACAAACACAAAAACAATTCAGATATTCAGATATTTCGTGCACATTCATATAATTCGCTAACGCTACATGTACACTGTACATAAATATATATAGAGCGTAAAATAGCATTTACACAGCACTCGGTCGCCATAGCCTGATGAGATGACAATTAATTTTTAACTAAAATTTCTCATCAGATCGAAACTGAGATTTGCTTTGCACATCATCCACATCTGAATAATTAAAATAACCACACACATCCGCCGTCGTTATAAGATTCACAGCTAGAAGAGGCGATTGTCGCGAAATACTCAGTGACAACGGTACTAATTTCATTGGCGCCGACGTGATGCTTAGACAATCACTTAACCAAATAATCACAGGTTCAAGTAATATTTCTAATTATTGTTCCAGATTTCGGATCACCTAGGCTTGTGGGAAGCGGCGATAAAGTCCGCCAAGTATTATTTGAAGCGAGTGGTAGGCACCAATATTTTTATTCATGAAGAATTAAATATACTTTTAGCTGAAGTAGAGGGTATCCTGAATTCACGACCGATAAGCGATGTCGTAAGTGGGTCAAAATCGGTGTCGGTGATGAGATCACCGACACCGATTTTGACCCACTTACGACATCGCATTTTCTGATCGGGCATCCTGTAAACATAATCTCGGAGTTTCTTCATAAGAATAATCAACAAATCATTTATTGAACTTATCCGTTCAAGTGGGGGTTCATGTTGAGTAGTTATATAATCATTGATTGACTTTAGTATTATACTCCGTAACTAGCGACCCGTTGTTGCTCGTTCCCCTGGGACCTAAAATTATTATATGTTGTCCACGCCAGTTTTGTTTGTTTATATATTTAATTTATTTTGTACGTTTGGGTTGTATACCTACTCATTTCCCCAACATTAATTTTTTTCAAAATGAAGTAACGGGTAATGAGTAGGTATTAAAAGCCACGTTTTGTGAGATTCAAAAAAGAGTTTGAGCAGAAATTTGGATGAGTCGACAGAACTTGTTAGCAAGCAGCCATTAGTTTTTTTTTTAGTAAATAATAAGTTTTTATTTTAATTTATATAATTTTCTTCAATTTGTTTTTAATGAAAGATAATAAATTGTGATCTTAATAAATAAAAAATAAAAAATTGTGAAACTGTGATTTGTGACGAAAAATTATAATTGAATACAAATAAAGCAATGTGGTTGCTCCGATTATTATTGAAAACCGCCGACGATCCATTGCAAGTTGCATTCGGTTTTGAATATTGAGAATAGTTGAACTATCAACGCATACATCGTCAACCTATCTTGATCAGCTCGAATTTGTAGCATTATATATATATATATATATATATATATATATATATATATATATATATATATATATATATATATATATATATATATATATATATATTTATATATATTAATATTACTTCATTTTTTTCTAGATTCCGACACATTTCATAAACTACTTACTTCTTCATTATATAAACTATCCACTATTTATTCAGCTGATTGAAACGTACCTGAAATAAGAAGAAAAAAATTTAATTAATATTTTGCTATACCATGAAAACTTAAATCTAGCAAAAAAAAAAAGTTTAATTAATTAAATTTAATTAGACGACAGGTTACTTTTTTGTATTCATAATTAGTTTGTAATTATAAAAAAATGAACTGAAAGCTTAGATGAAATTCCTTTTAATTTTTTTAACATAAAACTTTCAAAAAGTATTTTAGAAGCTTGTTAAATGAAATGTTGTCAATAACCGATGTCTTTAATAAAATTGAAAATATTAAAGTAACTTTTTTAAATTTACAAATTAACAAAAAATGTTGATCAAAAATTTAAAAGCTTTTTGAGCCAAAAACAAGTTGATAATTTTGTTAATGCGTAGAAAAATATTTACGGTTGGAAAAATTTAATTTAAGTTTTTTTATTGATTTTTTAAAATTTTGACAAGCTTTTATATTATTGCGTATCATATATAAGCTTTCAAAAAAATTTCTTTTGAAATTTGTGGTAATAATTCAAACTCTTGAAAAGCTATCGTGTTGATTGAAAACCTTTGTGCGATCCATGAAGTAAAAGGTCTGTAAGCAGGCTGGTTTATCTCATTATGTGTACGGATCCTACACATATGGTGAAGTGACCTTTACGATGACACGTCTCGATGACACGTTCCAATTATGGAATTAAAACTGGACCTAAAACGGAACTGGAACTAGATCCGAAAATGATCTGGATTCGGAAACGGAAACGTGTTCAGCTCTAAAACCTGATCTGGTAGATTTTTTTGATTGAAAAATACAGAAGCGATAAGCACCTTGAAAGAAACGCTCCAATCCAGTATGCCAGGTCTGGGGATACGTTTCCAAATCTGGTATTGACATTTTTGGATCAGTTTCCAGTTCCCTTCCGTTTCCGGTCAGATCCATGAAAGTTTCGAATTTAGTACTGAATTTAGTATCGTAAACGTATCCAATTCTGGAACTAAAACTGGACCTTAAAACGAAACCAGGTCAGAAAATGTTTCAGATTCTGATATGGAAACGTGTCCAGCTACTAAATCTGAATGAGATCCGCCAATATTCCAGATTTAGTTCTGGAAATGGATCCCGTTCCGGACATAAATCTGAAACTCAAAACGGAACTTGAACAAGATTAGATTCCAAAAACAGACCTAAACTCTCACAGAACTCAAACAAAATCACAAAATGTTTTGGAATCTGATCTCAAACGTATCAAGAAGTTAATTGTGAAATACCGAAGTGGTAAACACCTCGAAAGATATGCTCCAATCCATTATGGCCTGGATACGTTTCCAAATCTGGTATTAAGACACTTCTGTACTTGTTTCCAGTTCCTTTTTGTTTCTCGTCAGATTCAGAAATATTCCGGTTTCAGTATTGTAAACGTACCCAATTCTAGAACTTAAACTGAACTTAAAAAAGGATTTCGAAGCACGTCTGAAAATGTCCTAGATTTTGATACGAAAACGTACCCAGCTGCAAAATTCGTATCTCAAACAAGATCCGTCAAAGTTTCGGATTTAGTTCCGGAAACGGAACCGGTTTCAGACAAAAATCTGGAGTTTGAACCCGGTACTCAAAATCCGCCTCGAATTCTGATAGGAAGCAACTATGTTGATATTTTATAGCCTGGAGTAGTAGCGAAATATTACTTTGGTATCGATCGAAGGTTAACCTTCGAAAAAGCCTCCCAAAATAATTTCGTAATCGGATGAAAAAACGACCACTGATCGACGTTCATCGTGATAAAATGGATCTTTTGCCTTTTCATAACGATAGTAGGTTTGCTTCATGATGTTGAAAGTTTATCGCGTTTTTATTTTATTTAAATTTTAAATACTTGGAATTTTTACACA
The DNA here is from genome assembly GCA_963556175.1 of Tipula confusa. Lineage (NCBI taxonomy): Eukaryota > Metazoa > Arthropoda > Insecta > Diptera > Tipulidae > Tipula > Tipula confusa. The sequence goes on from OY744475.1 coordinate 84,074,562, forward strand.
AAACTTTAAACTAAAACTTAACTACTGAATTTCGTGTTTTACTAACGCTACCTAAAATTATTTGCTAACCATAAACAAAATAATATGCTTTGCTCAATTAAAAGTTGTAAAAAAATTTTCTTCAACTAATGAAAAATTATAGAAAAACTTAAAAAGTAAAAATAAAAAAAAAACTTGTAAGGCAAATATTATCCGTCAATCAACTCAGGGAATACAAACTAAAAAAAAACCGTTGATACAAAATTATTAATTTAGTTAAGATTTTAACTGTTGGCAACGATATAGAATTTCAGCAGCCTCAAGATATTTAGAAACACAAAAACACACATATATATATATATATATATATATATATATATATATATATATATATATATATATATATATATATATATATATATATATATACATTTATATATATATATATATATATATATATATATATATATATATATATATATATATATATATATATATATATATATATCCCTTGAAAATTTCCCTAACAATAACGGAATTTGAGCCCAGAACTCAAAATACGCCTTGAATTCTGATAGGAAGCAACTACACTCAACTCTTTTTTTACACGCTTTTTTTTTACACGATTTCGAAATAACACGGTCCACAAAAAAGAACAATTACTCTTTTTTTGCACGATTTATTCGATCTAACACGAATTTCAAAATATGTATATAATTTTATAATTTTAAAAAAATTCACGTTTCACAGTGTATTTTATACACTATGTACATGTAGGTACAAAAATAAAATATAATTAGGGGAATACCCGAATTTTATTATATCTCTTTCATTCTCTTTTCTATTGTTCGTTGCATTTTATAAATTGTGTTGAGCATTGAGTATTTTGTGTTCATAGTGTTCAGTTCGTACGACGCATAAATAATTATCTTACGCAAAGCTATATATTTTCAATATTCACCCGTAATTCGACAGTTTATATCTAAACTATAGTGTATAGGTTTTTGATACCTTTTCCAGTATAATTCAAACAACTAATAAAGGTAATGTTATTGTATCCAGTTTAGAACATTTCTATAAGTGATTTTTAAATTATTTTGTTATAATTTTAGTAGGAGTACCTATTTTATAAGATGTCTAATCGGAAGAGACAAGCAATTTCTTTAGAAACTAAAATAAAAATATTAGACTGTCTTAAGAGAGGCGAACGTCCCACATCTATTGGCAATAGTTTTGGTTTTAATGAAGCGACTATTAGAACTATAAAAAAAATGAGGATTCCATTCGACAATCAGTTATTTCTGGATCAAAACTTAGTTCTAAAACATCATCATATAGTCGAAATGCTCTCTTAGAGAAAATGGAAAAGCTTTTAGTGGTTTGGATTTACTGCAGAACAAAATACCTATAGATAGAAAAATTATAAAAGAGAAGGCTCTTAGGATATACGAACGACTACAGAAATATTTAATGCAAGTGAGGGATGACTGACAGGATTTATAAAAAGGCACGCATTTCATAATGTTAAAATAAAGGGAGAAGTAGCGTCAGCAGACGAAAATGCTGGAAAGAGCTATCCAGAAAAATTACTTAAAATAATTGAAGACAATGGTTATACCCCAGACCAAATATTTAATGCCGACGAAATGGGGTTATTCTGGAAGAAAATGCCAACGAGAACCTACATAGCAAAATCTGCCGGTGGCTTCAAAGCGGCTTAAGATCGAGTAACGTTTTTATTTTGTAGTAACGCATCTGGGGATAGGATTTTAAAGGCTTTAATAATCAACCGTTCATTGAAACCACGAGCTTTGAAGGGCAAGGACTTAAAATAGCTGCCCGTTCATTGGATGGCCAATAAAAAGGCATGGATGACGGCTGATTTATTTAAAAAATGGTTCCACGAGTGTTTCGTTCCTGAAGTCAAAAAATATATGGAACAAAAAGGACTTGAATTCAAAGTCCTTTTACTCATTGATAATGCTCCGAGCCATCCTGTGCTAGATCATCCAAATATCCAATTGCAGTTTTTACCGCCTAATACCACTTCTTTGATTCAGCCAAAAAACTGGATCAGGGCATTATAGCAACCTTCAAAATGTATTATATAAAACAAGCTTTTAAATATATTTTAGATTCAATCGAGGAAAGAAACTTGACGGTCATGGATGCATGGAAAAATTACACGATTATGCATTGTATTACACTTGCTTCTAATGCCATAAAACAACTTCGGACATCTACCCTAAATGCTTGCTGGAGAAAGATTTGGCCAGAATGCGTCGGAAGTGGAAGTTCTGTAACAGACTCATCAATTGTGTGTTCAGAAATAATAACTTTATCACACGCCATTGGTGGTGAAGGGTTTCACAACATGGATACTGCAGACATCGAAGAACTAATGATTGAGAAACCTTTAGATGAGGAGGATTTGCTTGAAGTTGTACCAGTTGATGTTAGTAATGAGAACGATGATGATGATGAAGGGAAATTCATCAGCTAACAGCTAGTTTAATTCGCGAGGGTTTATAATTTTCTGCATTTATGGCACATCATTTTCTCACCCATGATCCCGACGTGGAACGAGCATTAAAGTTTCAGCGTAATCTGCAGCTTTGTATGGCTGGGTACCAAGAACTCTACAAGCATCTTGAGAAACCAAAAATCCAGCCTCTGATAACGGATTTCCTAATAAAAAGAAAGCCAACATCAGAGGAGGTTATCAACGAACGAGTGCCTTCAATGGATTCAAGTTCGTTAGATGGGTTAGACTCTAGCGATGAAGACAATATTGCACCTGTTGGTAATAAACGTGCTTGGTTATTATCAAGTAGTGATGATAGCACTAAATAAGCTTTTGATTTGTAATTCAAATTTTTTATAAGTACTTATGGACTAAAATTTATTTGTTATCTTTTTTAATAAAAATGAGAATGAAATATGTATATAGGAACATGTTGTAGAATAATTAGATATGTGTTTTCATAAGTTTTTTTTTGCACGATTTTTCATACCAAAAAGTATTTTTTTTCTATCTTACACGGTTTTTTAAAACTGTGGAACACATTCTCAATTTTACTAAGTGTTCCATGTCTTTTTTACACGGTTTTATTTTACACGGATTTCTTTTGAACGTATCTACCGTGTAAAAAAAGAGTTGGGTGTATGTTGATATTTCATAGCCTGGATTAGTAGTGAAATATTACTTTGGTATCGATCGAAGGTTAACTTTCGAGAAAGCCTCCCAAAATAATTTCGTAATTGGATGAAAAATCGACCACCGATCAACGTTCATCGTGATAAAATGGATCATTTGCCTTTTTATAACGATAGCTGGTTTGCTTCACGATGTTAAAAATTATATCGCGTTTTTATTTTATTTAAATTTTAAATACTTCGAATTTTTGAATTCTACATAACTAATCTTTTTACACAAAACTTTAAACTAAAACTTAACTACTAAATTTCGTGTTTTACTAACGCTATCTAAAATTATTTGCTAACCATACACAAAATAATATGCTTTGCTCAATTAAAAGTTGTAAAATAATTTTCTTCGACTAATGAAAAATTATAGAAAAGCTTAAAAAGTAAAAATAAAAAAAAAAAAACTTGTAAGGCAAATATTATCCGTCAATCAACTCAGGGAATACAAACTAAAAAAAAACCGTTGTTGGCAACGATATAGAATTTCAGCAGCCTTAAGATATTTAGAAACACAAAAACTTATATATATATATATATATATATACATATATATATATATATATATATATATATATATATATATATATATATATATATATATATATATATATATATCCCTTGAAAATTTCCCCAAACAATAACTAAACACTGAAAACTTTTACAAAAAAGCGCATCTACATATTTAACTTTGACAATAGACTGAATGAGTTTTAAGTACCAAAAATTGTCATCCAAAATTGCACCAATAATTTTTGTCTATATTTAAATTTTACGATACTGAAAAAAAAACAAAATTTTCACAAGAAAACTTAAAGTTTCTTTTTTTTTAAAACTTTATTATGTTTAAATTTGAAGTCACAAAACAAAAAAGAAAAGTTTTAGAAAATCCTATAAACTTTTCATATATTTTAAGAAAAATACTATACACTGTGTGTATGGATGTGTATACAGTTTTCAGTTGTCTATATAGAACACAAAACATTTGCGACAATAATATAATTTTTTCTAGGTTTTTCCCTTGCTCTGCTACTTTTCAAATAAAACAGCATCTACACAAAATCATCATATTTTGTTGCAAGTAAGTAGTAAAGCCGGTTGGTTGCTTTATATACAAACAACAATACTCTTATGCGAGTTGTGCTCGCTGGAAAAACTTTAGTATAAAGAATGCATAAAAAAGGATACGGAATATTTTTCAATATTAGATTTTCTATTTTAATATTTCATCATAAGATTTTACATTGTTGTTGTGTTCAATTTCGATTTTTTTTTTTATATTAAATTTTATATTTATATGAATCGATTGAAAATGTTTTTCACGTAGTTTTGTGAAAATGTTTGATAACATTCACAAGGCGAAAAATGATAACATAAGATAGCTTTGCTACAGACGAAAATTGAATTTAATGAAAATTACATAAATACACACACAGTATATATTCTAAATATACATGTACACAATTTAATTTTTCTTGTTCCATTTTCATCTTCATATACGTATATGTTCTATGTACAAGCAAGAAAAATATAAAATTGACTATATTATTTCTTTAATAAATAAATTAATATTATATATATATATATATATATATATATATATATATATATATATATATATATATATATATATATATATATATATATATATATATTTATATATATATATATATAAATTTACATTTTTTCTTCGGAACAAACAAAGAAAATGCAAAGTTATGTGGTTTTAGTGGTGAAAATATATATAACATACGAGTATATATTTTCTTTTTGTAACTTTTCTTAAAATATTTAATCGAAAGGTTATAATGTTATAAAATGTAATTTACATATGCATATTTAATGATTTTAAAAATTTTATGAATTTAAAGTTGGGTTAATACTAAGTATATTGCAAAATTTTTTAAAATATTATAAACTGGTGTATTGGATATTTTTTTGCTTTCAATCTGAAAACTTGGTTTTCCAATATAATTTGTTACCAAGAATTTTTTTTTTTATGACATTTTAATGTTTACTTTACTAGCCTTTTTTTCCCTGCCCAAAACGGCTAGCACTGCTCCGCAGTTTCTACCTCTTCTAAACAAAGTCGGCACACCGTCTCATTTTGTTCAAATGATATCTCAGGTTGCAGTGACCTGAAAGAAAACTCACTAGCTTCCTAATATTTCCTTTACTTGAATTGACCGCCAAGTCCTTGTGATGGAGTGGTCTGAACAAAGATTTGGCCTGTTTAAGGCCGGGAATACAGTTCCAATAGGTCAAGCACTGCATTTTTTCCCATTTACTAATAATGTAGACTACTAAGGCCCACGGGATGCCACAGAAAAAGGCTCAGGGCCAATTGGTGTATCTGATAAGGCTGTCCGCGCAAGTTCGTCGGCTATCTCATTTCCAGTGATACTCATGTGACCAGGTACTCACCACAACTTAACTTTGTTATGACAAGAGAGAGATTTTAGCAGTGTATAACAGCTTTTGACCGACTTTGAATCCAGGCAGTTGTAAGTCAATACTTTCAATGCTGCTTGGCTGTCGGAGAAAATGTGGATGGGGGCGCCCTTAAGACCTTTAGTCATAATAGTTGAGACGAATTGTTTCGATATTTTGTTGTTGGGCCCAAAGACAACACTGCCTACTCCACTATCCATTTTTGATCCATCCGTGAACCAGACCAGTATCCCAGACGGTTCTATCAAGCCTGCCATAGCAGAGTTCCTTGGGCATCACGTCCGGGACTCTAAAGAACATATTCAAGTCAAAAAGTTCATTCAAAATGTTCAGATGACCCATATGATCATCATGATTATATTGATTCACCAGCTGTAATCTAGCAGCTGATTTTTTGACGTAAATATGAAGTGGAGTGAGTCCGATGAGGGCTTCCATTGCCGCCGTAGGACAGGTCCTCATAGCACCTGTGATTCCCATGCTAGCCTCTGCAATGAGGTAAGCTTGTTCATAATAACTTTTTGCTGTACCTTCGGCCACCAAACTATGGACCCATAGATTACAATTGGCCTCACTATCATGATGTACATTCAGTAAATCATTTTTCAGCTGAGGCCCCAAGTCCTGCCGAACATACGCCTACAGACCCACATCACCGCGCAGTTTCTTATCAAGGCAACACCCAGATATTTGACTTCATTAGAGTATCTGATAGTAATATCATTTAGACTAATTGAACCAAAGTTCAATTTACGTCTTTTGGTAAATGCTACCAGGACTGTCTTGTTAGTGTTTATCGAAAGGTCCTCTTTAGTGCACTAATTCGAAATAACAAGCAAGGCCTGTTGCATGCTGTCAGACATCGTATGCCCACCAGAGATTATGATAACCAAATCGTCCACATAACCAAAGGCGTCATAACCGAGTAGATGTAGCTCATCAAGTTACTCGTCGATCACGAGTGACCACAGCAAAGGTGACAGGGCACCGCCTTGTGGGCATCCCTTGACTGCCGTAACCGTGACCGATTCATTACCTAATTTCGATGTAATGTTCCTACTAGCCAACATGGAGCTAATCCAGTGGTTAGTTGGATCATCAATACCTCTAGGCGTTATTGCCCTAGCAATTGAGTCGTAACCAGTATCGAAAGCTCCCTCAATATCCATAAAAGCGCACAGCGCAATTTCTTTCGAGCGGTAAGCCGCTTCAACCTTGTTAACAAGTATATGCAGCGCCCCCTCTGTGGATTTGCATTTTCTGTAGGCAAATTGATTAGGATTAAGGGGTCTGGTTACAGTTAACCAGTCTCTGATATCAAGATCTACCAGTCGTTCTATAGAATAAATGATGTAAGACTGATAGGTCGGTAGGACTTAGGGAGTTCACTTGGCCGATTGCCAAGCTTTGGAATAAAAACCACATTGACTTGGCTCCAAACCTGCGGTATGTGACCCAAATTGAAGCTAGTTCTAAATGAGGCTACCAGAGCAAGGGTAATCAAATCCAAGCTCCTTTGGAGAAGGGCTGGGAAGATTCCATCTCCACCTAGAGCCTTTAACGGCTGAAAGGAGTTAATGGCCCATTTGATTTTTTCCGGAGTAAAAAGCTTACCGGATAAGCTATTAACCCAACCTACATCTGCACCCATATGTGTACCAAATATAGGGTTAGTTATTGTATTTGTGTTGCATACAGTGCAGCTCGGAAAGTGCACTTGAAGCACCCGATGTATAGTTACCATCGAATTTCAATAGAAGCCCAATCTCGTTGGACTGGTCCGTAGCTAGAACTTTATGGAGTCGAGCAGCTGTAGGTATATCCTCGATATTACCACAGTTTTTCCTCCACGTAAGCGTTTGGAACGCCTTAATTCACTATTGTAATTTGTTAGGGCTTGCCTATATTCAATCCACTCATTAGAATGCTTTGCCCTATTAAATAGTTTCCTAACCCTCTTACGGAGTTTAGTAAGCTGCTTGTTCCACCATGGAACTTTGCGATTAACCGCAACGTTACGCGCCACACAGCTGCTTCAGTAAGAAGATAGGAGCACACCATTTAACAAACAAGCTGCAGTTTCTAGGTCACTAATTGAACTCAAAGATGTTGGCAGCATGTCTGCTTTGATGAATAAAGTCAGTCTGTTATCAGCCTTAACTTCGATTACGAATAAGGACATTTCCCGTTTTATTAAAATTATCACGAAACTTATCTGCGATAAAATAAGGTAGACTCAGTGAAGGAACACTCAATTTTTGACATTTGGTTGCACCTATGTATATCCGCCTATTTATAATGGTTGGGCCTATATGTATATGTATATAATGATTGCGCCTATGTATATGTATATGGGTAGCGGTCGAAACTGGATATTTTAAAACGAGATATGGTACAAAACTGAATATTTCAAAACAGGATATTTCGACATGTGATTTAAACTTAAAATTATTTTTTAGGAAAGTTGTGGAATTTGGCCAATTAGGAAGGAACTCGGCGAGTTCTTAACCGATTATGATGAAATTCGATAAGTAGGATGAAAATGGAATCTTAAAATGGTATTTTGGGAAAGTTCTGGAATATGGCCAATTAGGGAGGAACTCGGTGAGTTCTTAACCGATTATGATGAAATTCTATATGTAGGATGGGAATGTGATTTTAAAATTATTTTTTGGGTAAGTTCTGGAATAGCCAGTTACAAAGGAACTCGGTGAGTTCTTAACCGATTATGAGGAAATTCTATATGTAGGGTGGGAATGGGATTTTAAAATGATTTTTTGGAAAATTTCTGGTATATGGCCAATAAGGAACTCAGCGAGTTCTTAACCGATTATGATGAAATTCGATATGTAGGATGAAAATGTGAGAATTAATGTTAATAAGATGAGAAAAGCAGCAATTAAAAAAAACCATTAAATGAAAGAAAATTCTATCTCCGTGCTTAGAATTATTCAAGTATGAAACCTTAATGGCCATATTCCAGAGGTTTTAAAATCAAATTTAATTATACAATTGAAGAAAGAAAAACATTAAGTGAAGGAAAATTATATTTCACTCCTTAGAAATATTCAAGTATGGAATCTTACTGGCCTTATAATCCTTTTAATTCCTTGATGTTCTCTGGCGGTTTCAGTTTCCTAATTGCTGCTCCTTTTTTTGGATCCGCTTTTATGCCTAGACTGGTTACGATGTAGCCCAGGAATTCCGTTTCTTACTTCAGGAATTCTGTTTTGTTGAGGTTTACCCGGAGATTTCGGTCTCTTAGTTTCTTGAAGATTTTTCTGACGTTAACAAGATGTTGTTCTTCGTTTTCTTCGCCGAAGACGATTATATCGTCTATGTAAACGTAACATATTTTTCCTATATAAATTCCTTAAGGACGTCATCTATCATACGTTGAAAGATGACGGGCGCGTTCTTCAGGCCAAATGGTAGCCACAGGAATTCATATTTCCCATTCATTGGTGAGAATGCGCTTTTTGGAATGTCCGTGGAAGCCTGAGGTCAAGTCGATTGTTATGTATAACCTAGAATTTCCTAGGCTCGTGATGGTGTTATTTATGTCCGCGATCGGGTAAGTATCGGAAATAGTGGCTTCATTCAGTTTCTTGAAATCAATTACCATGCGGTACTTATTTAATTTCCTGAAGTCTAGTTTTTTTTCCACGATCCATAGGGGCGAATTATATGGGCACTTTGATAGTCTGAGTACTCCCTCTTCTAAAATTACTTGCTTATCAACTTCGGACCTCATGTTTATGGGGTACGGGTATGTCTTTGTGTATACAGGATCTTCCGTTGTTGTTCTTATTTCTGCTCTCACGGTTGTATTTATGGTTTGTTCGTCATTGATTTGTCCAAAAATTTTTAAGAACACATTGTTCAAATGGCGATCTCTAACCTCAATGTTGGTCACATGGGTCGAGATTTTCTCCTTCAATGGAATACTGACACCTGGAGAGATTGTTAGTATGTTTTCTCTCCTATCTAGCACGGCTTCTACCTTTTTTAAGGTGTCATCACCGATTATACCGTCGAATGAGGTCAAACCAGGTAACACAAAGAAGGCCACTAGGATATCATTACCAAATCTCTTAAATACAGGTGCTGTTATCTTGTGTTTTATTGGTATTTTACCAATAAATATGTCACCTACTGTTTGTGAACCCATGTCGAGTTCTTTCTTTATAAAGTTTTTGTTGGCCCCCGTATCGATGAGAAGTTTGAGTATTTTCTCGTTTTGGCATTTATATGCTAGGTAAGGAAGGCTTGAGAGGCCTCCTCTATAAAATTTACCTCACCAGTTGGATCAGAACTGTTATCCTCATAGTTTTGAATATACTCTTCATATTCTTCACATTCTTCGTAAGGGTCTTCACTTTGCTGTTTCAAGTGAAACACTCGTTGTTGTTTTTAGGCTTTCACATTTGCATCTGAAGTTACTTCCCTTTTGAAATTTGGGCGATTCATGTAACTGACCCTTTGTGTTCTTATTAATGAATCCACTTCCATCGGTGTTGGTGGCTTTGGTGGTCGCTGTGCTAATCTAACGTCTTGTCGTTGATGATTAATTCCATATCCCACATTTCAAACAGGATGCATAGGCCTAAGGTAGAGTTGCTGGTCTTTGGATTGTTAGCATTCTGGATATTTCGGGTGCTACTCCTCTAATGGAGACTTCCTCTAATGAATGAAAGCTGGTGATTAACGTTAGCATAGAACTCGTTGATGCTTTTGTTTCTCTGCGTCAATCTACTAAGCTGATGTTTCAGTATCCGCTGGTCTCTTATCAGCGTATTTTTATCCCAGTTGCGCTGATCTCCTTGAATATAATTCCAAATGTCGGCTAGCATACTACGGTTTACCCGTTTGGACGGATTAGCCTGCGGGTGATATGCTGTATTTCTCCAATGGTCAATACCATATTTCATCATTAGCTTCTGGAAGCTTCTTGCTATGAATTGACTGCCATTGTCGGAGATTAAGATTGATGGCACCCCAAACGTCAGGAATACTGACCTTTCCAAAAAAAATTGGAGTGGCACCGATTTTGCCATTCTCACCGGTTCCAATATGACGAATTTCGTGAACACGTCGAGCACCACCAACAGGTGCTGGTTCCTCTGTTTCGATCGCGGATATTCCACCGCAACCATTTCCCATGGTTCAGTCGAAATCATTTAAAAATCATTTTTAAATACCATTTTCATCCTATCGAATTTCATCATAATCGGTTAAGAACTCACCGAGTTGCTCACTAATTGGCCACATTCCAGAACTTTCATAAAAAATCATTTTAAGTTTAAATCACATTTCGAAATATCTTGTTTTGAAATATCCAGTTTTGTACCTTATCTCGTTTTGTCAAATCCTATTTTGAAATATCCAGTTTTAAAATGTCCAGTTCTGAGCGGTTCCCATAAAATATATTTATAAAAGGTTACAACTTAAATTTAATTTACGTTAAAACATCGACAATGAAAGGGATAACGGTAGTTTGATAAAAGAGCGGCCATCAAACTTAATAATACGAGCTACTTGCATATTCAACTCTGGGTTTTTATTAAGTCTTATCAAAATATAAAAGACGTTCCTCTGAAAAAATAGTTATTACTTTTTATATCTTTACCACATTATACGAGTACAAGGTTTTCTAAAAAGAAAATTAACTTTTTTGGTAAAAATGTTTTATGTATGTAACACAAAATATAACAACATTTTATTTTTACAATAAAAATTGAAGTTTGTTTCTGCTAAATTAACCATCATCACCTACCTATACATAATATATGCGGCAACGATCATTAAACCACAATTTTTTTTTTTTTTTTTTTTTTAATATTTTAACCGATCGAAGAAAAATAAATAAATAAAATACATAATATTAATTATATTATTTTCAGTAAATAAATTTTTAAAATAGCAATAATAGTTTGTGGACATAAACTGCAGTGGTTTTTATTATTCCAAAAAAATATAAAAATGTGCATCGTTAAAAAAATAAAATAAAAATAAAAATATTAATAATGCATCACAATTAAATTTTCTGTGCATATATTTATTTACGTGAAGCCCCATACAAATTGTTGGTATTTAACAAAAAAAAAAAAAAAAAAATATATATATATATATATATATATATATATATATATATATATATAAATTTATTTTTGTCAGATTTGTCATTGTGTTTATGACCAAAATTTAAAGGGACACAAATCATTGTATAAAATCAGTTTATTGTATGACAACATTAATTATATCTGCGGTAAGTTGAGCCAGTGTTTAACAATAAATCATATTTAAAATTTTTTATTTTATATAAAATATTAAAATTTAATCTAAATACTGAATTTAAGTTGTCGTTTTTAAATTTATGTTTTGGTTTAATAATTTTAAAAAAATTAGATTCACATAAGTTTCACAATCAATAATATTGCACTAAAACCAATAAAAATGGGTAATTTTTTCTAACTTTTCTATATTCAAACAAATTATTATTTGTGGAACCTAACTAATTCAAAGAATTATCTTAGCAAGGAGTCTCTCTGCATGTTTTATTTTTTAATTATTATATTAATTTAATAACCTGTTCGTTTTCAATGTTTTAATATTTCTGGCAATAAAAGTAAGTATATCATAATAAGTCAATAAGAATCAAAAACGTATATGTTTGGAAAACACCCAACAAAACAATCAAATCAATTAAAACTCGAACAGGTCCCACACACTTAATTTATTTAGTACTGCCTGAAACATACTGTATTATAATAGAATCACAGGTCATGTAAATTTATTTGGAAGCTTGTAAAATTAAGTAACCTGATTTTTAATTGACTTATGTTCCACAATCTCAATTGAAAAACACTTATACACTTTTTTGTAATTTTAATGAAAAGTATCATCTAGAATTACTCAATTAAACTACTATAATATAAAAAGCAATTTTATAAGTTCCACAAATTAAATAATTATTGATACAAAAATGTTGCTTAATTCGAGTATTTCTTACTTTATAAAAATATCCCTTAAAACTAAAAAAAAATGGGTTTATAAAAATTGACAATTTTTGAACCAGTATATTTATAATCTACATACACAAACCTAAGTGACGTAACCTATTTGCGAAAAACATCGGTTTATTTGGTCCGAATATGATTTTTCCTAGAAATAAATTATATCCCACAACGTCTATTTATTCAACTATGAATATTTTATACTGAAACAGAAAATCATTAAAAATTGTAACTACATACTGATCTACGTAGGTACGTAATTTAGAAACAACATTTTTAAGATCCACATATGTTCCATAAACTAATTAAAACTTACATGACTTCCGAAAAACTAAAACTTTTGAACATAAAAAAATTTAATTCTGTATCAGTGTTTTGAAAAGAAAATCCACGATAGACTCACTATTAAAATTTGTACAAATAAATTAGTTTAGATTCCACAACCTACAATTCAAACAAATTTTTGATACTAATACAAACAATTGCTTGAAATCAGCATTCGTTTAGACACCCTTTATAAATATTTGCATTGAATGATTAAATTGGAAATACAATTTAAAAAAAATATTTTAGAACCTGCCAGCATTTTATGTTCCACAAATTTAATAAGTAACATTTAAAAATAGAACAGTTATATTCCTTAATATTGCAAGGAAATAAAACGACATTCTGGACAAAAAATAAAAAATATATGAATTTTTTATAGCAGTATTTGGTGTCGGGAGCTGTTCTCTCTTTCATCGATATTTAGTATTTGTTTTTGTACCGTAGGGATGTCAGTAATGACATAGTTGGACCGGTTTCCCGGTACCTTATATTCAATATAATAATATAATTTTTTTTGGTGGGGTAGGTGAAAATGCATTTACGCACAAAGTGTCGGACTCCCGTTGCCGGCCTACATACAAAAAACATCTCCACTTCTTCTGGTCTAGTCTGGAACTGTTTGTCACAATACTTCGGACTAGACACTTTCATGTTTTGTTCTTACTGAACCATCTCCTTGATTACACCTTCCTGTCTAAATCTAATTTTTTGGCTTTAACCACATTCGCAACGTAAAGTTGAACTTGGCTCCAAGTATTTTCTTCGCCAAGCATAACTTCAATAGCAGTCTCTGGGGACCACCTTCCTATGTCACTCTCTAACGATCTTCTTTGTTCTGTCTAATTATTACACACACAAAAAGGTGGTCTCCGCATTGTCGGTAGCACCTGGGCAGTAAACACATTTCTCCGATGCCACTTTCCCCATTCTGTGTAGATATTTAGTTGCATTAGGTAAAAATGAATCACGCCATGCTTCTTCTCAAACCACGGATTCACGCGCTCCATAAGTTTCGCTGTCCATCTGCGTTTTGTTTCGCGGGCTCAAGATGCCTGCCAACGTGCATAGTGCGGTATCTCTTTTTCCAGCAAGCTTTTTTTCTGCCGAGTTTTATTAGCCTCAGATACTGTGCGGTATACCGATGTTACCCGCAGGGCTCCCCTCTCTGCAATTGAGATAACCGTTTCCAGTACATTTCTTTATATAGACTCGACCCATATCTCTCTTCATATAGGATTAAACCGCAGACATCAAAAGGCGCCCTTTACTTGATTTTGATCCGCAAATATTTGCCATAAACCTACTCAGTGACGTGAACCTTTCATAGCCTTCTACATTGTCTGTTGAATTTGTTTGAAAAAGCTCATCTTTGGATCAATCGTAATGCCTAAATATTTGAGAGCAGGTTTTGTTTTGATTACCCTTTGGCCGATTCACATTGGTACTGCGGGCTGTATTCTTGTTTTAGTGATGATTACGATATCTGTATTTTTAGCGCAAGGGTTAATTATTTGTGGCCATCCAGCTGTTTACCACTCACATCACGTGGTTAAGCTTTAGTTGTGCCTGCTTTGTATCACGGGCAGAGAGCGATGAGCACCACAAGGTCATCTGCGTATCCAACTAGTTGTGTCTCGTCAGGCATTTTTGTTCGAATTAAACTATCGTAAAGGCGTTCTGCAGATCTGGTCCTAAAATCGATCGCTGTGCCACACCACCTGTTACTGTCATTCTCGTCTGTCCTTCTTCAGGTTTATACAATAGAGTTCGATCCTTTAAATAATCATTTAAAACCCTTAACAAATATTTAGGGATATGGAACCTCTGCTTCAATGTATCCAGTATATCACACCATCGTACGAAGTTGAATGCATTTTTTAAGTCGAGTTACACTAGAAGCACAATACGCCTTGAAAAGTGATTGTAGTCTTCTGCTATTGTAACCACTTTCACAACTTACTATACATGGCATCTATGGTCGATATCCCAGTCTAAAACCATACTGTTTTGGTGAGAAACCACCACTGGCTTAAGTCGCATCAGTAAGTCTTGGTTTATCTTGTTTTTCCAGATCTTTGCCTGCTGTGTCAAGTATGCAGAGAGGTCGATAAGATGAAGAGACCCCTGGGTCACCGTTATGTTTGTGAATTAGTACTAATTTTGCCATCTCCATGGGGAACTGAATACTCCTTCTGACAGGCCCTCCTTTCGACAGGTCTTGTCGAAAAACAATTTTAAGCACCTCACCAGGTATTTCATCTGTGCTAAAGGATATATTAGGATAGCACTCTCGAGTTTCTGTTCTGTAAATAGTGGATCTTTTATATCTCGACCGAAATCAGTTTCGGTCCTCTCTGGATGGTTAGGAAAGAGAGTTATCACAACAATTCCCATGATGGTGGAATCCATAACGCTTATTGGTCCTTGCTTAGGTTAATGGATCGCCGAAGTTGCTTTTTTGCGATGTTATGCGCTGCTGACATAAATGCTGGTAATATACTGATGATCGCTACCGCAGTAGTCGTTCATTACTGTCCAGTCCTGGATGTACGGTACAAACGCTTACGATAACTCGATAACTCTGGCATTGACGGCTCCGGCTACCACTATATATCCCGTCGTATTTAAAATTCCATCCTCCAAAATCTCGAGCGGGTCTGAATTCGTCAGCGTACTATTGTGAGGACTCCTTGTTTCAATACTGCTCGCTCAGTAACAGCAGCTGTGTTTCTTTCTGAACTGCAAATTGTTGTAATAAATAATCAGCAATGCTTGGTCACCTGAAGTTCTCGGTAGACCTTGCACTTTCCATCCAAGTTTTATTTTCTTCTTATTAAGCAGTTAAATTACGGATTGGCTTCCACATCGGCGTACGATTGGCTTCCTATGCTCGTTTTAATGCTTCCGGCATTACTCTGCCACGTCGCTTTTTCAGCCTAACTTCGGTAACTGCTGTGGGCTGGATATTTTAGTTTAAATTCGGTTTCTTGCTTTCTGTTTCAATTACCAAATTTTAACGCAACCATTTTTATTTTTTGGACTCTTGTCTTTGCCACACTTCTGTAGGTGAACCTTTCGTTAGTCTTTTTTATTCATTTTGCTTCAGGCTTGAGGCCACTCTTTATTTTACTTCCCGTTGCGATCGGGGTACTAATTTCCATAATTTGATCTTTAAGTTGTTGGAGCTATTATGCTTCTACAAATTCTAAGCAGCTCTTCTTCTTCTTTCTCCGTTTTGGAAAAATATGGTCGCCGTGGAAAATGTCTTCCAGTACCACTTAAAAGCGTTGCAGCTTGGTTGTCTTCTACAAGCTTTAACACAAGGGTTTCCCTTCTATCCACTTGACCTACTTATTACTTTGGCTTAACATATTGGCTTGAGCACCTGTTTCTTTTTTTGATGCTGTTAGAGATGAATCACTCTCATTTTGGTTGTTTGTTTTGTTTTAAGTTAACTTCCATCTTTATTACCACAAGTACCACGAGAAATGTTAGTCAAGTACGACAGAGCTCGGCATTATCATAGGAAAGGTATACAACCATCAGCATATGTAGTACCATTTTAGCTTGGGTTTACTTGTTTTTGGTCCACCCCGAGTATTTGATTTCCCCGGTACCTGCAATATCTGGCGGGCTTTCCCAATCTGATACATGGGGAGGCACTCGATGGTGGAACTAGAAAACCCTGCATGGGAACATCATAATGAACATCATAAAAATATTATAACAATATAATAATATAATAATATAATAATATAATAATATAATAATATAATAATATAATAATATAATAATATAATAATATAATAATATAATAATATAATAATATAATATAATAATATAATAATATAATAATATAATAATATAATAATATAATAATATAATAATATAATAATATAATAATATAATAATATAATAATATAATAATATAATAATATAATAATATAATAATATAATAATATAATAATATAATAATATAATAATATAATAATATAATAATATAATAATATAATAATATAATAATATAATAATATAATAATATAATAATATAATAATATAATAATATAATAATATAATAATATAATAATATAATAATATAATAATATAATAATATAATAATATAATAATATAATAATATAATAATATAATAATATAATAATATAATAATATAATAATATAATAATATAATAATATAATAATATAATAATATAATAATATAATAATATAATAATATAATAATATAATAATATAATAATATAATAATATAATAATATAATAATATAATAATATAATAATATAATAATATAATAATATAATAATATAATAATATAATAATATAATAATATAATAATATAATAATATAATAATATAATAATATAATAATATAATAATATAATAATATAATAATATAATAATATAATAATATAATAATATAATAATATAATAATATAATAATATAATAATATAATAATATAATAATATAATAATATAATAATATAATAATATAATAATATAATAATATAATAATATAATAATATAATAATATAATAATATAATAATATAATAATATAATAATATAATAATATAATAATATAATAATATAATAATATAATAATATAATAATATAATAATATAATAATATAATAATATAATAATATAATAATATAATAATATAATAATATAATAATATAATAATATAATAATATAATAATATAATAATATAATAATATAATAATATAATAATATAATAATATAATAATATAATAATATAATAATATAATAATATAATAATATAATAATATAATAATATAATAATATAATAATATAATAATATAATAATATAATAATATAATAATATAATAATATAATAATATAATAATATAATAATATAATAATATAATAATATAATAATATAATAATATAATAATATAATAATATAATAATATAATAATATAATAATATAATAATATAATAATATAATAATATAATAATATAATAATATAATAATATAATAATATAATAATATAATAATATAATAATATAATAATATAATAATATAATAATATAATAATATAATAATATAATAATATAATAATATAATAATATAATAATATAATAATATAATAATATAATAATATAATAATATAATAATATAATAATATAATAATATAATAATATAATAATATAATAATATAATAATATAATAATATAATAATATAATAATATAATAATATAATAATATAATAATATAATAATATAATAATATAATAATATAATAATATAATAATATAATAATATAATAATATAATAATATAATAATATAATAATATAATAATATAATAATATAATAATATAATAATATAATAATATAATAATATAATAATATAATAATATAATAATATAATAATATAATAATATAATAATATAATAATATAATAATATAATAATATAATAATATAATAATATAATAATATAATAATATAATAATATAATAATATAATAATATAATAATATAATAATATAATAATATAATAATATAATAATATAATAATATAATAATATAATAATATAATAATATAATAATATAATAATATAATAATATAATAATATAATAATATAATAATATAATAATATAATAATATAATAATATAATAATATAATAATATAATAATATAATAATATAATAATATAATAATATAATAATATAATAATATAATAATATAATAATATAATAATATAATAATATAATAATATAATAATATAATAATATAATAATATAATAATATAATAATATAATAATATAATAATATAATAATATAATAATATAATAATATAATAATATAATAATATAATAATATAATAATATAATAATATAATAATATAATAATATAATAATATAATAATATAATAATATAATAATATAATAATATAATAATATAATAATATAATAATATAATAATATAATAATATAATAATATAATAATATAATAATATAATAATATAATAATATAATAATATAATAATATAATAATATAATAATATAATAATATAATAATATAATAATATAATAATATAATAATATAATAATATAATAATATAATAATATAATAATATAATAATATAATAATATAATAATATAATAATATAATAATATAATAATATAATAATATAATAATATAATAATATAATAATAATATAATAATATAATAATATAATAATATAATAATATAATAATATAATAATATAATAATAATATAATAATATAATAATATAATAATATAATAATATAATAATATAATAATATAATAATATAATAATATAATAATATAATAATATAATAATATAATAATATAATAATATAATAATATAATAATATAATAATATAATAATATAATAATATAATAATATAATAATATAATAATATAATAATATAATAATATAATAATATAATAATATAATAATATAATAATATAATAATATAATAATATAATAATATAATAATATAATAATATAATAATATAATAATATAATAATATAATAATATAATAATATAATAATATAATAATATAATAATATAATAATATAATAATATAATAATATAATAATATAATAATATAATAATATAATAATATAATAATATAATAATATAATAATATAATAATATAATAATATAATAATATAATAATATAATAATATAATAATATAATAATATAATAATAAAAAATAAAGAATAAAAAATGTTGTGTGGGCCTCTTGATGTCAAACTACACAATTGAGTTAGTTGGGTTTTTATTCTAATTATTTTTTGGTCTGAAAGAGTGCTCCAGAATAAACTTATTGGCTTTAAAACTATTTGGTTTTCTTGACCTACACGTTTGTGTATATAAAACATACAAGAATTTACCGCATTGCGTTAAAATGTTACACACGCTTCACGATGACTTTGGCACAGTTATGTTTACTTTATAGCATTTTAGCAAAACATTAAATTAATATTTGATTAAAAATTAGAGTCTAAAACGAAAAAAGTGTTCTATACAGTCAAGAAAGTACAATAAATGTTTTCATTTACTAACGACTTTCGTCTTTTTTTTTAAATATAGCCAACACATTTAGGAGTTTAGTGTAATTCTAATAAACCCTAATGGAAATTTTATTATACAATACGCACACTGAATATAATAAAACCGTACACAAGCTTATAGTACCGCCAACGACCATGTAATTCGAGGTATTTCTATGTATAGTCAGTGTTTTTATGATAATGATAAAAACGGAAAAACCCAACAAAAAATTATTATATTTTCCATAAACATAATAACAATAAAAAAAAATCCCAAGTATTTGTTTTTGTTGCCATAATATATCCTTCATACTCTATATCTATATTGTACAAGTCCTATATATATATATATATATATATATATATATATATATATATATATATATATATATATATATATATATATATAATACTATATGTATGGCACAGAGCAGGGCGTATTGTATCCAATCGATTTCTATATCACAATCGCAACACACAAATCGCACTCATCCCTTATTCCCCATGGTGTCATTCAAATACTGGTGGATTTATATTCTGTTAATGTTTTTTTATTTTTATTATTTTTTTTCGTCTCATCCACGGCATTTTCCTACCACTTTTCCACACCAAAACCGAATGAGTTAAATAATATTATAAATATTTAATTTTATAATTTAAATATATAATTAAAAAGTTTTTTTTATTTGTTGTCTTTTTTTTTTTTGTTGCTGATGCTACTGCTACATTTTCTTATTATTATTATTGGTAACCTGATATGTATATTTAGCATCCTCAGGAAAAAATATGTATTCAGGATGAACGGGGAAAATATATATAGCTACATAATATATAAAAATCCAATTACAACAACGGTAACAAATTTTCAAAAAAAAAATTAAGATAATCTTTTAAAATTTAATTGAATTGTTGCTTTCTACATTTTCCTTATTTTACAACAACAAGCAATATATAAAGAAAATTTAACTTTTAAGTAATAAACTTTAATTAAAAATTCAATAGTTTTAATCTTTTTTCGTGCTCTTATTTATGTATATATACATACATACATACATTTCTACCGCGCTATGAAGACGAGTTTGGTGAGAATAATTTAATTTTATTTTTTGCCGATAGTTTTGCGGTAATCAAAATAGTTTTTTAGTTGGTACTTTATTTAATTATAATTGGAAAATCAATCAATATCTTTATGATTAAATTTTCATCGCTCTTCAGAAAAAAAAAAAAATATCCTTATATAAAATATGTCACTAAGTAAAAAAAAACTATCTTTACGTTTAATTGCATTTCAGGCTTTAGAATTTTAATTAAGATTAAATTGAAAATTACACAAACACAGACAAACACAAAAGGAAATACTCTTACGAATGTAAAAAAGAATTTGATTTTCGTTTTGTTAAAATCAAAAAATTTAAAGCTTTTATATATTTATATATATATATATATATATATATATATATATATATATATATATATATATATATATATATATATATATATATATATATATATATATATATATATATATATATATATATATATATATATATATATATATATATATATATATATATATATATATATATATATATATATATATATATATATATATATATATTAATATTCAGTGATCCGAATGTTTGTACAAACACATATGTCTATACGTGTGTGTGTGCGAGTGTGTCGAAAACGAAAATTCTGTTGATTAAAATTAATCATCAGGAAAATAGATATTTGTGCTGTTGAATTTTTTACGAAGAGGTTGGGATATATTTTTTTGAAAGAATTTTTATGTAATTGATTTTCAATATGTGTGCTTATTTGTGGGTGGTGGTTACGATGGAAACATTTTTTGAATAATAATAATAAGACTCTTATGGTCATTTCATCGGAAGCTTTTGTAAAATGTTTTACAATCTTTTAACCGTAAGAGGGATATAGCATATATTCATGAATATCGTTGTATTTTGGAATGTACTATCGACATCTATTGTTCGGTGTCGTAATTTAAAAATTGGAAAAACTAGTCTCGGAAGAGCGGCAAGCTGATGAACTGTTTACCTAGTACTGTCACAAAGGTAAAGTAAAATTAGATACAATAAAGACTAAAGCTGTTATTGAGCAATTAATGGAGACACAAGGTTGGCTTCCTGGAACAGCTGTTATTTTTCCATCTTTCCAAAGAAACATAAAAATATTTTGCACAAAATTATTAAAATGCAATGGCCATTGTTCGGCTATGGTTATGTTTTCCAAAAATCTACAAAGATATAGTTGATAGGAAGATTAGGTTAGCAAGCAAGGTTATCGGTTATGAATGTTACAGGAATGTTAGTTATGGGAATCGACCCGGTTACTGACACCTAAGCGATCGATAATTAGAATTTTTTTTATGGTGTAGGGAAAGGAAAAGTAAGTTAGTAATGAAAGAATTGGTTTAATTACTATTAGCAGATAATCAGATATTACAAGATATTCACAATTTTACTGAACTGCTATGTAGTCTGACGTCTCTTATCGGCAACTCCAGTGTGCCACTATTCAACTATAATCTATAAAGGTTCCCCAAGAACAAAATTTCTATTAATGAACTAATTTCTCCAAGCTGTAACAGATGGCATTAGTTTTTACCAGTAAATTACAAATTTATTATTTCACCTTCTTGCGGCTAAAATTTAATAAGAGCACTATTGTTTTGACACATAATTTTAAAATTAATATAAATTAGATTTTTTAAAAAGTGATTTAACATAACAAATCAATTAAATTAACCGTTTTATGACCAATACGTCATGTAATCGTTTGAAAATCTAATTTATATACACTTTATTTGACACAAAACTTTAAAATGAATATAAATTAGATTTTTCAAAAATTGATTAAACATTACAAATCAATTGAATTAACCGTTTTATGACAAATTCGTTATATAATCGCACGAAAATCCAATTTATATACACTTTATTTGACACAAAACTTTAACATTAATACAAATTAGATTTAAAAAAATTGATTAAATATTACAAATCATTGTTTTTATCAAAAATATTGTTATTATTAATATTTTCGATGAATTAATTAAAACAAGTAGTTTAGTTTTTATTATAGTGAAATTGTTTTTATTATTTATTGTTCATAAATATATTTCGGCAATAAAATTTCCATCATCAGTATTGCTTACTTGACTGAGAATTAAATTTAATTTTTTCATGCTTATATACAAAATTTTAGTCGTTGTATTTCAAAAATTGATCGTTGTAATATTAATGGGGTGTGGCTTATTGTCGTCGTTTTTTATTATTATATAAAATCAGTTCGTATAATTTATTAGTCGTGGTATTAATTTTATTATTAAGTAGGTTTTTACTTTTTCGATTTTTGTATATTTCGAATTCTTCGACCCTGTTCATTTTATCGCCTTTCTTCATTTTGTACAGAATCTTTAGGTTTGTATCCATATCCATGTAGTTATGCTGGGTATCATTTATGTGGAGAGCAAATCTTGATTCGGTTCTTATTTTACCGATGTCTTTTATGTGTTCCTTAAATCTTTGTTTAAAGGATCTACCGGTTTGTCCTATGTAAAATGAAGGGCAATCTGAGCATGTCAGTTTATAAATTCCTGTGTCTAAACTTGTGTTACTGTCTGGTCTGACTAATTGTTCTAATTTCTGTTGGGTCTTATAAGCAACTTTATATCCAAAGTGCTTAAATATTTTTTGGACGTGTTGACTAGTGTTTCTATCATAATCTATTGTAATAAATTTAGGTTGGTTCTCGTCATCAAAAGTTAAAGTGGTATTTTGTCGGTATTTTATTCTGTTGAGGTATTTTTTATTTATCTCCTCAATTTTAGAAGATTTGTATCCATTTTTATTAGCGATGTATTTAATAATGTCAAGCTCTTTAAGATAATCATCTCGCGACATCGGTATGATATTTAGTCTATTGATCATATGATTATAAGCTGCCATTTTATGCTGATATGGATGATTTGACTCATGATGAATAGTTTGGTCCGTTTGGGTTGGTTTTCTGTATATTTTAAATTTGTGCTCATTGTTATCGTTTTTAATCGTTAGGTCCAAAAAATTAATAATTTTGTTTTGTTCAATTTCCAAAGTAAATTTTATATTTGGATGGATGTTATTTAAATAATTTAGAAGTTGGTCCATTTGTCGGTTTGTACCAGTAAATAGTAATAATATGTCATCTACGTATCTGTGCCAGTATTTAATGTTATTCTTCAATTTGTTTTTAGTACTTAAAATTTCGTTTTCTTCAAAATGATTCAAATATATGTTGGCCAAAGTTCCAGATAATGGGCTTCCCATTGGTAGTCCATCATCTTGTGAATAATATTTATTATTAAATTGGAAATAATTTTGATTTGTTATTTCTTCCAATAATTTAATTACTTCATCCACGATATTAATATTAATTCCATTTGTTATTAACATAGTTTTGGTTATTATTAAAGTTTCTTTTATCGGAATTTTTGAATACATATTCGTTACATCAAAAGATAAAAGTTTCGCGTTGTGTGGTATTTTTATCCCTTCAATTTTGTTAATCAGTTCAATACTGTTTTTTATTGAGTGGTCATTTTCAAATTTTATATTATTTGAGAGCCATTTGTTTATATGTTTTGCCATTTTAAATGACGGAGCCGAAGTAAAATTTACAACAGGTCGTACTGGCATATTTGGCTTATGAACTTTTGGCATACCTCTTAGCATTGGAGCTGTTGGTTTTATCATTTTGTTGTAACGTTT
This sequence comes from Tipula confusa, assembly GCA_963556175.1. NCBI lineage: Eukaryota > Metazoa > Arthropoda > Insecta > Diptera > Tipulidae > Tipula > Tipula confusa. Next base: position 84,099,377 of record OY744475.1, read on the forward strand.
TTCTCTGTCGTTCAAAAAATGCTTAGATTTATTAATAATTTCTTTCAAACTTTTATGGTATTTTTGAGTTGGATCCTCATTCAATTCTTGAATATTGTTGTTAATAATAAATTCATTCACCTTCGAAATATAGTCAATTTCGTTTAATATTACTATTGTATTTCCTTTATCGGCTTTCGTGATGATAGCATTATTGGAATTTATTTTATTTTTTATATCTTTAATAATTTCTTGTTCTTGTTTATAATTATTACGTGTTAAATTTAGATTTTTAATTTTGTCTACAACCATCATCCTAATGTCTGCTTGGTGTTCTATATTAGTTTTTGTGATTGCATTTTCAATTGTCAAAATATGTTTGTTTAGATAATTAATATCATTTTTAGGTTTTATATTATATTTTAATCCTTTATCCAATAATGCCGCCTCATTGTTATTGAATTGGATGTAAGTATGATTTTCCATTCGGTTATAGAATTTGTATGTTGATATTGGCCTGTTCGTGTTATCGTTTGTACTATTTTTCTTCATTATCAAAATTTTTAATTTTTTAGTTATTGTTTTTCTTTTAAGTTTAAGTCGTTCTTCAACTTTTGCGTTGATTTTGTCCAAAATGTCTGTGTATTCGATAAGCCCATTATCTGGAACTTTGGCCAACATATATTTGAATCATTTTGAAGAAAACGAAATTTTAAGTACTAAAAACAAATTGAAGAATAACATTAAATACTGGCACAGATACGTAGATGACATATTATTACTATTTACTGGTACAAACCGACAAATGGACCAACTTCTAAATTATTTAAATAACATCCATCCAAATATAAAATTTACTTTGGAAATTGAACAAAACAAAATTATTAATTTTTTGGACCTAACGATTAAAAACGATAACAATGAGCACAAATTTAAAATATACAGAAAACCAACCCAAACGGACCAAACTATTCATCATGAGTCAAATCATCCATATCAGCATAAAATGGCAGCTTATAATCATATGATCAATAGACTAAATATCATACCGATGTCGCGAGATGATTATCTTAAAGAGCTTGACATTATTAAATACATCGCTAATAAAAATGGATACAAATCTTCTAAAATTGAGGAGATAAATAAAAAATACCTCAACAGAATAAAATACCGACAAAATACCACTTTAACTTTTGATGACGAGAACCAACCTAAATTTATTACAATAGATTATGATAGAAACACTAGTCAACACGTCCAAAAAATATTTAAGCACTTTGGATATAAAGTTGCTTATAAGACCCAACAGAAATTAGAACAATTAGTCAGACCAGACAGTAACACAAGTTTAGACACAGGAATTTATAAACTGACATGCTCAGATTGCCCTTCATTTTACATAGGACAAACCGGTAGATCCTTTAAACAAAGATTTAAGGAACACATAAAAGACATCGGTAAAATAAGAACCGAATCAAGATTTGCTCTCCACATAAATGATACCCAGCATAACTACATGGATATGGATACAAACCTAAAGATTCTGTACAAAATGAAGAAAGGCGATAAAATGAACAGGGTCGAAGAATTCGAAATATACAAAAATCGAAAAAGTAAAAACCTACTTAATAATAAAATTAATACCACGACTAATAAATTATACGAACTGATTTTATATAATAATAAAAAACGACGACAATAAGCCACACCCCATTAATATTACAACGATCAATTTTTGAAATACAACGACTAAAATTTTGTATATAAGCATGAAAAAATTAAATTTAATTCTCAGTCAAGTAAGCAATACTGATGATGGAAATTTTATTTCCGAAATATATTTATGAACAATAAATAATAAAAATAATTTCACTATAATAAAAACTAAACTACTTGTTTTAATTAATTCATCGAAAATATTAATAATAACAATATTTTTGATAAAAACAATTAATAAGTGAAATAAGCCACACGAAAATAATAAGAATTTATAATGAATTCCTATAATAATTTAAATTACAAATCAATTAAATTAACCGTTTTACGACCAATACGTCATGTAATCGTTTGAAAATCTAATTTATATACACTTTATTTGACACAAAACTTTAAAATGAATATAAATTAGATTTAAAAAAATTTGATTAAACATTACCAATACTTTTTGCCAATTTAGATCAATATGGGATAAAATTTTGATCGTTATCGTTCATTGTGAAGATTTGTTCGGTGCTAGTACCACTTACGTTAGTATTGAACTTCCTTTGTGGAAGATGTATTTTCTTTATGAGTAATTGCGAAATTATATTGATTATACCTGAATCTAGCAATGTCTTTAACATTTATAGTTCACCGCATGTACATTTGAAAACTGGTCTAACCAAAAGCCTGTGAGGTCTTGCATGTTCAGTAAATATAGTGACTGGATATCCCTCTAACATACGCTTAGGATCTCTTAACACTTTGCACGGTGGAAAAAGTTTCTAGCTGCTTCACTGAATAATTGCGTTGGAATTTATTTAGTTTCTGTGAAAAATAGGCAATCGGTAGTTCTGTGCCATCCTCATCTAATTAAAATACCACTCCGCCGATCCTAGAACTGATTGTCACACTAATTGACGAAAGGCTTAGAAAAATTAGGATTGACTAATATTGGAACAGAAGATTTTATCATTTCTATATATTCTTCAGCTTCCTTGTTCCATTGAATCTTTTTACCATTTGTAAGGAGATCCGTAATTGGAGTAGCCATTTGAGCAAAATTTAAAATAAATCTACGGTACCATCAAAAAATCTTTGAATTTGCTTAGATGTTTTTGCCACCGGATAGTCTAATAAGGCTTTCATTTTTTCGGAGGTTTTTTCTCCAACTGTTTATCACAGATATTTTACCTCTATTAACAAAAAATTGTTTTTTTCTTAAAGTGGCTTATGAGCTCATGCAAAAATCAAATAGCATGCTTCTAAACTGATATAACGGTAATCTTAATATCGTGAATGCTGTTTTGCCTCTGAAATGAGGATCTAGAAGCTTCATCCAATAATAGTCTAACTGCATGGTTAACAAAAAAAACTGAAGAATCTCCAAAGTGGCGTCAAAAACTTTTAAATGGGACGCTATTATTTGTTGGCCACTAATGTTGCTTCGTGTTCCAGTTGCTATTTCTTTTAAATATTATAAAACGATTAGCAGAGTATTTACTCTTATTTTAAGGAAGCAAGGACTTTTCTGAGAAAATCAGAATTTGACGAGCTTTTTTCTATAGTTAGGTCAAAAAGGCTAAGGAACGACTAACTCTCGGGTACCTACTCTGAAAGAGACTTAAAAATAAGTCGTATATTGACGTATCGAACGCAAAAATTTACGCGGACCATGGAGATTTTAGAAAAGAAATTTATTGTTTTTGACGGTTTTTTAAAAAGGAAGGCTTGATAACTTTATTTTTTTTAAATGCTGGGTATTAAAAGTCTGGGTTGGCTCCCAGAACTAAAATTATGGAGTTGATTTGTTGCGTCAATGGCGAAGATATAATGCAGAAAAACTATCAATCGCAAATGCATTGTAAAAGAGCATCCAAAAGCATTAAAACTAATTGAGGACTCTTGAACTTTTTGGCAAAATGAATACCATTACAGAGAAAAACTACAAAATAGCACAATGTGTCATCTTGAGTATGAACTGGTACATAGATTTTTTCCTCAGCCAGGAATGATCATATTCTACGTTGAAAATGGACCATTATCTTACTTCATTACCAATTCTAGATGTAGAAAAAACTGTTAAACTGTTTTTTTGGGTCGGCATTTTAGATTTTGCATCTCGGTCGCAAAGCGAGGTATTTGTGCTAATAGTTTAGAGGGCCGCTGGTGCTTTCACTGTGGTACATACTCGTTTGGAGTAATTGTCAAGGCTATTTTGTAAGAAATTAGTATTCACAGAGATAATTTTCCGAGATAATATTTGAGATAAATTTTCCGAATTATCAGAGATACTTATGTTACTCTAAAGCTTGTGAAAAGTTTTTTTTTTGTTTGCATAACTCCATAGAAAAAAATATAAAAGTTTTAAATCACACAGTGACACGACCATTTAACGAACCCAAGGAATTCGATATACATTGTATGGATAGCCATTGGAGTCATCATTCATTTTCCACAACCTAAGAGTTTGTCTTATGCCTAAGACAACTGATTCAAAATTCGTATCAAACAGTAATTATTAAGAGTATGAAAATCCTCCTATGGAACCTATTTTTAATTCTGAATCTTTTTTAAAATTTGAAAGTGGTTAGTATTACAATTAATTTTTTTAAACTTACATCAAGTGGAAAAATAAATACCGAACTATACCGATTACAGGAAACATAAAGAAGTAAACAAAACAAACGATTTTTCCATAGACCTACAAGGTATAGTCCCTTGAGCTTTGGTTTTCTGTTAGACAATAATTTGACAAGCTAAACTAGTATGAACCAATTTAACAAATTAGTTTATGATAACAAACACTTTTTGTCTAAATGTTCTAGCAAATTTCTTTAAACTGCCTGCTTTGGATGTTGATGAGTGACTAGTACTGCTGTATTGTTCTCAAGTGTTGTAACTTTCACATTATTTCTGTTACTCGGTCTGTAGTATAAATGGAATAAACAATACACTGCCCCTGCATGGTTTTCACGTGAATGAGAGGTTTCACTGTTATATTTTACGAACAGCTTGCAATTAATCAAATTATTTTTAATTATTGGGCAAAAACATGACGGAAGTTGTATTCTTACTTTATAAATAACTTCCTAATGCCATATTTGATCGAAAGCTGGGTGATGCCAAAATTTTTTTTTCTAGGCAGTTTCTAATTTGAGATACAACTCTGTGAACCTATTTAAAAGACGTTTTGGACATAAAACGGTTAATTCAATTGATTTGTAATATTTAATCAATTTTTTAAAAATCTAATTTATATTCATTTTAAAGTTTGTGTTAAATAAAGTGTATATAAATTAGATTTTCGATATTTACATGACGAATTTGTCATAAAACGGTTAATTCATTTGATTTGTAATGTTTAATTAATTTTTTTTAAAATCTAATTTATATTTATTTTAAAGTTTTGAGTCAAATAAAGTTTATATAAATTAGATTTTTGTGCGATTAAATGATAAATTGGTCATAAAACGGTTAATTTCAATGATTTGTGATGTTTAATCATTTTTTTTTTTAAATTTAATTTATGTTAATTTTAAAGTTGTGTGTCAAATCAATAGCACACTTAATAAATTTTAGCATCATGAAGGTGAAATAATAAATTTGTAATTTACAGGTGAAAACTAATGCCATCAATTATAGCCTATACCGACGGCGGATGTGCGTCGTTATTTTTTTTTTTAATTATTCAGATTTGGATGTTGTGCAAAGCAAAGCTCAGTTTCGATCTGATGAGGAATTTAGTTAAAAATTAATTGTCATCTTATCAGGCCATGGCGACCGAGTGCTATGTGTAATAGCTACTTTACGCTCTATATATATTTATGTACAGTGTACATGTAGCGTTAGCAAATTATATGAATGTGCACGAAATATCTGAATACTTTTTGTATTTGTGTAGTGATTGTCGCTACAAGCCTATGGCTTGGAGAAATTAGTTCATTAATAGATTTAGTTCTTAGGGAACCTTTATAGATTACAGTTAAATGGTGGCACAATGGAGTTGCTGATAAGAAATGTCAGAATGCAGAGCAGTTCTGTAAAATTGTTATTGTGTTGTGCTAATAATAGTTAAACATTGGTCACCAAGAAACCGGAGCAATTCTGTCATTACTAACTAACATTTCCTTTTCTCACACCACAATCTTTTATTGCGAAATTGGCCTACTACAGGGAAGTAGCCCGCCCTCATTATAGCATTGAAAACCTGCAATATTATTTTAGTACATACTTCTGGAAGCTGTGTTTTTTTTGGCTTCCAATTTGTCCATTCTGAGTAAATACTTTACTTAAAAATGTAAAGTTAAGAAAATTAAATTTGCTACATGCAACTTATAAGTGTGTGCCGTTCGAGCTTTCTTTTGAATTTTCACAGTGAGTTTCAGTTGCTTTGGTCGATGTGAGTCAGAATTCTTAAATCTTTGAAATTTTACATACTTTATCCATAAACAAATAACACGGCGGAAGTAGTTTAGCGGTAGCTTATACAGTCAGTAAACTTCTTATCTTGTAATGAATTAACAGAAGATAGAATTTGTATTCGTTCAAAAGCTCAAACCGGATTTGATTTAAACATTACTATATACAATGCTTAAATTTTGTAAATTACGAGTATTATGGAATAGAGGAAGAATTAGGGAAACTTAATGGAAATATTACAGGACTTAGAATAATTTCCGAAGGATTAGCACATGTTTTGAAAGACTAATATATTTATCAACCAAAAATAGACACCGAAGACAACGTTCGTTGAATATTTTTCTTTTTCATCTGACAACTAACACAACCGAAATTAGCAACTGACCTTGAAAGAAAATAAAAAAATATTTTTGCTTAATTAACAATTGTTAGTGATTAAAGGGGCGATTTCTATTTTATGTTTTAAAGTTAGTAATTACTAGACAAAAAAAAAAGAATTTTACATAAGTTTCGCTGATTAACAATAAATTTAATTGGTATCAAAATTAAATAAAAAGTGTTGCGGTTCAGTTAACTGGTGACGCAAACATTTCTTACTTTTTTTTATTTTAATGAAACTTTGGAAAATGCTTAATCAAAAATAAACAAACTATCACTAATGATGATGATATTAGAGATGATAAAGCAGAATATTATCTAGGTTTGGTATTTTCTTCTAAATATTACGAAAGTATATTTCTATAAAAGCTCGTTCAGTATATATATATATATATATATATATATATATATATATATATATATATATATATATATATATATATATAAATTATAAATAGAAATGTGAGCTTCCAACTTTAAATTTAAAATATTATGTTGATTACGAGCTTCCGAGATTTAAAACTACTATTTACTTAAAAATGATGATAATTCGATGTATTTACGTTGCGAAAAGTTTTCTAAAAATACACATCTAAAAAAACTATTCCTAACGATAATAACATCAGCAAGAGAGCACGAGAGAAAAACACACAGAGCACAATGATACTGCAGAATAATATAATAATCTAGTTTTTTTTAAAGATTCTTCTTTATCATTTCGCCTCTAACCAAAATGCTCATCTTAATTATGACATTCCATCACGTGATTCACATTTAATCACACCAATACACCCGCAGCAAAAATAAAAATAAGAAACAAAAAAAAAACAGCCATTCTACCAGGCGGTGTGCCTCGCACATATCTTCCGAACAAAATGTAGCAGAAAAAACAGGCGTATAAAATTTGTAAGTATGTATGTATGAATGTATGTATGTTTTGTACATTATAATAACTGTTCCGCTTTTCTTTCATAAAACCATTATGATTTTCTATCCAAGGGTGAAATAAAAATCAGTTGAAATAAAATGATGATAATGAATTGAGCTTTTCTTTATTTTTCATATTCTGTGTATGTTGTGTGTATTTTTTTTTTTTTTTTTTTTTTTTGGATATAATGGAAGGGTTTTGATTTTATATAGCAACAAACTTTCAGGAGGTCATTTATAACGTATCGAATAACGTTTTTATTTTCTTCATGTTTTCGGAAAATTTTAAAAAGGGTAACGCATTATTAATGATTTTCAATGAAAATTTTACGGAAAACGTGTATAGGGTGACCGAGTTCGCGGGATGCTTATCCGTTAACGGGTGGTAAAAAGAAAAACCATTTTTAATAAGTTAACATGCAAACGCCACGATGGTAGCGCGGTAATATTTAGAACTTATTCTACATAATTATTACATTTACAGCTTTGCTCATTAAAGCTGGCACTTAATTAAGGATAATATCAAATTTAAAATTATGTGTGCTTCGGTTTCTAAAAATGTCCAGCTCCGTTCTTGAATATATATATATATATATATATATATATATATATATATATATATATATATATATATATATATATATATATATATATATATATATATATATATATATATATATATATATATATATATATATATATATATATATATATATATATATATATATATATATATATATATATATATATATATATATATATATATATATATATATATATATATACATTTATTTATATATTTATTTATTTATATATCGATCGTTGAAGATGTCGGACGTGCTTTGCTCGTTCTCTTCATTTTAAAATTTATTTTATATTTAATTTAATTTAATTTAATTTTTAGTTAATGACAGTGATGGTTCACAATAGTTTAATTAATTAATTTGTTGTATTGTGCTGGTTTTGTATTTTATGTAAAATGTTTTAGTGTTAAAGGGATCTATTTTGTGATTATCAGAATTAAACTATTGTGATAGGAGTGTGTGTATTATGTAAGAGATCACGCAAAGATTTCCATAAATGGAACTCTGTTGCTTTTCCCAGAGTACAGATAGCATTTGCACTATAGTAAAACACTTTTTATTAGTAGTTATCATTATATTAAGATCAATAGATTTACAGTTTTTTTCTTTACATATTAATTCTTTTATTCAGTATTTTACAAAATTGTTCATGTTTAAGACATGTCTTTTTTTTATTTATTTTTAACCAACATGATTTAAGTAAAACAATTGCGTTTCACATAAATTTCTCTTCTAATAAATTTAAATTGCGAGTATTTCATTTTTATTACTATATATTCGTTTCGCTCTAACCATTTTAATATACATATGTTTAATAATTTATAGGTTAAGAGTTGGAAAACATATGGCATGTAAAAAAAAAAATGTAAAATGTAGTGCTGTTTGCGTGGTTTATACTGAGAGTCAAGTTTTGAAATCGAGTTGCATTGTGATTTTTATTTTTGTGTACCGCCATATGGCGAATTGAGAAATTTTTCGACTCAACGAATTCTGGCGGAGCTGTGTTTATTTGTGTGTGTGAGTGTAAGTGAAACAGTGAAATGGATCGAGGACTCTGTGGTATAAAGAATCAGGTTTTATTTTTGTTCTATTCATTTATGTAAATTTAATTTTGAGTAATTTTCTTTTTGTCGGTGTTCTATGTGGTGTGCTATTGTTAGTTTCTCGCTGCGTGTTTAAATTATTTTCGCAATTGTGGTATAGTTTTAGTGAAATAGTTATTGAGGATCAAGATTATGATTGTATATTAATATGTATCTCTGTTTAAAAATGATAGACCGACAATTTTCTTTGTTTTCTTTTTCTTAGCGATATAGTGGCACTAGAGTTATATTTTCGAACAGTTTGATCTTATTGTATATTAGTAGGATTTTCGTATGTAAGATAGAAACTTTTCGATTAACATGGTAAATAGGGAAAATATATGTTGAGCGGAGATCAAAACCATTAACCCACCTTGTTCTTAAAACATTTCATGGTTGCATTTTCGTACTGGTCCAAATGTTGAGTTTGATATGTACAATATTTACATGGACTGTGATTGATTATTTAATATTTGCGTATCCTGGGTATGGGGCTTTGTTAATTTTTAATTCATTAGCATACAGAATAATGATTTTTACATACTAGTTTCCTATTAGAATTTTTCTGTTCGATTTGATCAATTGTTTGGAAGTACCCCCTTTGAATCGATGCGTGTTCCCAGTTTGATGTGCTTGCGAGGCGTATGGGCATGGATATCGCTTGTTAGCCGTGCGGTTGAATTGGATTAGTCAGTTTCGCGATTGGGAGAGGGTTGCCAAAAGGTTATATTTTTGATCGGGTTTTGTAAATATTCGTAATTATTCGGATTAAAATGTAAAAATATTTTTAAATTTTTATATTTATTATATTTTTTATGTGTTTTATATTTTTTATAACATTATATATTTTATATATTTTTATACTAAGCTGTTTAATATTGGATACTTGGAAACCGGACCAATTCTATCATTGCTAATCTTCCTCTCCTTTCCCTACACCACAAAAATACTAACTCTCGATCGCTTGGTGTCAGTACTCGCCGGATCGAGTCTTTTATAACTAACATTCCATCCACTGCTTCGGTTTTGTTATATGTAACACGGGTGTACGATGGTGCTCGGCATTCTGGGATTTCCTGGTTCGTTTTTGGCCGTACACTCTAATCAATCAATCAATCAATCAACTGCATTGTATTGTTTAGATAGTTTTAGATAGAGTGCAGTTGCTGCTTCATCTAATAAGGTTGCTGAAATTCCAGACTAACAGATTGCTACCGTCAAAATAAAGAAGTATTTCCAGTTTCATTTAGCACATTCTAGAATAAGAAACAGTGGCAATTGTTTTTGATCAGGTAGAATTTTGCTAGGTTAGTTTGAATAAATTCATTGAGTTTTTTAACATTAAATAATTCGCATTACAAATCATACAACAAATATAGGATTAAGATCGGGTATTAATGGTGACCAGTTTATAGTTTATTGACCCAAATCTTTAAGAAATTTAATTATAAATTTACTTTTGTAGATTGGAGCATTATCTTGCTATAATAAGAAGTTTGTTCTTATCAATTTACACCCGGAAACATATTGCATATTGCATATTCATTAAGGGCCTCCAAATATGTACTTGAAGTAACTTTTCCCGATAGCATTGTGAAATCTCCTATGCCATTATAGCTAAAACACTAAACCATTACTTCGCCTCCTCCGCTGTGCCGAGTTAGCATTGTTATGTTACGAAAGTAGCTTTATTTAGGTGTCGAATAAAAAATATTTTTTTCCATAACTTCCATTTAAAGAAAAGAATGATTCTTTGTTTCCAGTGATGGAAACGTTTCACGTAACGTAACGCTATAACGAAATAACATAATAAATTAACATAATTATGTTCATAACGTTAAATTTTTTTAATTTCGGTACAAAACGATATTCATAACGTTATAAATCTAAAATTTCGTTTCATTTTCTATTACACTTTGCTTATTAAGTTTTTTTAATTCACATTTGTTTATTGGGCGTTTTTACTTTTTAGTACTTCATACTTCTTTTTATTTTTATTTTAGAACACAAATGTCAATATTTCAGTTCAGTGTATTTTCTGCAGTTAGAACGAGATTTTTCTTGTATCCTTCATCATTTTTAAAAAATTAAAAATTTATAATTTTTTTTAAAAATTGTACATAAGTTCGCGATTATTAATAAAATTATATTAAAAATTTCTGTGTGTTGCATAAGCTACAATACATAATAATAATAATAATATATGAATATATTTCGTGATGTTTAGTAAGTTTATTTTGTGTTTTAGTTTGTGTGTAACGGACCATGGGGAGGAAAACGAAACCCGAAAATGAAACTATTCGTCAACAATTCGAAATAACTGAAATAAAAAGCAAATGCAAATTATGCAAAAATGAGACTTATATACCTGGCCAACACACAGGTAATTTGATTGTTCATCTGGAAACGTTACCAAATTTAATAAATCTGAAAAGTGCCAAAAAATCTCTAGTCTATGTAGGGTTAATTAAAAACAAAACTATTAGTATTACGATGAATGCTGAAGAAATGATTGATTTATGTGTCAAATTAGTGACTGTTAACGGTTTTCCATTAAATGCAGTAGAATGCACTTCACTCAAAAAAATATTTGATTCAATTTGCCATAGTTTAGGCATTACCATTAATCGACACAATATTCGGGATCACGTCAAAAATAAAGCCAAACAGTATCGCATTGAAATCATTAATGAAGTTTCTGGAAAAATGGTATCATTAAAAATAGACAATGCAACAAGAATCGATAGATCAGTTCTGGGAGTCAATGTTCAATATGAAAAAGAAAACAAAATTTGTATACGAACCTTAGCCGTACACGAGCTCAAGCAACAACATACAGCTGAATATATATCCTCGGAAATTATTAAAATTTTGGCAAATTATAATATAAAACTGGCTCAACTTTATACAATAACATCGGACAATGGTCGAAATATGCTAAAATCGACTGAATTGTTAGGATAAGCCCAATTTAATGCTGTTAACGCATTAAATCAGATGATGAAGATGAATATGCCGAATGTTTTAATGCTGATAATGTAGAGGAATTTTTAATTACCGAGAATCGCGATATTACCATACTATTAACTTCAGTGAAATGCATGGCCCGTACACTTCAATTATCTATAAATGACGTGTTGGTCAACGTTCCATCATATAAAACAATTATTGAGAAGGCATTATCACTCGCAATAAAATTAAGAACACCTACAATTTTAACCATAATTAAATCTAAAGGACTTAAGAAACCAATTAGAAATATATGTACACGTTGAAACTCTACGTACAATATGGTGATCAGACTTATTGAACTACGCAATTTTTGTACAGAAATGGAAGGTTTATTTCCAGAACTAAAAATATGTGATCGGGATTGGTCTAGAATGGAACTTATGACGGCAACGTTAAAATATCCCTTCGAAGCAATGGTTCAATTGCAAACGGCGACATTAACTTTAAGTGAAGCTTACGCAACGTGGTTTTCATGTAAATTACATTTGTCTAAATCCAAAAATTTATTTTCTTCCACTTTGGTAGATGCAATGAACAAACGAGAAGATAAATTAATATCCAAATGTGACCCTATTAATGCTGCGGTTTACTTAGATCCGAGATATCAAAATTTGCGTTAATCAATATTGGCGTTAATCAACAGCTTTGATAATATGGATATCGTATCACCATCAACAAATATTTTTGAATTTTGGGAAAGCAAAAATGATAAAATATGTAACTTGGCGAAAATAGTTTTAGCTGTGCCTGCAACACAAGTATCAGTGGAAAGGAGTTTTTCTATGTTAAAATGGATTCTTTCGGAAAGAAGATCCAACATTGAAGAGTGTTTGTTAGAAGACATTTTGATAGTCGTTATGAATAATATTCTTAGAAAATAACTTACAAAATTATTTTCTTTGTAAGTATGCAATGTGTTTTCCACCACTGGTTGTTTCATAATATTATCCGCCAGAACTCGGCAGGTTTTGCTAAATAGGGACGAGCAAAGTTTATCCGATTTTTTTATTCTTCTGGCTTATAAATGGCTTCTTTTTACATTCGCTTCACAAAGCCGACTGTGTACAGTTTTGACACTAATTTTTATTTCTCTTACATACTGTTTATCTCACTTAGAACAGATTTTCCTGTACCCAGAGGGTCTCTTTGTACAAGCGTAGTCTTGTATTTAGGCATTGTATTTCTATTACGCTCCCTTCCTTTAGGAACATTAGGATTTTGAATTACCAAATTTGGTACATCATCAAATTTTTGAGGCAGTTTATACCTGTATTATTATAACTATATTATTATATTATTTTATTATTATAATATAAGGTATATTTATATTTATAAGGTATAAAAATTACATTTTAGGCGATTATATTACGTATTTGTCGTAAAGCGGTTAATTTATATTATTTTAAAATTTTTATAATTTCATATTTTTATAAATGTAAAAAATTAATTAATTGTAAATTTCGGGCAAAAACACAATTTATTATTGCATATGGCTTGTAGGAATTATATTATTGTATAATTATGTTATTGTATTAATAATTAATTAATTTGTAATTTCAGATTAAAAATTAATTATATTTCTTATAGCCTAGTGCTAGGAGCAAATACTTCATTAATAGATTTTGTTTTCAGGGAACCTCTGCAGATTACAGATGAATGGTGGTACACTAGATTTGCTGATAAGAGATGACAGAATGCAGAGCAGTTCAATAAAACTGTGATTGTCTTATATTAACAGTAGTTTGAATATTGGCTACTGAGAAACCGGACCATTTCCGTCATTACTTACATACCTTGCCTTTCCCTACCCCACAAAAATTTACAAACTATTGACTGTCACGGTGCCTGTAACAGGGTCGATCTCAATAATTAACTAATATCCTACCTTATCATTCCAAGTATATGTATAAATGGGTGTACGGTAGGCGCGGCGCTTTCCGGGAGATCCTGCTTATTGCTTGGTCGTACATTCTAAATCAATCAATCAATCAATCAATTTCAGAATAAACTTTTTGACGGTGTCTATTAAAGAATCCACTTTGTAATGCCATTGACTTATATTTGGAGCCATATTTCTTATATTTGGAGCCACATATCCAAAATATCTTTTAAATATATAAACCGATTAAACCTGTAATATATCTAACACAAGATTTGTAACATTAATTAGTTTTAGAGTTACGTCAGTCACAAAGTTTTGTTTTGCGCGGTACTCAAACAAATGTAATATATTCTAAGGTAACACACTTTAAAGGCTCTTGCTGAAGAACTTAAACAATATGTAATCTTAAAGTGTTCTTTATAAAGATTTGTTTTTGTTTTAATCTTACAAAATTCGTGGTCAAGAAATATCCTACAGACTACTTATAAAGAAAGAAATTAAGAGCACTGCAAGACTTAATATGTCTTGGCAAAGAAAACTTAAAACAATGAGAGTATATTAAGTGTGGTGTAAGAAACAGCCTTACAACAGAATCTGCCAAGGTGTAAAAATGCTATATAAGAATAGAATATAGTTTAAAACCGATATTTTTTTGACAAGAACCTTATAAGTATTCATTTTTAAACATTTTTGGAGGATGTTATGCCAGGGCTCTTATAAATAATTAATATTTCTAAAAGACAATTTATAAGACAAAATGTTAGTTGGGATATATATATATATATATATATATATATATATATATATATATATATATATATATATATAATCAATTTCACAACCATCATAAACACTATATGCGTCCTAATTTCTTATTTCAAAATTGTATAAAGGAAACAAAAAAAAATTCATTATCCTTTCCATTTGCACTATATATCGTATGGCATACATACATTTTTTTGGCAGGATAAACCATCGATAATGTATCATCAATTTTTTTTTTTTTTTTACTTGTTTCGAATATAATAAATATTTTATCAGATAATCGATTGTGATATAACAAAATTTCTGGTGTACAACGATATGGATGCGAGACTATCCGGTGGGTTAGAAGTTGTGCAGACAAATGGTAAAAACTTCTTATATAAGTATGTATAAAGTAAAATCAACGAATATACGATTTTTTACTACATGTTTGGAATATATATGTATTTGAAGAGAAAAATCATCTACCTGCTTGCTGACACCAACATTTTCATGCACCTTTTAAGTAAATGAAAATATTTTACATAATCTCACCTCGAAATATAGTCGGTAGTATAGTGTACAACTTTGTATATAGTATGTATAAGAAAAATGTCTTAATCTTCTTTTGTACAGTATATAAGTATATATGTATATACAAAAAGAAAATTCAATTATTCACAATTTATTTGCTTTTTCTTTTTTTTTTTGTTTTCGTTTGATTAATTAAGGCGCAGAATTTTTTGTATGCAAAAAATAAATTAAGAACCATTGAAATGAAAATGAATGGTCATTATTCATGAATTCGTTAGTAAAAATGGAAACAATTATAGATTATTATTTTTTCAATCATCCTAATGTCCATTCTTTATATTATATATATATATATATATATATATATATATATATATATATATATATATATATATATATATATATATATATATATATATATATATATATATATATATTAATATATATATATTAATATATATATATATATATATATATATATATATATATATATATATATATATATATATATATATATATATATATATATATATATATATTAGTTTAAGTATTTTAACAACTTCTCGTTGCCTATAACAAACTAAATTTAACTACAGGTAAAAAAAAATCGTCCGTTAAAAATATAAAAAAAAAAAAACAATTTTCCAAACAAACATTCATCTCACATAATTTACCTTCCATACTTTTTTTTTCGTTCATCCCTCCACACTATATACTATACACCAACCTCTTGAAAATAAAAGAAAATTCCATCATTTTTCTTTAATTTTTTTATTTTTTTTTTATTATTTTGTAGCATTATAATCCATATATATACCTGTGTATCAGGTGTAGCAAACACACAAGGATTATAACTGACTATCATACTTAACGGGCTAATGATTTAATATGCCCAGTCATAAAGTGAAAAGACAAACCATTGAATCGACGACGACGAAGGGATTTTTCTCGCTATACTAATATCTAATTTATTATATAGACATTTACAAATACATTAAAAACCTAAAGCACAATGTCGGCGTATACTTATAATATATAAAATTCGACTAATTTCATTAAGAGTTCACGATCCCTGTTTTCTATACCATATATACACGCACACACACACATCTTATAGATATACACAAAAAAGAAAAATACGTTAAGATTGATTCGTTGGAAAAAAATAAAAATAAAAAAAAAGGAAAAAGGAAAAACTTTGTTAAATATTATTATTATTTTTTTATATATATATTTTCCATTTTCATGGTTCCCATCAAACCGAACGTGGTAGATTTATCATGAAAAACAGAAAATTTCCTCTCATCTTAAAAAAAAAAAAAAAAAACGACAACGAGAAAAGTAGAACAACAAAAAAATACGCCAAATAATATTATTTATGATGATGAGATGAAGACAAAAGAAGAAAATATATTTTTAGAAAATTTATGATTGTTGTTTTTGTAGTTTTCTTTTTTTTTTTTTTTTTTAGAAAATATAAATTTTCCAAATATTTATTATATACATTTTCACCTTTTTTTTCGTTCGTTTTCGTTTTGTTTTTGGAAAAGAACTTTATTAGAAAATTAAATGACAACCATCCGTGGATTCGAATTCGTATGTATATGACTATGGTATATACATTGTATGTATTGTGAAAAATGCAAAGTGGAAAAATATATTATTTTCCGTTTCATGATGTATTTTTTTTCGTTTTTTTTTTTTAGAAATAAAAAAAATGAAAATCATATAAAGTTAGGGTTACCAGATATTAAAATTTCATAACCGGCAAAACTATATAAATGTACATATATACGAGAGAGTATATATATGCAGAATGCGATATGTGGTTGAATAATAATGTATATGTATATAACTTCCTTTTATCTGTATATATATATATAGTATAGAACATGTTTCTGTCATAATCAGTCGTTTCTACATTTTTATAGAATTGGGTGGTAGAATTTTTCTCTTGGCAACTTCGCTGTCACATAACGTACATATAGATATATGTAAATAAAATACTTGGGGCTCAAATGACATGAAATATACACAGTAAGGATATTTTGTGCACCAATCTTCTGGTCATATTTCAATGAAACTATTCAAGTAAGTTTTGTATTTTATTTAAATATTTGAAAACTTTGACGATAAAATAATTTAAATGACAAAAACTATTTTTGCCATAAATATGATTTTTTTTTATAGTTATAGTTTTAAGGATGTAATTTTCGGTTTATATATAGGTATCTAGTACATAATTTATTTGTGATGCAATAACGATATTGAAATTTAATTTTGGTAGACTAATTTAAATTTTACGAATTTTATAAGGATGTTGTAAGTTTTGCGGTTTTGTATTTAATCCTTTTATTTAAATTGTGTTAGCATTTTCTATTCAGAATTTTCTTTAAAGTATTGAACAGACAGAATAATTGCAGTATCAAATTGAGAAGCTTTCAAAAGGATTGACACGAATGTTCAAATAAAAAAAAACACATTTAAGTTTTATTTACTTCAATTATGACACACACTTTATTATAGTTCGACTGAAACCTTCTCAAAGTGATTTTTGGTCAAATCGATTATGTTATTAAATATGCGAGCTTTTTAATGAAGTACGATTTGGTCATAAAACGGTTAATTCAATTTATTTGTAAAGTTGAATCAATTTTTTGAAAAATCTAATTTATATTAATTTTAAAGTTTTGTGTCAAATAAAGTGTATATAAATTAGATATTAATTTTAAGTTTTGTATAACATAAAGTGTATATAAATTAGATTTTTGGCAATTACATGACGCATTGGTCATAAAACAGTTAATTCAATTGATTTGTAATGTTAAATAATTTTTTTTAAATCTAATTTATATTGATTTTAAAGTTTTTTTTTAATTAAAGTGTATATAAATTAGATTTTCGGCGATTATATGATAAATTAGATTTTCGGCGATTATATAAAACGGTTATTTCAATTGGTTTGTAAAGTTTAATCAATTATTTTAAAATCTAATTTATATTAATTTTAAAGTTTTGTGTCAAATAAAGTGTATATAAATTAGATTTTCGGCGATTATATGACGTATTGGTCATAAAACTGCTAATTCAATTGATTTGTAATGTTTAATCAATTTTCATCAATCAAGATGGCTGCAACTGAGTAGTCATGAAAATATCGCTCTCTTAAATTTAATTCTTTAAATTATATATACTTTATAATTCTAAATCTATAATAAAATACATGTGCATATCTATAAAAAATTCTCATCAGTCTATTAATTATCAATTATATAAATAAACTTTATTGTGTATCAATTTTAACAATTTTAAATGCATAATAATTGATACAGTGCAATATTAAAATTGTATTACATACTGTTACAACGGTGATAATTAAACTAAATAATCCATCATGCGAGACGGCGACGCAACAAACTCTTAACACGCGACGACTATTTATTTACGACAAACATAATTCACTAACTTTCCTTATAGATACAGGAGCCGACCTTTCGGTGCTCCCTGTCAAACATTCTATTAATTTTTTTCATAAATATCAACAATTTGATCTAGTTTTATCGGCCGCAAACGGTACAACAATAAATACCTATGGAACTCGATTACTCCAGGTAGACATCGGACTTAAACGTCGATTCACGCATGCGTTTATTCTCGCAGCAGTGAACCATCCGATAATTGGTGCCGACTTTTTGAGTAAATTCGAGCTGCTTGTTGATCTCAAGCGTAAAAGGCTGGTTGATCAGCTACAAAGCTGTCAATCAATGTCACTACCATCCGAATTGACACGCCAATTCCTATCCATTACATGATCAACAACAGCTATGGCACGCTACTAAAGAAGTATCCTTCCCTAACAGGGCAGCCAAATTACAATTTACCCGTCCAACATAACGTGGTCCATCATATTGTGACCACTGGTCATTTGCCAGTATCAAGACCACGGCGACTAGATCCAGCACGACATAAAGCTGCATTTACCGAATTTCACCATATGGTGGAATTAGGAATTTGCCAGCCCTCGGCATCACCCGTTTCTTGTCCACTACACATGGTCAAGAAAAAAGATCTAGATTGGAGGCCGTGTGGGGATTACCGTAGATTAAACACAGTTACAATACCTGACAGGTATCCAATTCCTCACAAACAAAATTTTTCTATGCACTTGCAAGAATGTACAATTTTCTCCAAGATAGATCTAGTCAGAGCATACCATTTAATTCCCGTTGCACCCGAAGATGTGCATAAAACTGCAATTACAACTCCATTTGGTCTCTTCGAATTCACGCGAATGCCATTTGGACTTCGAAATGCCGCACAAACATTTCAAAGATTTATAAATCAAGTCGTTCAAGGCTTAGATTTCGTTTTTGTCTACATCGACGACATTCTAGTGGCATCGAAAAATGAGGAACAGAACAAACTACATATCTATCAACTTTTTGACAGGTTGGCAAAGTTTGCTGTATTAATCAAAAGCTCCAAATGCGTATTTGGTGTAAACAATCTTGACTTCCTCAGCCATAAGATAACTCCGAATGGCATTTTGCTCTAATCAGAGAAAATTAATGCTATTACAGAATTTACAGCTCCAAAATCAATTAAGCACATTCAGCAGTTTATCGGGATGGTAAACTATTACCACCTATGTATTCCTAAACTTGCCGAAATTGTAGCCCCGATTCATTCACACTTGGCCACTTTACTCAAGAAGCCAAAAACTTTCAAGAACTTCGCTCGGCCCGAAGAATGCAATGACGCATTCATTAAAGCAAAAACAGAGTTGGCTAACGTAACGTTTCTGGCACATCCACTGAATTATGCGAAATTCAGTTTAACTACGGATGCATACAACACTGATGTCGGCGAACTGTTGCAACAATTCAATAATGATTGTTGGGAGCCGCTGGGATTCTTTTCGAAGAAATTGTCGGATGCTGAAAAGAAATATTCAGCATTCGACCGGGAATTACTTGCGATTTACCTATCCATTAAACATTTCAGATATTTTGTCGAAGGTCGGGACTTTACAATTTATACCGATCATAAGCCTCTGACACGAGCAATTCAGTCGAAAACTGAAAGAAATCCGAGGCAATCTCGTCACTTAGATTTCATTAGTCAATTTAGCACGGACAACACATAATGTGGTCGCAGACGCTATTTTTGGCCAAATATAATCAAAGATATATCGCATTGGGCAAAGACCTGTATATCTTGTCAACGCTCGAAAGTGCAAAGGCACACAAAAACACCTTTTGGACAGTTCGAACTTCCAACGGGTCGATTAGAGCATATTCATATAGACATCGTTGGTCCGCTTCCTCCGTCTAATGGATATACTTACCTTTTAACCTGCGTAGATCGGTTCACTCGATGGCCAGAAGCGTATTGCATGAACGATATCACTGCAGCCACTATTGCCACGACTTTCGTAAATAATTACGTATCGCGATTTGGTGTTCCAAGAAACATTACCACCGATCAAGGATCATAATTTGAGTCAAAACTTTTCGCCGAGTTAACGAAACACCTTGGCTCAAATAGAATCCGTACAACAGCTTACCATCCACAAGCCAACGTCATGGTGGAACGTTTTCATCGACAGCTTAAAGCTGAGCTTATGGCCAGAAGCAATACAATCCATTGGAGCTCAGAAATACCGATAATCCTACTAGGCATCTGAGCCACAGTGAAAGAAGATCTGAA
This sequence comes from Tipula confusa, assembly GCA_963556175.1. NCBI lineage: Eukaryota > Metazoa > Arthropoda > Insecta > Diptera > Tipulidae > Tipula > Tipula confusa. The sequence goes on from OY744475.1 coordinate 84,120,328, forward strand.
GTGCTCACCAGCTGAACTAGTCTATGGACAAACCATTAAATTACCTGGAGAGTTCTTCATCGAAAATCCTCTTACACCTTTGCCTACTCACGACACGATTATCGACCAACTACGCACCAGAATGCAAAATCTTAATCCAACAGCACCTCGTCAAACGAAACAAGACGATATATTCTTACCGAAATCACTGGAAAATTGCGATTTTGTTTTCGTCCGTGTAGATAAAATTCGAAATGGGTTACAACCGCCATATGAAGGTCCGTTTAGAGTAATTCGCAAACTACGAAAAATTTTTGTAGTCGAAATCAAAGGCAAGCAGCAAACAATCTCCTTAGATAGATTAAAGCCAGCATTCAGAATAACATGTTCTGCTGAACGACAGCCGAACAATAGATCGCAAAAGAAAGTCAAATTTATAACCTGAATCTCGTGCAATTTAGGGTTCATTTACTCGCATGATGAAACTCGAGGATCGAACTTAGTTCGTAAGTACCTGATCCACCTCAAAGTGACAAACCTTCTCAAACACTGTTTCGCATTGCCAATCCAATTGGATTCTCTCTCAACGTTCACATTTAAACGTTCAGTAAGAAGGTTCAGTAAGAAGGTCGCCAAACCAGCTTCAATCAGCTGAAACGTTTTTCATCGCAAATCTTATCTTACACGAGTAGTTAGCAATCATAGTGTGAGGAATAGCGAATCACGATTCCCCTAGGGAGGTTTCACTTGGGAGAGGGTGATGTAGTGACCAATAATTGTGAATACAAATTTTTGGTCACACATAAATTAACGATCGTCATGCAATGCCATCTGCAAACGGTCACATGTAACAGTTGTGTCTAGACTGCTATACAGTCCCGCGATGGTACTCCCAATGTTAACGACGATCAACACTACGACGATTATGAAATTATAATGAATTTTACGTAACGAATTTAAACAACCGACCGACAGTGAGACGACTACGAACGAAGCTAGAAAAAAGAAAAGGTGGTATAGACGGAATTAAAAACGCGCTTTTAGTCAGTCAGTTTTTTTTTGGATGTCAAGAAGCGGAGCAAAATTTAAAAATATTAAACCTAAATGATAAAGTGAATCGTCTGGAAATGGATAGTCGTTCTTGTGATGTCATAGTGTCACATATTCCGGTTATGAAACATGAAAATATCCCAGAAATTATTGAAAAAATTTGCGTAGCGGTTTATTTTGACTATGATAAACATAACTTTTCTGCATTTCGTGTAAATTCCAATACATCCACATCAAATAGCGCACCTTTAATTATCAAATTTACGCTGAAAGAATCGTTCAGCGATTGAATTTTTTAAACTTGACAATACCAAGCGCACACTATCACTTGTCGATATTGGTATCAACTCTACATCACTGATTTATATTAATCGGGGTTTACCTACTAAGATTCAGATTTACATTGAGGTCCGAAAACTACAAAAAAGAGGAGTAATTTTTAATTTGTCAACCATAACATCAGTACCTGCCGTAATTCATCACAGTAAACAGTTAAAAAGTTTGACATATAGCCAAATAGTTGTTCAACCTGCTCCTAGTGAAACTGTAGAAAGTCCATTGAATCCAGTGAATATTTTGAACAGTGATGCCATTAGTTTGGAAAAACCAAGGACAGTGGTCTTAAAATATACTACGACAACCTGTATTATTCAGTCATTCATCGTTTATGGCATTTTCGAAACGTTTTATGTAAGCTGTTACAGTTATTTGAGATATCATGTGCATATCTGTTTTTTATGTATAAATTTTTTTTTATTTTTTTTTATTGAATGGCGTTAAAGACCAATGTTATTTTTTATTTCGATTTCGATTTAATTTAACGCAATGAATTTAACATTATGGATTAGTAGGAGCGCTCGTAGTTGTAATCTTAATTTTTTTTTGTGCAGCCACACTTTTGCTTCTTTTTTTTGTGTCTTTTTATTATTAGTTTTAACATTTGCATGGTGTTTAAGCACACTTCTGATTTTTTGGTCCTTTTCGAAACATTATATGGTTTTCGATGAATAACAAAGGAGTTAATCCATATGCTTCCCCTAGAATTTTAAACAATATCGTAATGAAATCATCTGTCAATAGGTTTCATCAACTTAATATTTCGTTCGTAAATATTCGAAGTCTATATCCTAAGCTTAGTGAAATTATGAATTTAATTGATGGTGTCTATTCTGACATTCTTTGTTTTGCTGAAAGTTTTCTTCATGATGGTATTTTGGACACTCAAATTGCTATTCCTGGATTTAATGTGGTGAGATTAGATCGGAAACTTGATATTCCCAAACGATGTGGTGAAGTTTGTGTTTATCTTAAAGCATATAATAATTTTTGCGTCATTTATAAACACTGTCAACCTAATTTGGAACTCATTCTTATTGAACTTGCATTCGAAACTAAAAAAATTTTATTAGTTGTAGTCTATAAACCTCCGAGGAAGAGGTTTTACAACGAGCTCAACACAATTTTTAAAAATTACAGTGTTAACTACAGTGACATTATAATGTGAGGGGACTTTAACTGTGACGTCATTGCGGACAAATCTAAGTCTTAGAAACTAAAAAGTTTATTGAGGAAATCGTGTCTGAAAATAAATAATAGTGAGCCTACGTATTTCACAAACGCTGTATCCTTATTAGACTTGATTATCACTAACAATCAGGATTATATTATATTTTCCAACCAAATTTCAGTGGGTTTTACAGATCACGACTTTCTTTTCTTTTCATATGACTGCAAAGTAGAAAAAGCTTCCTCAAAAATTACATTTCATGACTTTGGTAGTATTAATACCTTCCACATCCTTAAAAAAAAAGTCTTTTCAATACCTTCCAGATCCTTCGAAAAAAGTTGATTTTCTAACTGCATTAATTAATTATTAATTAATGAAACATGTGTTCCACTAAAAACCATTATGCTACATCCAAAACGACCACCATGGTTTAATGACACAATTTGTAACATGATTAATTTTAGGGATTTTATTTTGCACCGATTTAAGCGCACAACAAATGCTGAATTGTTCAACGAATACAAAATCGCTAGAAATAAAACTAATAATCTTATCAAATATGCGAAGAGAAAATATTTGTCAACTATATTAAATCCTAAATTGCCATCAAAAGTCTTTTGGAAAAATCTAAAATCTGTAGGTGGTTTTTCAAATGCTAAAGATAATTCACCCGTCTTATTTTCACCAAACCAATTTGTAAATTATTTTGTGGATTTGTGCAAGTCGTTTGAGTCCACTAAGTCCAATGCCACAGGTGTTGATGAAATTACGGTTAGGTTTGTTAAATTATTATTACCATATATAGATTTGTACATACTGCATGTATTTAATAGTTAAATAACATTTTCGATATTTCCTACAGGTTGGAAAAACTCCTTAATCATTCCTATTCCTAAAAAGAAAAATCCTACAGCTTTATCTGATTATCAGCTTATTGCCGGTTTTATCAAAAGTGTTTTTGAAATAATTCTTTAATCCCAGGTATTAGTATATATCGGAGCCCTAAATATTCTATCGCTATACCAATCAGCATACCGTCGTCACCACAGTACTTCAACCGCACTACTTCATATTAGTGATGATATTCGGCGAGCTGTTGATAATGGCATAATTTGCATTTTAGTCTTATAAGATTTCAGTAAAGCTTTTGATAAGATTAACCATCTATTAATGATTAAAAAGTTACATTACAATTTCAAATTTTCTATCCCAGCATGCCGCTTAATTTGGTCTTATCTAGTTGATAGACTGCAGTCAGTAAAACTAAACTCGAGGATGTCTAACACTTGCAGTAACTATTGTGGTGTTCCGCAAGGATCAGTCCTTGGTCTATTCTTATTTATGATGTATATCAATGACCTTCCTTCTAAAATTGTACATTGCCAGTATCATTTATTTGCGGATGACTTGCAAATATACAAATTTTGTAAATCAAAAGATATACGAAACAGTATTGCTAATGTAAATTTAGATATAAATATAATTGCACAATCGGCATCAAACAACAGTCTATTCTTAAACAAAGATAAAACTCAGTGCATCTTTATATCTTCAACTAATCGCTGTACTCGTGACTAGCCTAAGATAAATGTTGATGGTAAAGATATTGATTATGCTGATTCGATAAATAATATTGGATTGATTTTTGATAAAACACTGAGCTGGAACTATCACATTGAACAGAATAGCAATAGAGTGGTTTTTCTACTAAGAATGTTATGGTCCACCTCTAAATGCCTTATAACCAAATTAAGACTTCAAATTTTCAAAACATTTATTTTGCCTCATTTTCTTTATGCAGATGGGATTCTAATTGAATTGAAAAATAAACGGTTAAAGGAATTACAAAGGCTGTTTAACTCATCTATACGCTATGTTTTTAAATTGAGAAAGTACCACCACATTTCTCATTTCTAGTTTTTAAAATATCAACAACCAATATATATATATTTAATAAACTTATTAAGTCTGCGAATCGTCGTAATCACATTTTAGTAACAAAACCATTTTAATGAATTCTTTTTTTTTTTTTTTCAGGACAGTTGGAATAATCTTAATTTAAAAATAAAACAATAGGAATGTTTCGAAAGGAGTTTTTTGCGTGCTTAAATTAATAAAATATTTATTTAAATAGGGATATGGCTACACAAATATAGGTTAATTAAGTTAATTGTTTGATAGTAATGTCTAAAAAAATAAAAATAAAATAAGAATAAAAATAAACGTAAAAGTATAAAATAAAATGAATAAATGTAAAATTTTAAATTTAAGTACCAAACTGATGGAATAAGTTCATAAGAACTTCTAACATTAAATGAAATAAATAAATAAATATAAATATATGTAAATAAATAAATAAATATATATATATATATATATATATATATATATATATATATATATATATATATATATATGTATGTATATATATATATATATATATATATATATATATATATATGGGTCATTCCATTATAAAACAGACGATTTTTAGCATTTTTCGAAATTCACCTCTTAGATTTCGATTTTTTTATTTTTTTCACTTTCCTTATTAAAAATAAGTAGACCCCTATTTTTTTTTTTTTTTTTTGTACCTATGGTTGTCCCGTTATTCGAGTTTTTAGTTTTGACAGTTTTCAAATTTTGATTTTTGACTCCTACATTAAATATTGTATCTTCGGTTCTAAAATGAGTATTTTCATAAACAGTAGCATTTTAGAAAGGTATTAAGCTGTTCTATATTATTTCATAATTTATTTTTATAAAATACCGTTATCTTTGGAGTTATGGTTAGATATATCTATTTTTATACTTCCACCGCTAGAGGGCTAAAGATACCAAAATTTAAATATACCCGATACACCATTTGATAGGCAATTTGTTCACCTTTTATAAAAAAGTAAAATTATTTTCGTCCACGGCTATAGTTTAGCCGCCAGAAGACTTCAAAGTTGAAAAAACGTGTTTTTTTAGAAAAAAAAATTCTATTAGTTGCGAAATGAGAATGAAAGTATACACTTAACGGACATTTTTTGTATAATTTTGATACAAAATACAGCAATAAATAGAAAAACGGCCAGTTTTGAAATATTTAGGTTAGAACTCGTCTCCCAGAGGGAAGATAAATTGAAATTAACTAATTTTTTAAGCTTTTTCCTGCCAAAATTTGCTGTAAATGTTTAGTTATTATGATTAAATGCAAGTTTTTTTTCTGTTTTTGTATAAAATAAATCAGTTATTCAATTAAGTGCATATTCGCAAATGTTTGAGGAACAGATAAACCGCCAGCGGGTTGGGAAATGAAATTAACCATTTTTTTCAGTATTTTTGTGAAACGAATGATTGAATTGAGTACAAATACCTGGTATGTGTACATGCAACCAATTTTTATTTCTTTAAATCTAAGTTGTGTCCTTTTTAATTTACCCGTTTTCTCGCCAAACAACAGGTAGTTATCTAATTTTGAAATCACTGGTATTACAGCGATGAATCATCTTGCATATGTTTGCACCCATTTTTGTTTTATTGCCGCCTTCTTTCAAAACAGCATTTATAAATTCGTCATTTCAGGTATAAAAGCCATGAGGAGCACATATTTTATTATTATTTTATTACCTAGCGCTATTTATTGTCCCTATGTAACAGAAAAAGGAGGTGCTCAGTAATTTTATGACTATACGGCAAATAATAAACTAGGCTCATATAAATAAACGTACAAAATTTTTGGCTCTTCAGTTAATATCTAAAAGTGGACTATAAAGTATCTCTTTCGTAAATTTATTATTGGTGTGAAATATCGAATTTAAAATAGTTTAAGTTAGCCAAAAGCAGCTGGAAAAAGTGGTCAGGCTCACTTGTGAAAATGTTTTGTGCGTTCCGGTGCCCAAAATATCACCAATAGATGCTGATCAGTCAAATCTTCATGATGATAACGGAAACATTCTTAACAATATTTTGGAAGCATTTAATCGCGAGGAAAACTACGACAATCGTGTATTGCTGCTTACTTTAATACCTGAAAATTGGTCAGTAACCAGAATTATGGATAAGTTCCAGGCAACAAAACACATAGTATTAAAATCAAAGAATTTAATCAAGGAGAGAGGATATGGCAGCTTACCTGGGCCAAGAAAAAGGAGGTCTGGAATTTCTTCAGAAACAATAACCACAGTTACGGAATTCTACAAAAGTATGGATATCAGCCGACAGCTTCCCGGATTAAATGACTGCATAAGTGTTCGTGATGTTAATGGAAATCGGGTTCAAAAGCAGAAACTACTTGTCTTGTGCAGTTTATCTGAGGCTTATAAGGCGTTTTTGGAAAAATATCCATCTGACAACATTGGATTCTCCAAGTTTGCAGAGCTTCGGCCAAAAGAATGTATATTAGCGGGAAAAGCCGGAACGCATAATGAATGTGTTTGTATAATTCATCAGAACAACAATTTGTTATGTCCAGTTATAACAAAAATTTTACAATGCGACCCTGTTATTAATAATGAAAGAGAACTGTTAAAAAGAGTATCCTGTAAAAATTTGACCTGGGATTGCTGTAACGGTGATTGTGAAGACTGCAATGTGTTATTGGATGATTTCCTGAAACAAATAAAAGCCGCAGCAGACGCTGAAGAAATGAACGAAGTAACATACAGTTATTGGAATCCTGTTGAAAATGTGTTTAAATTGCAGAAGATTATATCTTCTGTTGATGAAGTCGTCGAAATTTTATCAGAATCAAAATATGGCCTAGCAGTACTGCGTAAACACGACTTTATCACTAAACAACAATCAAGTTATTTAAAGCTCGTAAAAAATGATCTGCAAGTTGGAGAATATGTTGTTGTTTTGGATTTTGCAGAGAATTATAAATTTTAACCATACAGTCTATTCGTTTCGGTTATGTAACCAAAGAAGAATATGCAAAAACTAAAACAAAACTTAATAAAAGATTTTCTAATATTAAAACAGTGCAAAATACCCGGCAAACTCATCAAATAATGCCGAGCTCTGATAAAACATTAATTAGAACTAAAATGTTCTCAAATTCTCTTACTGTAAATATATGTTCTTTGTAAAAATCGTCATGAAAAAATATAAATATTTTGTAAAAACAATTGTAAAAATTACATTTTTTTTTATTTAAATGTATCGTCTTTTTGCCGGTTTACTCTAAAACGCCTAAAAAAAATTTGTTAATTACAATTTTGCGGTCTTCTGGTGGTTTACCTTTATCTGGAATAGTTGCAAATAGGCGCTTAATTGAATAACTGATTTATTTTATACAAAAACAGAAAAAAAACTTGCATTTAATCATAATAACTAAACATTTACAGCAAATTTTGGCAGGAAAAAGCTTAAAAAATTAGTTAATTTCAATTTATCTTCCCTCTGGGAGACGAGTTCTAACCTAAATATTTCAAAACTGGCCGTTTTTCTATTTATTGCTGTATTTTGTATCAAAATTATACAAAAAATGTCCGTTAAGTGTATACTTTCATTCTCATTTCGCAACTAATAGAATTTTTTTTTCTAAAAAAACACGTTTTTTCAACTTTGAAGTCTTCTGGCGGCTAAACTATAGCCGTGGACGAAAATAATTTTACTTTTTTATAAAAGGTGAACAAATTGCCTATCAAATGGTGCATCGGGTATATTTAAATTTTGGTATCTTTAGCCCTCTAGCGGTGGAAGTATAAACATAGATATATCTAACCATAACTCCAAAGATAACGGTATTTTATAAAAATAAATTATGAAATAATATAGAACAGCTTAATACCTTTCTAAAATGCTACTGTTTATGAAAATACTCATTTTAGAACCGAAGATACAATATTTAATGTAGGAGTCAAAAATCAAAATTTGAAAACTGTCAAAACTAAAAACTCGAATAACGGGACAACCATAGGTACAAAAAAAAAAAAATAGGGGTCTACTTATTTTTAATAAGGAAAGTGAAAAAAATAAAAAAACCAAAATCGAAGAGATGAATTTTGGAGGCTGTCCGAAATATAATGGAATGACTCATATATATATATATATATATATATATATATATATATATATATATATATATATATATATATGTATATATATATATATACATATATATATATATATATATATATATATATATATATATATATATATATATATACATATATATATATATATATATATATATATATATATATATATATATATATATATATATATATATATATTAAATCTAATTTATATTGATTTTAAAGTTTTAAAGTCATTTTAAAGTGAATATAAATTAGATTTTCCGAGATTATATGACGAATTTTTCTTAAAACGGTTATTTCAATTGATTTATAATGTTTAATCATTTTTTAAATCTAATTTATATTAATTTTAAAGTTTTGTGTCAAATAAAGTGTATATAAATTAGATTTCTGGTGATTATATGACGCATTTGTCATAAAACGGTAAATTCAATTGATTTGTAAAGTTTAATCAATTTTTTAAAATCTAATTTCAAAAATTTGGCTCCAGTTACAATATTGCGTTAAAAAGATTGATCTCAATGGAACGTCGCTTTTAACGCGGCGGTACTTTTAAGGCACGTTAAGAAGACCTTATGTCAGATTATGAAATTCTCGGGCTTATGACACTAATTTGCAAACCAGAGCCTAACGAATATTATTTGCCCCATCATAACGTATAAAAACAAAATTCAACAATTCGTCTAAAAGACTCTTTTACAAAGCCCTACAATAATCAAGTCAACATTAATTGGGATAGTTGTTCGTTTTAGGCAACATAAACATATTGTCAAGCAACTTTGTCACTTCGGTAATAAACTCGTCATCTTGCGAGCACACTTCGAGACACAATATCATCAACGTTTTTCATTCAGATTTCTGGTTTGTATTTTATTGCCAGTCGAACTCTTCAAGAGACAGTGATACTTTTAAAGTGAGTTCCGATCAAAAAAAATGTTTTGAGGCCATATATAATAGACAACATCTCACAACTATCTTGTAATTTTTCTTTGCATCTGTTGTTTTTCGCCTTGCGAAGTAAACCGGATAAAGTTTTACATCAACATGTTGTTGCTGAAAAACAGTTGAATTTGTATTCTTGTGGCTTGTTTTGTGATAGACTTATCTCTCCGTCCAGGACCAAATGTCTGAGTTATAGTCGTGTACGACGGAATATTTTTTCCAGTTGGTATCGAAAACATAATCGGAACTAAAGGTTCTTGTGGTTTGAGGCACTTCTACGAGTCAAAACGAGCATATCATCCTTAGATAGCCACCCACAGTAACCTTGACTTATTGCAGGAGGCAACTAAACAAAAGTTGAACTAAATCAAGGAAAAAAATTTAATCAGACAAAATTTAAACCGCTTACGTTAAAGGACACGCGGTTTAGGATTGGTACGTCGAACGTACAGGCGCTCAGAATACCAGTCGTATTTGATTGCAATACTATATCAGTCATTACAAAGTTTCGCTTGGAACTCGTTGCTTTCAAAGAAAATCGAACCAGAAAGTGATGACCATGTGTTCTAAGGGGGTACCGGTCAAAACTGGATATTTTACAACTGGATTTGACGAAACAGGATAATTCAAAACTGGATATTTTAAAACGAGATCAGGTACAAAACGAGATATCGTACAAAACTGGATATTTCAAAATAGGATATTTCGACAAGTGATTAATACTTAAAATGATTTTTAGGAAAGTTCTGGAATATGGCCAATTAGTAAGAAACTCGGCGAGTTCTTAACCGATTATGATGAAATTCGATACGTAGGATGAAAATGGAATTTTAAAATGATTTTTTGGGAAAGTTCTGGAATATGGCCAATTACGAAGGTACTCGGTGAGTTCTTTCTTAACCGATTATGATGAAATTCTATATGTAGGATGGGAATGGGATTTTAAAATGATTGTTTGGGTAAGTTCTGGAATATGGCTAATTAGGAAGGAACTGGGTGAGTTCTTAACCGATTATGATGAACCGATTAAGTGAAGGAAAATTCTACCTCTCTGCTTAAAATTATTCAAGTATGAAACCTTACTGGCCATATTCCAGAGGTTTTCCGAAAAAAGGTTTTAAAATCAAATTTAATTATACAATTAAAGAAAAAAAACATTAAGTGAAGGAATCAAATTCAATCGCAATTTGACTACCGTCAATTAAACATTAAAAAATATAATTAAAATTGATTAAATAACATAGTTCCTTGTGAATTGCTAAAATAGTTCCTTTTAAATTAAATTAAAATATGTAAAAAATATGTAAAAATGGTGAGCAGAACTCCACCAAAAAAACATATCGCGCCATCACCACCAGTCCAACAGCGGACTATGTCCACTGGTGATTTAATAAATCTCACTACGTCATCGTTAGATGTAGGAAAAATCGGCGAAATATCGTATCGCCCAATAACACAACAAAAAGTGCTCGAGCAAAAAATTCCTCTATACAAATTAAAAACAAAGTTAATATAATTGAACATAGACGTGGACACTATCGATATTCATGCTGCGCTCGCTGCTGAAGGCTTCTTTGCAAAAGCAATTACCAACATCATCAATCGAGATAAGTTGCCACAGCCAATGTTCCGCATCGAATTAGAAACTGATAACAAACCAGTTAAAGGGAAGCATAGAATATATAACTTAAGATATCTACTGCATCGTCGGATCACTGTCGAAGAACCTAAAAAAGAACTGGGCCAGTACAGTGTGTAAAGTGTCAAGAATACACACTAGAGCCTACTGCACGCTAAATGATGTGTGTGTTATTTGTGGTGAACTTCATAGTTCCAAACAATGCAACAAAACTAAAACTGATGAGTCTGCAAAAAGATGCAGCAACTGCGCTGGAAATCATACGGCAAACTCCGAAAGAAAAGCAACTCTATGAAGCTAAGGATGAACTTTGTTTGGATTATCTATCAGCGGGACACCCAACATATTGGCCTACGGATAAAAAGAAAATTCCTGATCTAATAGACTTCTGTATAAATGCTATGGCAACAGATTGTTACGATTTATCATCCGATCATTCACCAGTAATTATAACAGTGAGTACTGATGCACTAAAGACTGAAGCACTGAAACGCCTGACAAATAAAAAAACTAAATGGGATCTATACAGTAGACAAATTGAAGAGAATTGCCTACTGGATATTCCTCTTAGCACACCAGGAAATATTGATGCAGCAGAAGCCTACCTTAGAGATCAACTGGAAGTAGCAGAAAAAAAAGCATCAACTATTATCAATGTTTTTGAATAAGTTAATAAACTTCCCAAAAGCATCTAAGAATTAATACAAGAAAAGCGAAATATTCGACGGCAGTGGCAGCAGCAAAGATCGCCTATATTAAAATGGAAATTAAATCTAGCAATTAAATCCCTGAAAGTAGCTCTGAGGGAAGAAGAAAATGAAGGTATCCAAAACTATTTAAGTGAACTCTCGGCAACAAAGAGAACAGACTATTCCTTGTGGAAAGCTACTAAAAGTTTTAAGAGGCCGGCAAACTCGTGTTCGGCCATTAGATTACCAAGTGGCAACTGAGCAAGAAGTGATGAAGAAAAAGCCAATGCTTTCGCTGTTCATCTAAAAAGCGTATTCTCACCACATGAACAAGTTAACAACTACATGCTACCAAACCAAACGGTGAATGATACAAATTTTAAACCTATAAAGTTCAAGTGGAAAGAAGTTAAGAGCACAATAAAAAAATGCAAAAGTCCGAAAAAAGCACCAGGACATGATCTTATTACCGGGAAAATGGTTAAAGAATTACCAGACAAATGCATTAAACTAATAACGTACATCCTCAACGCAATCATGCGAACTGGTTACATGCCTTAAAAGTGGAAGATATCGCAAATTGCAATGATACATAAGCCTGGAAAAGATGAGACACAAATCTCATCATATCGTCATAGATCACAAATCTCATCATAAAGCATGCTTTCCACGATATCAAAGTTATTTGAAAAATTGTTACTAAGGAAACTGAAACCAGTACTAGAAGAATGGCATATTATAACAGATCGCCGATTTGGTATCCGAAATCAGCACAGCACTTTAGAGCAAGTTCACAGGATTGTCAACGCAATCAAATTCACCTTCGAACAAAAAAAATATTGTTCTGCTGTCTTCTTGGATATTGCACAAGCCTTCGACAAAGTTTGGCATAGAGGTTTAATATACAAAGTTAAAGGACTTTTGCCGAAGCAGTTCCATGTAGTTCTTGAAAACTATCTTCTTCAAAGGAAATACTTGGTTAAACAAAACGCAGCAACCACTGGTTTAAATGATATTAGCGCAGGTGTTCCACAAGGAAGTGTCTTGGGACCAATTTATACTTGTTGTATACAGCCGATTTGCTCATTTGCAATGAAGCTATAATATCAACATTTGCTGATGATACAGCCATATTAGTGTCTTGTAAAAATCCTTAACTGCCTCAAAGCAATTGCAAAATCATCTGAATAAAATTGAAAACTGGCTAAAGACTTGGCGAATATAAGTCACTGAAAATAAATCAACACATGGTACATTCACACTTAACAAACTCACCTGCCCACAAGTTGAATTGAACGGTGTAACTATTCCGCAGCCATGTAGTGTCAAATACTTAGGGTTACATCTGGACAGAAGGTTGACATGGAAAAAGCTTATAGAAGCAAAGCGTAATCAAATAAAAATAAAATTTGGTAAGATGTATTGGACATATGGTATTCAGTTATGGGGATCCACCAGCGCATCAAATAGAGAATTTTTGCAACGTACACAATCAAAAATACTTTATAGGATCACGAATGCTCCCTGGTATATTCGAAACACCAACATACATCTTGACCTCGGTATTTTAACCATTAAAGATACAATTAGAACCTATAGTTCGAGATATTGTTCAAAACTAGAGACACATCCCAATGCTTTGGCCCGGAACATTCTAAAACAACCGAGATACAGACGACTGAGAAGAACTGATCCATTTGGACTATTGAATTTATAAATTAAGTAAATGGTACACACTAATAACAAGTATTAACATTGGTTAAGACTTATAAAAATAGCAGTAAGGTTAGTTTATAAGATTCGCATACACCTTGTTAGTTTCTTTTTAGAAAGATTCAAGAATAAAGCCATTGGCAGTTGTAATAAAAAAAAAAAAAAAGAATCTTCGTACTAAAATATATTTCTCTGAGCGCAAACGCTTGTATGCTCGATGTGCTGAAGCTGTACTTGATTATCATTCTGAACCGCTTGATAACCGTCCCTATGCATTGGTGGAAATTGAAGGAACCAAAATAAATGGTCTGCTAGACAGTGGAGCAACCATTAGCGCTTTGGATAAAGGAGCTGAAGATTTCATTCCGAAACACAGTCTTTTCCTCCATCCAATATCTACGTTTGTGCAAACCGCCTGTGGTTCGTTACAGGAAGTATTAGGTTATGTAAAGGCTAAGGTGTCGTAATTTTTATTGTTCCTTCTCTCCTTGTTCCTTAGCTCCAAGGGGGGTTGCAGAACTGGCAACCAATCTGATCAGTCAAAAGAAAGATAATACTATGCAAAAAAACATGAACTAACCTGAAGTCAGTGGAAAGTACTCCAAGCCATAATTAACCGCTTTCCCAATTTCGAAACATATGGACTGGGACGCACCCATTTGCTTAGTTATCATATTGACATTGGAGATGCTCAGCCGATCAACCAGAGGTTTTATTCTGTATCACAGATTATACAGAAATTTATTTACAAAGAGCTTGACCGGATTCTGGAACTAGACGTAATTGAAGAAATCCCTAGTACTTGGAGCTCCCCAATGGCAATTGTGAAAAAGCAAATGGAAACATTCGGTTTTGCTTGGATGCCAGGAAACTAAATGCAGTTACTAAAAAGGATGCTTAATGTGCAAAAATGCAAATTTTTACTGAGAGAAATCGACTATCTTGGTCACTACCCAAAAAACCATTTTAAAATCTTATCCCCATCCTACATATAGAATTTTATCATAATCGGTTAAGAACTCGCCGAGTTCCTCCCTAATTGGCCATATTCCAGAACTTTCCTAAACATCATTATATGTTTAAATCACATGTTGAAATATCCAATTTTGAAATATCGAGTTCAGTACCATATCTCGTTTTGTCAAATCCTATTTTAAAATAACCAGTTTTAAAATGTTCAGTTCTGAGCGGTTCCGTCCTAAGGCTGTACATTACAGTGACGATGATTATAGCAATTTTGGCAGTTTTTGTACAAGTGAAGGATCACTGGAAAATGAAAATTACGATACAACTGTGAAGGTCTGATAAATAAAGATGAGAAAGCATAATATCAGGATCTTGTTAGCACAGTAGCTTGGTAAGCTATATAAGTCTTAATGCATTGTTGATGCGGTACGAGCCAGCAATGGACTGTAAAAACCGTTTTACTATTACTACTCGGCACCGATTGCTCCAGTTTTTAATTATTTCACATTTTAAATATTTCTCTATATGACTGACATTTAAAAAAAAAAAACTATTTTAAAAAATTTGCAATATTCAACAAAAAAAAACTTAAATGTCAAACTAATCGATCTATTGTTCTAAAGATTAATTGTTAATGGTTCAATTAATATCAAAGTCAATCGAGAAAGAAAAGTGTGTGTGTGGTTGTTGTTGTTGCTTTTTATTTATTTTCATTTTATTTGGTTCATTTAACCTATAAATAGAAAATGAAAATGTACATAAAAGCCATACACAAGTTAGAGAAAAATAGAAATGGAGATTTTTTTTTATTATTATTATTTAAGGAACGGGGGATCGGGGGATGATGGCTTGAAAACCTCAATAATAAAACACAAATAAAAGAACACCCAAAGGTATATACAGACACATACATTTTTGATTGTTTATTGATTTATTGTGAAAATGCACGGGGGTGTTTATACCAGCGAATCAAATTAAATTTTTCATTTTTTATTTTGTTTTGTTTTGTTGTTATTTCCATCCCTCGTTATTCAGACGTAATCGTAAATTATGTCGCCTAGGTGCGGAAAAGCAGCGCAAAAATAAAACTATCGCCCATTGTAATCAAAACCAGTGCTACCATTTTTTTTTTATGGTGGTTTGTGACGAATGATGATGATGATGATTTTCATTTCTCTCATCATCATCATCATCATCATCATCACGATATCACGATATAATAAAAGTTTTCCTTGTTTTTGTATTTGTGTGGTTGTACTTTTCCTAAAATACATTTTTTCCCTCTAAACATTTTCGTATTTTTAGTTACGATATTCTTGTAAACCAACAAAAAAAAATGAAACGAAACTAAAAGAAAATCAAATCTTTTCAATTTCATTGTTCATCGTCTTGTCAGATTTTATTTTCATTCATTTTTCGTTAAGTTTTTTTCTATTTTTGTGTAGCTACTATATATATTTGAAAAAGAAAAAAAAAGTTATTTGGAAAAGACAAATCCTGAATTTAGGTTACAACACATCAAAATCTCAGAACAAAAAAAAATCCGTTTCTTATCTTTTTACGATGTATGTGTATACATTGTTTAGTTTCTTGTGTGTTTGTATAACGCGAATTTTGGTTGTTTCAATTAAATGTTACGTCATCAGCTTATATGCAGCTTTATATAATTGGATATGGTTTTGAGGAAAATTTCAATGCAAACCGAAAATTTTTGTTATATAGGTAAACTACTATACTATACATAGTACTAACCGCAAATTGTATATAGTAGTTAAGTGGTTTTTGTTTAAAGCTTTTATATACTGTATATATAGCAATAGTTATTGTCAATGAATTAATGAAGTATGTATATATGTGTGTGTATACACTGTTTAGTATATGCAATGAACTTTCAAACAAGAAATATATGTATTTTTCATTTTTTTTTTTTTTTTTTTTTTTTTTTTTTTTGAAAACAAAAAAAATTTAAATTTATGCTCAACACAGAATAAAATAAATAAAAAGCTCAGGAAAAAGTTCAAACATAAAAATAAATAAAATATTAAATTGATTTTATATATTATATACATATACATATATGTATATATATATATATATATATATATATATATATATATATATATATATATATATATATATATATATATATATATATATATATATATATAATTTTTTTTCTGTTTTGCTCGTTTATATATAGGAATGAGTTTTACTTCTTTATACGTATATTTTTAGTCAAATTAAATTAGAACAAGCACAAAAGTAAAATTAATAAAAAAATAAAAAACAAGGAAAAAAAAAAGTTTTCCATTGGAAAAGCTTTACATAAAACGTGTGTGTTCGATATACATATACATATATAACGACAACGAAGAAACAGAACTGGTTTAACGATGGATTATGAAAACAGGCAAGCAAGTTGAATAATAAAAAGACGATTTCCATCGATACGTACCAGAGAACAGAACAAAAAAAAAAAAGTTATATACATTACACGTTACACGATTTTCATTCTTCAGTCGTCGTTGTTGTGTGTGAGCTTTTTTGTTCAGTTTTTATTTTTTTCGCAACTAGGAAAAAAACTTTCCACATAATTCCTCAAGTTGTTTGTTGTGTTTCTTCTTTATGCCGTTGATGTTTATGGCCATATACGAACATATACATATATTTCATTTTTGTTGTTGTTTTTATTATTATTATTGTTGTTTAAAAACTTCAATAAGAATATGTAATGAGGTTTTTGTTGTATTTCTGTTTTGTTGTTGTACTAAGCTCGACAGTAAACTATAAATATCTTATGAGGTAAATTTAAGACACTCTTATATCAGTTAAATGAATATGCGAAGTTCTTTAGGGCTATTTATGAACTTTTTGTTTTTATTTATATTTTTTGTTGTTGTCATCAACTTTTGTTTTGTTGTATTAAGCTTAAATAATGAATAAATAGTTAGCGTTGTAAATTTTATATATATATATATATATATATATATATATATATATATATATATATATATATATATATATATCCTTCATTTTATTGTTTAATTTTATAGCAGTTTAGCTCATTATAAATTTATTATTATTTTCTTGTTTTTCTCATCCATTATGCCCCACATAGGAGTCACATACCCATGGAAAATATATACAACGAAATATATATTTTTATTGAGGAGCTTTTTTTAAAAATTCATTATTTGTCTCAAATACTATCGTAAACTATTTGTGTTTTGGTTTGAAATTATATTTTGGAGACTTTTAAAATAATTAGTACGATATTTTTATTTGGCTCGATGTCAAATTTTTTTAATATGGCATTGTTACGTGCCATTCAAAAATAAAGTATTAATAGAGATAATTTTTATATTGATTGTGGACCAAAATGGTTTAAACTATGTGAGTTCATTTCAGGAGGTGAACGTACAATTTAACTTAACTACTTATCAAAAAAGGATTGAAGTTATTTGGTTATAAATAAAGGTATAATTTAAAGGTTTTAAGAGTATATGCCAGGATTTCACTGACAGGAAATTGACCAGTTTTACAATAGCCGATTTCCAGGAATTTCGAGAAAAAAACGTGGATTTGATTTGACACGGTCATTGAATTAAAATCAAGTGTAAAGTACTAAAATTTAAAATAATACGATTAACAGAATTGATTGATTTGATTGATTGAATAGAGTGTATGGCCAAGGACAAACCAGGAATTCGCGAAATGTCGGCCACAACCGTAAAACCGTGTTACATATAACAAAATCAAAGGAGTGGATGGTATGTTAGTTATGACAGTCTCGACCTGCGTACAAACATCTAAGCGATCGATAGTTAGTATTTTTTTAAATTGTGTAGGTATTATTAAAATATAATAATATAAAAATTAGAAAACCTTATTTATATTCACATTACTAGGCACAAATCATCGTAATTATTATAAATACGATTTTATTAAAATATTTAAAAGTTCAAATTCAATCGATATCACCGTTTTATGCCAATACATAAAGTAATTGCATCAAAACCTTATTTATATTCACTTTACTCGACACAAATCACCGAAATTATTATAAATACGATTTTATTTAAATAATTAAACGTTCAACCTCAACCGAATTCACCGTTTTATGCCAAATACATGACATTTTTAATTTAATAAAATCATAAATATTTGCATCAAAACTTTATTTATTTTCACTTTACTCGATACAAATCACCGAAATTATTATAAATAAAATTTTATTTAAACAATTAAACGCTAAAATTATTTCAAAATCACCGTTTTACACCAAAAACATTAAGTATTTGCATCAACATATTATTTATATTCATTTTACTCAACACAAATCATCGAAATTATTTTAAATAAGATTTTGTTCAAATAATTAAAGGTTCGAACTCTATCGAATTCACCGTTTTATGTCAAATACATAATGATTTTGCATCAAAACCTTATTTATATTCACTTTACTCGACACAAATCACCGAAATTATTATAAATTAAATTTTATTAAAGGTTCAAGTTCGATTGAATTCACCGTTTTATACCAAATACCTAAAGTATATTCATCAAAACATTATTTATATTCACATTACTCGACACAAATTATCGAAATTATTATAAATAAGATTTCTTAAAAATAATCGAACGTTCAAATTCGATTGAAATCACCGTTTTATGCCAAATACATAAAGTAGTTGCATCAAAACCTTATTTATATTCACTTTACTCGACACAATTCACCGAAATTATTATAAATAAGACTTTTTTTTAAATAATTAAAAGTTCAAATTCGATCGAATTCACCGTTCTGTGCCAAATACATTATTTTAATTGAAGGACCGAATTGTAAATAAATTGTGCACGTATCATTAAAAGTAGCAAAACAAGCGGCAATCTGCAACGGAATTATAAACTTACTATGCGAAAAAAACATAAAACTTGTTAATCTTTTTAAAATAAAACGATTAGCAGAATGCATTAAAAATCTTAAATATAATAATAGAAAATCTTTCAAGTTCAAAACTGATTAGCTTTAAGACGAGCCAGGGATGGTTTAAAATTAAAAATTTAAGGTTACTTAATCTAAAATTCAAAAGAGAAGGGAATTAGTCCGGCGTTTTAATGTCATTAATTTGAGTAATTTTCAAATGTGTAATTGCTATAAAACGGTGAATTCGATGAAATTTAAACGTTTAATTATTTTAATAAAATTTTATTTCGGTGTTTTAGTGCCAAGTACGTGAATATAAATAAGATTTTCATGGGAGTATTTTATGTAATTGCTATAAAACGGTGAATTTAATCGTCTTTCAACATTTGATTGTTTTAATAAAATTGTATTTATAAAAACGTCGGTGTTTTTGTGTCGAGTAAGTGAATATAAATAGGATTTTCATTCGAGTACTTTGTGTAATTGCTATAAAACGGTGAATTCGATCGAATTTAAACGTTTAATTATTTTAATTAGATTTTTATGTGCTTCTTCATACTTTCTAGTCAAAAAACAAATACCTAAGTAATAAATCCTTTTAATTTATTACGGTCAATTAAATTGTATTAATATTTCTAGCAGTCCTATTTTTTCGGTTAAAATTTTTAAATTATTTCTTATTTCATTGCTCGACATTCCAACATGGGAAGTTGTACCTGGCAAAACCCTGGTGTTTTAAGCAAAAGATTAACTTTGATGAGAGTTTGACCTTGTGATTTATTGTAAGTCATTGCAAAAGCAGCTCGAACAGGAAACTGATAGTATCCGATTGGATCATATGAATTCCCATCACCGGACATTAAAAATGCTATTTCTCTATATGAGCTTAAATGTGGTACAATTGATTTGTAATGTTTAATCAATTTTTTTAAAATCGTGTTGTTTCTCTTTTTTAACCTAATGTTTTATTGGAAAAGGCCCGATGATATCCGGGAAATGAACCAAACGCTTGATCCTACAGTCCAATCAATCAACCAATGAATATTTTTGCATAGAAATTGGAAAATATTTAACACACATTTTAAAAAACTAAAAGTTCATGTTGAATAAATAAAAATAAAATTTATCTGAAGCTTTTCATTATGATGGTTATTTGAGGTTGGCTTAAAAACTCAGAAAAAATATTTTTTTTAGAGCAATGATAAAAAATAACAGCTTAAAAATGTCTTCATAGCTTAACATTTTTATCGATAAATATTTTTTTTTTTTTTTTTTTTTTTTTTTTGACATTATATATATATTTAAAAATATAAAACTTTTAACATTAACACTATAAAAGTTTCCTTAAGACTAGTTAATGAAACGGTTGAAATGTTTGTCTATAGTAAAACGTCTGCTTAAATGAGCTTTGGACTGAGTTTGATATGAAAAGCATGATTCTTATCTCAATGAGTCAGGTATAGTGAATATTTTTCACCAATTACGACCAAATTTAAATCCAAGGAAATAACACTTTAAAAAATTATGAAACCGGGCGCTAGGAAGAGAGACTGAGTACAAAGCGTAAGTTCTCTGAAAGCTGATGGTGTAATAGGCTGATGGTGAGTCCCAATATAATTTCAGAAAGAGCTTGCTTGGCCATTTTGACATATCATTTTAGTTAGTTTATTTCTGTATAGATATTATCAAGCAAAGAGCAAACGACTGGTTTTCTATTATTAAGAAAAAGGCTGGTCGTCATACTTTCTAAAATGTTCCATAATACACTTTCGAATACTGACCTATAGCTTTGTAAAACTAAAAAAATTAAAATTCGATAGACCGGAGTTTTTGAATATTATATAGGGAAGCTTCTGGTCCTCAGGTTCTCAATAATTTCGTTTCTATAATGGGGTTTGGCAAATGTATTAATTTTACAAATGAATTTTTCTGGATTTAGAGAATTTTTGATTTTATGGTCACAATTTTATGGTTTTAATGGACATGATCAAGGATTTTCTGCTAACTATTATCACGCATTTGAGAAGAGAGTCACATAAACGATATATATGGTCCGAAATTTCAACGTGGTAGCATCTAATGAAATTTATGAAATGGCCACGTGAGCCACGAATTTATAATTGATAATGAATTACCGAAAGAACTTACTAATCAAGTCTTCAAAGCAAAAAAAAATACCATTTCCACACATGATACAGCCGAAATTTTTTAAATTTTCTTGTCAATTTCTTTTTAATATAGTTTAAGTTAAGTCTTAGTTAAGTTTTAGTTAAGTCTTAGTTAAGTCTTAGTTAAATCTTAGTTAAGTCTTAATTAAATCTTAGTTAAGTTTTAGTTAAGTCTAAGTTAAGTCTTAAATAAGTTTAAGTTAAGTTTTGGTTAAGTCTCAGTTAAGTTTTAGTTGAGTGTTAATTAAATCTAAGTTAAATCTTAGTCAAGTCTTAGTTAAGTCTCAGTTAAGTTTTAGTTATGACCATCCAATTCTTTTCCTACTTCCCTTTTTCTTTTATAATAGCTACTTCTGTATTGTATTTTAAAAAGAATTTCAAATCACAGTAGTTAATTGCACATACGTTGCAATAATAAAATCAAACGAATAGTGAACAAAGTGGAAAAACCGGCGTAAAAATTTGTCAAATCTGTGATGAAAATGATATTTCCGAAGCAATGAATATAGCAGGAAAGAATATAGATCGAAATTTGCTGTCACAGAAATTAAGGTTATTATATGGTTCGAAGTAAAGAAATTTATGAATTACTGAAAAAGGTGATTTTGGAAAGTTGAAAACTCAAATACCTGCAAGCCTTTCTGTGGTCACATTATTCGATAATAAAGACAAGTTACGCTATTTAAGAAAATTATGATGCATTTGGTATAAAACGGTGAATTCAATCGAATTGGAACTTTTAATTAATTTAATAAAATCCTATTTAAAATAATTTTGGTGATTTGCGTCACGTAGATAGAGTGAATAAGATGTTCATGCAAATACTTGTTGTAAATAAGATGTTCATGCAAATATTTGTGGTATTTGGCATAAAACAGTGAATTCTATTGAATTTGAACGTTGATTAATTTAATAAAATCATATTTCAAATAATTTCGGTGATTTGTCTCGAGAAGAGAGTATATAATTAGGATTTTTATGCAAATAATTTATGTATTTAGCATAAAACGGTGAATTTGATCGAATTTGAACATTTAATTGATTTAATAAAACCATATTTATAATAATTTCGGTGATTTATGTCGAGTAGAGTGAATATAAATAGGGTTTTTATGCAAATATTTGATGTATTTGGCATAAAAAGGTGAATTCGATCGAATTTAAAAATTTGATTAATTTATTAAAATCATATTTAAAATAATTTCGGTGATTTGTGTCAAGTAGAGTGAATTTAAATAGGATTTTTATGCAAATACTTGATGTATTTGGCATAAAACGGTGAATGCGATCAAATTTGAAATGAATATAAATAAGATTTTCATGGAAATACTTACGTATTTAATTGGGAAAATTAATAATTTTTTTATTTTTAGGCGAAAAACACTTACAGCCTACGGCTAAGAGGAATTAGTTCATTAATAGATTTTGTTTCAGAGAACCTTTGCAGGCTACAGAAAATTCTATAAATTACAACCTTTTAAATTTTAACAAAAAAATACTCTTATAGAATTTCAGACATCAACCAGGCAATTGAAGGTATGTGCATTTTATACAGAGCATAATATATCGTTTACCACAGTGGATCTCTACACTCTACATTTATAACTGAAATTTGTGACTTAGTGCTATGTGTAGGTCAATACAGTACTCTTACACCATACACTACAGTACATTTATTCTCCTTGGAGTACAAACTTCGATCAAGACTGATTTCGAGTGCACTATTGCCGATATTGGTACCGCTGAAAATTCCAGGAGGATTTGTATGGTACCCTAATTCCAAGTTATAGACTAATCCAACCGCCATCAGAATACTGATTCAATACTATAGCCAGCAACGTCTTTTAGTCACTGTTTATTATTATTACTATGCACAAATTAATTTGATTTCCTATTTCACGTTTTTCAATAAATTTAATTAGTTCAAATTATAAATTACCTTGATTGTGAAAATCATACCATTTCATAATTAATTTTCAAACCATTGACCTAAATTTTGTTTACAATTTGAATATAACAAATAAAAAACAAAAACAAGACTCAATTTTCCATGACCAAAAAACATAACACGAAAACCATTTAATTTACACAATATAAAATGTAAAAAAAAAATTCCCATTCATCTCATCCCCTTTACAAATAGACATAGTGTATCTAAGCTGCGACCCCCTTTTTCCAATTTGTGGGTTTTCATGTTTATATATATATATATATATATATATATATATATATATATATATATATATATATATATATATATATATAAATCTAATTTAAAGCCAATTGATGGATAAACACCGAACAAAAAAAGGGAAAATCAACAATACCAAAAATAATGCTTTATAGAGCTTTGTTTTTTTTTTTTTTTTTTTGTTTTGTGTTTTTCCAAAACAATAAATTGATAAATGACCAAAAACATTTTTTTTATTTGGACAAACGCGCGATCAAAATCTAAATAAATTTTCTTTTAGTTTTTTTTTCCATATTTTCATCACTTTACGGTAATTTAATTTAATTTTTTTGTGTATACATTTTTTTAGAAGTCAATTAATAAAATCAAAAAAAATAATTTTTTTTCAACTAAAAATGAAAATGTTGGTGTTTTCCGATTAATTATTATTGATTTTTCTTTTTATATTTTATACAGGTGAAAATGAAAACAAAACCGAAATTATATAAGTCTGATATTGATTAGTTTAAACTTTTCAAAGAATATTGCAAAGTTTTTTTTTCGAATTTACTGGTGAATAGAAAAGCTCTGTATAAGATGTGAAAATTTTTAAACATCAATATTCATCGTTATCCCGCATATTATAAAAATGAAACATACCGAAAAAAAAAAATTTATCACCACCACTCATCTCCGCCAATCATATTTTATTTTATTTTTTTGTGTATAAGATGTGAAGTACAGATTATACAGTTAAGCATTATAACTATCGACATTATGTAATGATAACAGAGCGATAATCTGGCCACAACTGTATTTATCCATTTATATATGTACAATACTGTGCAATGAAATCCGGACGCTTCTATAATGGGGTTTGGCAAATGTATTAATTTTATGAAAGGATCGCCGCAAATAGATTTTTCAGGATTTAGACAATTTTTGATTTTATGGTCACAATTTTATGATTTTAATGGGCATGATCAAGGGTTTTCTGCTAACCATTACCACGCATTTGAAAAGAGAGTTACATGAACGATATATATGGTCCGAAATTTCAATTAATGAAATTTTTTAATGAAATTTTTTAATGAAATGGTCACAATTTTAGAGAGAGTTACATGAACGATATATTTGGTCCGAAATTTCAATTTATGAAATTGTTTAATGAAATTTGTGGCCACGAATTTATAATTGCCAATGAATTGCCGAAAGAACGTACTAATCAAACCTTTAAAGCAAAAAAATTTACCATTTACACACATGATACTGCAGAAATTAGTTAAATTTTTTTATCAATTTCTTTTTAATATAGTTTAAGTTAAGTCTTAGTTATGTGTTAACTAAGTCTTAGTTAAATCTTAGTTAAATTTTAGTTAAGTCTTAGTTAAGTCTAAATTAAGCCTTAGTTAAGTTTTAGTTAAGTTTTAGTTGAGTCTCAGTTAAGCCTTAGTTAAGTCTTAGTTAAGTTTTAGTTAAGTCTTAGTTAAGTCTTAGTTATGTCTTATTTAAGTCTAAGTTAAGCCTTAGTTAAGTTTTAGTTAAGCTTTAGTTAAGTCTTAGTTAAATCTTAGTTAAGTCTTAGTTAGGTCTCAGTTAAGTTTTAGTTAAGTCTAAGTTAAGCCTCAGTTAAGTTTTAGTTAAGTTTTAGTTGAGTCTCAGTTAAGCCTTAGTAAAATCTTAGTTAAGTCTTAGTTAAGTCTTATTTAAGTCTAAGTTAAGCCTTAGTTAAGTTTTAGTTAAGATTTAGTTGAGTCTCAGTTAAGCTTTAGTCAAGTCTTAGTTAAGTCTTAGTTAAGTCTCAGTTAAGTTTTAATTAAGTCTTAGTTAAGTTTTAGTTAAGTCCCAGTTAAATCTTAGTTAAGTCTTATTTAAGTCCTAGTTAAGTCTTAGTAAAATCTTAGTTAAGTCTTAGTTAAGTCTAAGTTAAGTTTTAGTTAAGTCTTAGTTAAGTCTTAGTTAAATATTAGTTAAGTTTAAGTTAATTCTTTTTATAATATATTTTTTTTTACTTTACTAATTATAACAAAATTTGGAATGGAAAAGTGTGAGAATGGAGTCCGGTAGGTGTTAAAGATCTTGCTAATATAGGATTCTTTATCGCTGGTCCCCTTATGACCATCCAATTATTTTCCTACTTCCCTTTTTCCTATATGGTCATTACTGATTCTTTCATGTTCTGGAAATCCTAACCCCTCCTTCTTCTGATTGTAGAAACTTATGGTGAGGTTTTTAGTAAAACAACGTGTCATGAATTTGTTCAACCCTATATCAATTTGGTGATTTCAACGTGGCAGGAACGGAACGTCCTAGACCAGCGAAAAAAGATTTATTTGCTGATTTATGGTTGAAACTCAACTAGCCATTTTGCATCGTTTTAAAATCTTGGGAGCGATTTAAAAGCTAGGAAATTGAGTAGCATACTAGTTGAAGCCGAATAACGTCGAATGGCGTTTTCACGTGCAAATACAGATTAACCGGCAAAAAGAAAAGGATTTTTGTCAAACCAACACAAAAGCTCACTATGGCACACAACTAAACCGTTTGAGCCGAGCATTGAAGGAAACCGGCCACCATACGAGGAAAGATAGGATAAAAGAATCTTGCTGCACTTTAACGCTCGGCCACATAGACCGATTTTTTTATCAAATTCTGCCATCAAACTTTTGAACCCATACCTGATATTTGCAAGGAATTTAGATGTCAGGGATTATAGGAAACTTTCCTTTAAGAATTTAAAACGACCAATAATTTTCTGGAACAAACGACAACGTACTGATTAAAGTAATTTGACTGATGTAAAGGGCCGACGTTTCCTTAGTAAAACCGGGTGCTTGCAGCAAAACCGGGTGCCGAAATTATGAGGCGGCACAAAAAATTAAATAAACAAAAAATTTGTCAAACATAAATGAAATCTGTTAAAAAGCAGATACGAATTACTAAAATTTTAATAAGAGATAAAAAGAAAAAAAAAAGAATATTTGATATTTTCACTGTCTCCAAATAATTCACCAAAGAATGTACAACCTTGCTAAAAATGTATTATCTACTACAGATAGGTTTTATGATTTTATAATTATTAACTAATCTTACAATATGCCCGAAGCCTTCGAAGTTTAAGATAATAACCTGTCAATTAAATAAACTATTTGTTTCGTTAAGTTTTTCTATGTTTAATTAAAGTGTTAAGTTACAATGATATTTCTAATTGCCATTAAAAACCATCACTAGCTTCATAAACACGTTTAAATAAATTGTTCGAACTTATTCTTAACGCGTGTTAAAACTTATCGGCATTAGTTTGTATTTTTCATACCAACCGCTATTTTATATAAAATAGTAGAACTTTACCATCTCCAATAATATTTGGGTTCTAAACGGTGATTTTCAGCACCTTTAACTAAATATACATGAAATGTAAAAAATGGTTTGGACCCATAACTCATTAATTTACTTTCAAAAACTTGTAAGATACATTTTTATGAGGCTTCGTTAAATATTCGTTAAGTAATTTGAGTACAATTTCGTTACATTTTATCGGTTCGTTTTTAAATAACGATATAGTTGAAGTAAAAAAAATATTAATTTGGTTCGCTAAACTAGAAAACTTTCGTCAAGTTAACTTAACGAAGAAATGTTTTATAGAATTCAACAAATTGAATCGTTCAAATAAATTACTAATGATATAAATAATCTTTGATCTAAATATTTAAATACTTTATTTTCGTTAAGTTCGTTTTCGAATCGTTTTGGCTTTTTGGTTCAAACTGAAAAAAGTTTCTAAAAGTATTAATATCACAAAATCATCACTTGAAGTTTAAAATTGTTTCGATTAATAATTTTAATTTATCTTTTGAAAATATTTAATTTTTCGTTAAATACTCGTTAATTTTTTTGAACACAGTTAAACAAAAGTATTTGTTACTTTTTGCAAAAACGTCATATAGTCAAAATATACAAATTATTTCATTGGATCGTAAAATTGAAAATGTTCGTTAAGTTATTGATGCGTTGTTTTGATGCGTTGTTTATATGCGTTGCAACCGTGCATTTATTCATTTTATATATACGAAGCTTTAGTGTAAACAACAAGGAATTTTTCAAAGTTTAGTTTCCTGTGCTAATAACATTGCGCTATAATTAAATGTTTCATTTATTTTTCATCTGCTTTAACACTTTGTACAGCGATATATTTAAATTATTGCTAAATGTTTGCTACCTCCGATGTAATACGGGAGCGGTATCAAGGTTTCTGACTGATTTTATTTTAACTAAAATATTTGAAAATGTTAAAACGATTACAGTTAGCGAATAGGTCAAATGTTGTAAACGTGCCAGGAAGCAGCAAAGAAAAAACTCTAAAAGATGCCAAATCGTAAGCTATATGTATCCCAAATGAGACAGCTTTTTGTATATATTTATGCTTTTTTTCACCATATATGACCCATTTTTTGTTTTGCGAGGTTGTTTCTCAAATAATTCGATCAGTCCGGATTTTATTACACAGTACTGTATATATCTTAAAATTGATAACATTAAGATTGTCGTTATGTGTTGTTTAATATATGTTAAGTCTTATGTATGTAGTATACTTGTAATATAACATAAATTTATATTACTCAATCGATTCGATGGGAAATATACAATAGAATAGGAGCGAGTGCTTTCTTAAAGACGATGTTCGGTGAAAATATAAAATGAAGAAAAACATTCCCGTCTATTGTCTATATAATTTATGTAGTATTTTGAAATATACTTCTTATCCATAAGGTAAATTCATTTTTCTTCTTGTATTATCCACACAAAAGTTTACGTGACTTTTCTATGAAAATTTACTTTTCCAATTTTAGATACATTTTCTACTGGTCCATATATAATAATAAAAAGGAATCCAATTAGTCACTTATTTTTTATATATATGGATAAGAATTGAATTTGATTATATGTCTTCCACACTTTTGGTCAGCTCCAATATGTGTCCGAACGATATGGTTCGAAAAGTATAAAAATAGGAAAATATATTATCACGTCCATCGAAAAAAAATTTTAAAAAATAAAAAATATAAAAAAATTTTCCAGATAAGTATTAATTTAGTATTAAACAGAAAACTAGCACACCTTTTAATTTTCCTACTCGCTTATGTGTGAAAGTATTAAAAGCATGTCGAGAATTTTTAATGTATTTTAATTCGTTGTTAATTTAGTTTTCACGTCAATTTACAATGAAAAGGATGAGAATATAATTTTAAGAAAACCTTTTTTTATTTTTTCCACGTATATAATAACGCAGCGCACTCTATTATCAAAGTGGACGTTAACGATAATATAGTGTGTGCACGAGTATATTTGAAAGTGTTAAAACCAAAAAAAAATTAAAAATGTAACAACTTAATTATCTTTTCTTATACATAAATATATATAGATGGCGGCGAACAGAAAGAAAATTCTCTCTTTATAACATATAAATATAACGGAAATTAGAAAAGTTAACAAATTAAAGTTATATTTTTTTCGTTGCTTTTTGTGTGGAAAATAAAAATATTGTTCGAAAAAATTTATGTCAGATGATAATAAAAATGAACAAAAAATAAACTGGAAAATGCCATTATATGTTATATTTTTGTGTGCTTTTCTCTTCAGTTCATACTGAACATGAAATTTTCCCTAAGAAAAAATAAAAAAAAAGCAAAAGATTACATAAAGCGTTCATAAATTCTTTAATCTTATCTCTACTGTTATTAAAAATGTATTTTTCAACAAATAAAAAAAAATTCTTAAAGTTTTCTTCGTTTGTGTTTTTTTTTTTTTTTTTTTTTTTTGATACAAATAAAAATGTATGTTTTATGCAACGAAATTTTTTTTTTTTTTAAACTAATATGGATTGAGAAAAGTTAAGTCAGCACAAATAAAATAACCGAACAAAAAGGATATCGATTGTTTTCGGATTGTTATTATTATAAATGGACGTGTGTTGAAAAAGATTTTCTATGGAATGGGAATTATATTCATTTTAATCTATTAGGGATTTTATTTACCCAGAGGCTTAGTGTTTAAAGAATGCTTTTATAAAATTGTAGAATTGTAAAAAAAAAAAAAAAAATATTGATAATATCATACTTTACATATTTTGACCCTTCAAGTCAAATACGCAACGTTTTATGATGGCACAAAACGTGCCGAAAGTGAATCTAAAAATATGGGAAGAAAATTGTTAGTATTACTACAGATTGTGGGAACTCAAGGACATGATGAAAATATCGTACTTTATGAAATTGACATTTCATCAAATTTTAAAATTTTATAAACCAGAGGATATGTGGTTTGTTCAATTGATACCTGAGGTGCAATTCCGGTTCGATGATAATGATAAATGATAAACTTATCATCGATCAATGTAAATGATAAACTTGCGTCAAATTTAATTTTCATTTCTATTTTGCCGCTAAAAATAATATATAACTGAAAAAATTAGTTTCTTTGCGCCTAAATGACTCTATTATTATTATTGATTTCATATATTTTATAAATAATTGCACTGCCATCATGCGTATATACTTTGAACTAATTCTAATTTTTTCATTTGATAAATTGGAATCGTATTTTCGATGATGAATGTGAGCAAATGAAAACTTGATAATAATTTTTTTTTTATTTGCATATCATGGAAACAGAATAGAATCTCTGATGCTACTTGATTTGAGTAAAAGTTAAGGATCTCTACACTAATTCAAACACCCTTTACATCATTTCAATGATTGATCAAATTTTGCAGATCAAATTGGTGGAAAGGTCAGATTCCATATTGCATAGACACATGTTGAGGCCGAAGTTACAACAGGATCGTCCAAAATATAGCAAAACGGGAAAAGAGGCATCTAAAGATGTTCTACCCGGTACCTCAGTAGAAGTGTTAGCCGCAAACAAAATCGTTCGCCTTACACCGTTTTAGCCAAATAACCCAAAAACAAGGATTGTGACAACGGAAGTTCGATTTTCTCTCTAAAAATTTGAAAAGGCGAAGAGAAATATTAGCATACCGCACTATCACCTTCTGTGACAAAGACGGTATCAAAGCTTTTGTCAAATTCACCAAAAACCGATAAATACGAAACAATGAAGGCAGCTTTAATTGATCAGAGTTTGCGTTCAGATAAAAATCGAATATAACAACTACTGAACAAAATGGACACGGATGACAAACACCCTTTTGAGGTTTTGCGCCAAATTAGGATTCTAACCGTTAATCAAAACTTCAGGTGACCTCGCCAAAATAGCAGACAAGCTTTCACTATTCTAAAATAGACTCAAATTTGGAAGCAAATTACTCGAGGTGCATATCGGATTAAAACGAACCTTTACTCATGCTTTTATTTTAGTAGCAGTGAGTTGGCGCCGCTTTCCTCAGTGAATTTAACTTTCTTGTCGTTCTCAAAAATTAAAGGCTTCGGTTGATTCAGCGATTCATAAAGCGTCACAAATCTTCGTTTACAAAATTCCAGCATAGAATTGGTGGAATTGAGGATTTGTCAACTATCATCATCTCCCGGTACTTATATATCCACTTCACATGGTAAAAATGAAAGATCTTGATTTGAGACCTTGAAGGGATTATCATAGGCCAATTACGGTCACAACACCTGACCGTTACCCGATTTTTTATACTCAAAATGTCTCCATGCATTTATGTAGATGCAATATTTACTCTAAGATAGATCTAATCGGAGCTTATCATTTACTTCCCGTCGCATCAAAAGACGTTTATAAAAAGGCAATCGTGCATAACACTTTTGGGCTTATTCGAATTCAATCGAATGCCATTTGGCCTCATAAATGTCGCTTAAACGGTTTAGCGATTCGTCAACGACATTGTCTGAGATTTAGACTTCGTTTTCGTCCATATCGATAAACTACACAGAATGTTAAATTTGTTTTCGGAGTAAGAAATTTTGACTTATTCAGCCACAAGATCACTTCTAATAGTATTCTGCTGGCTGAAGAAAGAATCAATGTCATTACAAAATTCAATAATACGAATTCAGAAGTTTATCGATATCGTTAACTACTACCACAGATTCATACCAAAGTTTCTAAAACATTAGCCCTAATTCATTCACATTTAACTGCACTATTAAGGATGCCCAAAACAGGGCAAATCTGAAGATGACATCCTGAAGATTGCCAAGCTACATTTACCTAATTCAAAAATGAATTGGCTAAAATATTAAAATTCCATCACATCCTTTCTAAATAACACAACATTCAGGTTTATAACTGACGGCATCAAACACTGCCTACTGCCGTAGGTGGAGTTTTGCAACAACTGAGTAAAGTATGTTAGAAACTGACCGAGCAATTGGCGCAGTGGTTAATGCTGCGGTGTTTGAGACGGGAGGTACCGGGTTCGAATCACAACGAGGAAGGGTTGCAAAAGGGATTTTTCATCACCTGATTAAGATCGGTGATGACGATGAACACAACTATGACCCCCTGTTGGAGTGCAGAATCCATGGGCCGAACCATCGCCCATGTCAGTACAGGCTGGCTGGAGCAATGTAATGTGCAGATGGATTTAAAATCGAACCAGTATTCGTGCCTTCTCGATTTGGCTGGTGACGGCGTAAGGTAGGACGTTTAAAATTAACCGCGAAAGAGTTGGGAGAGCTTCGGGCTCAGAAAAGATTGCAGGGTTAAAAAAAATATGTAGGGAGCCGCTGGGTTTTTTTTTCGAAGAAATAATCGGATGCTGAAAAGAAATACTCAGCAGTTGAAAGTCGCAGTTTACCTTGCAATAAACCAATTTAGATAATTTCTGAAAGGATCGACCACAAACCTCTGACCAAAGCAATTCTAAAACTGAGTGAAATCCAACGCAATCTCGTCACAGTTTGCAACGAATATACGGCATATTGAAAGCCAAGATAATATGGTCGCTGATACACTGTCACACCCATTAAATCATTAAGTTGCCGCAACCGAGACTCACTTCGACTGTAACACGATTATTAAGTCACAAAAAGTAAACCTAAAACTTCAGAAACTACTTTCTGGTTCCGAATGTCCTTATCATGGAAACTATCGAGCTTTCTAAATTACTATAGGCTTAAAAATTTATTGCAAAACATCAAAAGGGAACAATCGCCTTGTTATAGCAGAATCATTATATCGAACTATTTTCGAGACTATGCACAACACTCCGAATCCAGTTATCAGTGCAACGTGAAAATTGATTGTTTCACGATATTTTTACTCTCATATGGCGTAACGCGATAGACAGTAAAGTATGTTGGGAACTGACCGAGCAATTGGCGCAGTGGTTAATGCTGCGGTGTTTGAGACGGGATCGCAACGAGGGAGGGTTGCAAAAGGTATTTTTCATCACCTGATTACGATCGGTAATGACGATGAACACAACTATGACCCCCTGTTGGAGTGCAGAATCCATGGACCGAACCATCGTCTATCTCAGTACAGCCTAGCTGGAGCAATGCAATGTTCAGATGGATTTAAAATCGAACCTGTTTTCGTGCGTCCTTGATTTGGCTGGTGTTGGCGTAAGGTATAACGTTAAAAACTAACCGCGAAAAAGTTGGAAGAGCTTCGACCTCAGAAAAGATTGCAGGATTAAAAAAAAACAAAAAAATAAAAATATGTTGGGAGCCGCTGGGCTTTTTTTCGGCGAAATTATCGGATGCTGAAAAGAAATACTCAGCATTTGAAAGTCGCAATCCACGTTGCAGTTGACCAATTTAGGTAATTTCTGAAAGGACCTGACCAAAGCAATTCTAAAACTGAGCGAAATCCAACGCAATCTCGTCCCTTAGATTTTATTTCACAGTTTGCAACGGATATACGGCATATTTAAAGCCAATATAATATGGTCGCTGATACACTGTCGAGACTATCTTCGACTGCAATACGATTATTAAGTCACAAAAAGTAAACCTAAAACTTCAGAAACTACTTTCTGGTTCCGAATGTCCTTATCATGGAAACTATCGAGCTTTCTAAATTACTATAGGCTTAAAAATTTATTGCGAAACATCAAAAGAGAACAATCGCCTTTACATAGCAGAATCATTATGTCGAACTATTTTCGAATCTATGCACAACACTCCGAATCCAGTTATCAGTGCAACGTGAAAATTGATTGTTTCACGGTATTTTTACCCTCATATCAATTATGGCGTAACGCGATAGACGAAATCATCTTTATCTTGCAAAAAATGCAAAATTCAGGAATATACAAAATCAGAGTAAGACACGAAGCGTACTTCGTCAAAGATATAATTGCAGTCACTATTGCTAAAATGTTTGTAGGAAACTACAATCTATATTTGTAGTTCCGGTCAATATCACAACTGACCAAGGAAGTCAATTTGAATCCAAACTCTCAGAGCTCAGAGCTAACTAAACTTTTAGGCTCACATCGTATTTGCACTTTCTATCATCCTCAAAAACGGCATGGTCGAACGCTTCCACAGAAATAGCAACCATAAAAAATCAAAGCAATTTTCACAATAATAGCAATTTCCTGCAAGAAATTTCTTCATTAAACAAGCGTGGAAGTGAAGTTCTGCTACCTAGTAAGTCAACATTCCAGATTTTAGTGGAAATTGTGCAGATTTTTCAGAACTTAGTTATTAGCAATGAATTTTTTAAGTTATTAAACTACAACATTTGAAATTAATACTGAAATTTTAAAAAAGAATTTTCAAATCTAGAATACTTAGAACTCATAAAACCATAGCTGAGCATACTGTTCATGAGTCGAAAAGTTTTTATTTGCTACATCATTTCCTTGTCAAAAATGTTTTTTAAAATTTCAGAAATATTGGACAGTTGGTGGCAGAAGCAAAATCAGGAATATTACCAATAATGTGAAACATGCTTCAGGAATAACACAAAGATAGCCAAGCAGTTAATGGAGGATTTGTCAATAGATAGAATAAAAGCAAAACTAAAAGCAGCCCAGCCATTCACTTCATGTGGGGTTAATTATATAAAAAATGAGTTATTTGTCATCTTATGATTTTAAAGCAGTCCTCAAACGATTTGTGGTGATATGATGACCACCAAGCAACACTTACATTGACAACGATTCTAATTTTATTGAAGCAATGAGAAAGCTTGATTAGGTGTACAAAACAATTTTTTTCTGCTATCGTTGCAGAATTTTTAACAGATGATAATGATGCCACCTTTGATGTTTTAAGACCGTCTTAAAAATAAGGCTATTAGGGAACGATATGGTATGATCAATAATAGAAGAAGCATTCAGAATATTCACGACAAACGCCATTGAATAAAATTACCACAGTTGGAAACACTATAGCTGTTGAGAAAACAGTAATACGATTCCGAAGTACTTTATGTATTTGGTAAACCATTTCTTGTCACCTCGGGTTGTGCGATGGTGATTGTGTCTGCAGGAATTTGATTTTAAAATACATCGTAGAAATGGACATCAAAAGGCCCACGTTGAGGCGAACTGTACATTATATCTTTTGAAATTATATTTGCAGTCGAACGGTAACGGAAGCTTTAATGGGAAAAAGTGTACAATTACAATGCAAAAACATCAAAACCCGCAGCATACATGGCATATAGATCATCTGGGGCAATTCATCAAACCCTAAAGGAATATAATTGTCATAACAGTGGTTTGTAATTAAAATTATTATCAGTCATTTTGGTGCATTAAAAAGAATCATATCAGATAGAAAGTCTGAATCCACTTCAAAAACATTCTAGGGATACTGTATATAGATTTGAATATCAAATCGGTGGAACGATCGAATCGGTCATTGTTAAATTTACTTTGTATAGTTATTAGTGAGGGTAATGAACAAAACTGGGAACCATAATCTCGTCCGATGTAGTGTATAATTAATACGACTAAAAACTCGGTAAAACAAGAAGCCTGCGGTGACTTGACATGAGCTACAAAAAATATTCATCGGAGCCCTAGTGATGGTGAAACGAAAAATGTTGCAACGGAGATGAGTACAAAATTGCCGCGATAATACCGAGGTCTATATCAGATTATCAAAAATCTAAATGGAGATAAATATCGAGTCACTAACATTGCCCCAGTGGATAATCCCAAAATCTCGAAAAGCAATTGCCAATCTTCAAAGACTGCTTGCGCATTTAAGATCTTAACCACAACAACAAGTTCGATATTTAATGTGGAAACTATTGTGTATCGTGTGTTTATTTGTGAAGTATTTATACTTATTTAGTACTCATTTGAAGAAACGTAACAATTGGTGATAGCGGTGGGATTGTAGATATTTAAAAGATTATTGTCAGTTTAACAATAAACAATTGAAAGAAGAGTTGGTTGTTTGTGATTTGTCAACCGGCGGTAATAAATGTAAATTAATAATAAGACTCGGTGAAGCCATGATGAATAATGGCTTGGATCCGGATTAGCACGAATTCGCCGACAGCGGATTGGACACGACTACGATGGAGGAGGTTGGTGCTGATGAGCAGAATGCATTGAAAAAAAATCGCACCAATGGATTTCGATTTGTCACGCAGCAGTTGCAGAGCAGGAACAAAATTCGAAGATCCAAAAGAACAAAGCAAACGACAACAAACATTTCTTGGAAAGAAATTTCGAGAAATGTTAGTTACTCTTGATCATAAAGTAGAAAAATTACACGAAAAGTTAAAACTGAGATTCAAGAATTTAAAACGGAGATGTTAGAAGTTAAAATCCAACATTTGATGGAACAACATCGTTTGGCATATTCATGTTACATTTAGAAGCAGTAGCCACCAAAAATTGTTGGAATAAAAAAATTGCGCTGCATCGTTGATTGTAGCAATAAAAGGAACTGAGTAATGCAAGTGTTGGAACGTAGATATCGAGATGATTATAAGTGAGAACTCTATAGAATGGAGCTAAAAAGCCGAATTTTCAGAGATTTTTGCATCATACACATTCTAAAAAATGCTGCTCAATTGCTGGGGTTATAACAAAATAAACCACATCTTAAGAAACCGATCAAAAACACCAATGCCAACGTACCGACCAGAAAAGAATTTAGAAGATTGGTAGAGGAGCAAGGCCAAAGGAATGGTTTCTATTGGTGAAGAAATCGAGCAAAAACAGCATCACCAAGGTATCGCAGGCCAAAGAACAATGTTGAGAGACGGGTCAAGAAAGAAGAGCAAGTAACGACGCAGTCATAAATGAACAATGGAGATCCAGTGATAAGACGAGTTACATTAGACCACCGAGAAATGTTGCCAATCAATGCAGAGATAATTGTGTGGGGAAAATTGCAATGAGGGTCTGGGTCACAAAGGTCGTGGGTTGTGGAAGCAAGCGATGAAGGAAAGTATAAAGTTAGAGAAATTATCATTGGAAAAGCCTTAGTACAATCAGATAGAGACTTAAGAGCTTCTATATGAGCTTTTAATTTAACCGATCAGACAAAAAATCTTAAGAAGAGGACTATCATTAGAAAATGTGAGGAGGTATCTTCGATAGTGAAATGTGAAAAATCGCCAAGAAAACACGCCTAACAAAGAAACAGAAACAGGCAGCGAAATTGGGAAAATGTATGTCCATTATCTGGAGTACTCTAAGAAATAATGGCAGAAGAAACATGGTTAAACACCAGATAGACGCAGGATAAGAGATGCCAATACGGTAAGCGCCGAAAAGGTTGCCATTAGCAAAGCAGACGGGGATAGATAGAATGGTGACAAAAGAGGCTACTACGCAATCGAGGAGTCCTTGGAGCACGCCAGTGGTACTGATGGTAAAGGAAGATGGCAGTCTTAGATTCTACTTTGATTATAGAAAGCTGCATTACAAAGAAGGATAGTTACCAAGGATCGACGATACATGCAGGAGCACGAATATTCTCTACACTTGATTTGCAGAGTGAAAACTGCCAGGTGGAAGTCGCAGATAAGGATAAAGAAAAAACTGCATATACAGTGCAAGTAATGGGTTATGGCAATTTAAAGTTATGCCTTTTGCATTGCGTAACGCTCCTAAATGCCACTGAAGTAATAGTGGATTAGGATATGTATTATTATAGAAGATCGATGCCGGAACGAAATTATTGCCTCATCCGAAAATAATTATTGGCCATAGTGGAATGCATTTAACATTTTCATAAATATCTCTATGGAAAATCATTCCATTTAAGGACAGATCATGCCGCATTGCGATGGTTACTGCAGTTTAAAAAAACAAGGAGTGCGTTTGATCGAGCGACTAGCCAAGCGACGATTTTAAGATTGAACATCATAAGGGAATCGCATACGGGAACACCGATGCCTTATCAAGACGACCACGCCGAGTAGATCGCAAACATTGTGGCCAAGTAGACGATAAAAAAAAATCACCGACGTTAGACTCATGAAAATTTTACCACTAGAAGAATAGACTACTGAGAAAATTATAAAGCAGCTAATGGAATATACAGGTTTATCGGTAATAATGAAATGCAAAGACAAAAAAAGCATTTCAATGGAACTTTTTGTGGATCGAAAATGGATGTCTAAAGCGGATTTGGCTGAGTTTAAATGGTAAGTCGATGCCACCTTTAATAGTGGTACCTAAAAAATTAGATTGCGGAGATTTTAAATGAGTACCATGGAGGTACTAGTGGTGGCCATCTAGGAATCAATGAGCCAAAATACAAGGATGATTTTACAGGTCGGGATGTCGACAGTCAGTAGTAGAATACTGTCAACAGAGTGAAAAATGTATGACGGTTAAAAGGTCTACTTGACAGTAATTACCAACCGGCTATAGGCAAAAACGTAACAATTAGTGACAGCGGTGGGATCGGAATAAATTCCCTTTACATATTTACAAAATTTTATCCTTTAAAAAAACTAGCATGAAAATTGAAAAAATACTTTCAAATAATTTTGATTTATAAATAGCTATGTCTAAGCTTTTACTACAATTTCGAGTTTTTATATCATATACCTTTATATTATATCGTCACTTTGTCGAGTTTTTAATATATTTTTCTGTGTATTTTAATTTATCGATTTAAGCTTTTTTTTGCTAATAAAATATTTATCTCCTAGTTTGGGAGGGAAACATAGAAAAATATATATCAATGATGCTCTGCATATACCGAAAACATACAAGATCTATACACACAAGATCTATAATTGGTTAATGTTTTCCGGTTCGACATCGGCTACAAATAGAGTTATCCTATAGTTTTAGCAACATGAATATATGTGTATATATACATATATATTATATGTACTAATAGCAAGTAGCATAAATATATATATCTCACTCGGTATATATACTAAATATATGAAATAATAAAAATCGGCAATCAAAAGCTTTATTCTAATAAATCTATTTTTGAAAAGCTCATATATAACTATGATCAAAATAGATAAACTTAATAAATGTAATAAAACCACTTTGTTTTAGACGAATAAAATCCAAAATAAAAATGGTTTAGGATGTTGCGCGGGTGGTTTATATATATATATATATATATATATATATATATATATATATATATATATATATATATATATATATATATATATATATATATACATATATATATATATATATATATATATATATATATATATATATATTATATATATGTATATATATATATATATATATATATATATATATATATATATATATATATATATATGTATATATATATATATATATATATATATATATATATATATATATATATATATATATATATATATATATGATTGTGATTTTTTTTTATATCCATATCTATAAATATTTTATTGTATCCTTTTATACGACAGTTCAAAACTATATAATGGGAATATAAAAACAAAAATGTCATAAAATATTAAAACAGTCACTATAGCATATATACCATCATATTCCGCAAGCTTTTTCGTATTCATATATAAAATTTGCTCGTATGTATATACGTTTATACCTCGTGTTGTACATATCTCGCGTCGCGTAATACCAAATGTAAAAAGTAAATATCGAATTTTTTTTTTCTTTGCTTTGGTGGTTCCATTTCAACAGGGTATTTATTTAAGAGCTGTATAGTATCAGTGAAAGCTTTGATGTTTGTCGATTTACGTCAATTTGTTTCTGTTTATTTCGGGTTTCATAGAAATTCGAATTATTTTCCTTTGGAAAATTTGTCGTTGTGTGAAAATTTAGGGTATAAATGAAATATACGAATATCGATCAATTGTCGACAACGATATAACTTCTTAAGGAAGATCAGTGATGTATGTCATTTAGCTTCTTTTTTTGCTCATACACATATTTGTTTAACAGCTTATATGTATTTGATTTTAAATATTTACGTTACGCTTTTGTTTTTTATCAACGAATTTATTGAATCAATGATTATTTGTGTATGATTCGATAAAATAGCTTATTAATTTTGGGAAATTGTAACCAAATTCGTGACGCATTCATTTGAAAATTTAACAATTTTTTACCAGTCAATTTGATCCTATTTCGTATTGAATAAGGTATTAAAAATATTTTTCTTACTTGACAGCAATGTTGAAATGTTAAGCTTACCTGTAAAATAAAACAAAAAAAAAATTATTAAACTTTAATTCATAACAGAAAACCAAAATCAATTTTATTTTATTGACACGAAATACCCCAACTGCGCTCAATTACAATTCAATTACGAATCCACCCCTAAAAGAATTATCATGAGGCAAAAAAAAAAAAAACGATGGAATGATTAAAACCCGAAGAAACAAATCTTTAATTATCCAAGGTCCCATAGCAAATTAAATTTTCTAAATTTAGACGACGACAAGAGTCAATATCCAATTTTCTTCTATATACAATCTCGATTTTCTCATAAATTTTCATTTTTTATGTTTTTTTTTTAATTTTCCTTTATGCGAATACAAGAAAAA
Organism: Tipula confusa; assembly: GCA_963556175.1. NCBI lineage: Eukaryota > Metazoa > Arthropoda > Insecta > Diptera > Tipulidae > Tipula > Tipula confusa. Next base: position 84,161,012 of record OY744475.1, read on the forward strand.
AAACATTAGACCAACGTACATTTTATACGAATAAAACCAAGAAGAACGTCTGACTTTTGAAGAATTAAAAATTCCGCACCAACTTCTTATATAATTTGACTAATCGTCACCATACTTGACATTTCAGCTGCTAATAACACGTTTCACCCCTTTTTTTTTCTTTAAATATATTCATATATATAGCTTATATATATAGAAAGAAAATTCATCTTAAGTTTTCCACGCAAAACACCACCCAAATTTGTGGATATTCAAATTTTTTATTCGCCTCCTTGAGGGTATTACTTGTAATAAATATTCAACAAAAAAAAAATCTTTAATTTTCAAATAATTTTCTTACTATTCATTTTTTGGTGAAGTACACTCATTCCACAATTCCAACTCATGTATAATTTTGTCGAAATTTATTTTTTTTTGGTTATATTTTCATTTTTCTCGAGAAAATCGAAAAAATATCAATAATTTTCATCTCACACTTATTGTTTTTATTTAAAGTACAAAAACATCTTGTATCAGATTATTATTACTCTCATTTTGTATGAGTGTGTGGGTATGGAAAATTTCATTGTGTTTAACATGTTTTCCCATTCAAAAGTATTAGTTGTTTTTCTCGTTTTGTATTTTTTTATTTTTATTTTTTTGGGGGCTAAAAAGGAAAAATGGAATTAAAAATGTATGTATCGATCGAAGGAATGTATAATACAATATATATATATATATATATATATATATATATATATATATATATATATATATATATATATATATATATATAATATATATATATATATATATATATATATATATATATATATATATATATATATATATATATATATATATATATATATATATATATATATATATATATATATATATATATATATATATATATATATATATATATATATATATATATATATATATATATATATATATATACAATATGCATATATCCATCTCGCTTCTTTAATCACAAAACAATGTACATTTTTCTACATGACGTCACAAAATTGTATCCGCCCATGACGTCATTCCAATATGTATTCATTCTGGTTATCATTTAAAATGTCAGCAGAAAAAAATTTATGTGGGAAATTATCTTGTATTTTTTTCATACATTTGGGCGAAAAAGAAAAACTAACACTATCTATGAACACATAACTAAAAAAAAAAACTAGAAAAAAAAATTACATGTAACTTGACCCAGCCTTGATTATGTTTTATGTCGTTTACAAATATTTGATTCATGTTTTATGATTTTCCCAAAAAAAAAAATATATAAATTTCAAAAAATTATGTTATAATATGTATATCTCAGAATGTATAAACACATAGACACACATACACAGCATGAGATTGTGTGATTTTGGTGTGTCAGGATAATGGATGGATGAATATGTTTTATTAAAGCATATATATGAACTGTGCTAGTTTTGGTGCAAACATTTTTACGCTATTTACACTCTAATGTTTTATGTGTGTGAATGTTGGACAATATGTTGAAAATATAATTATAATAGTTTTTTTTTGTTTTATTTAGAATAGTATGGTCGAAATAAAATTATCCTAGGGATGGTTTTTTTAATTAAACAAGTTTTTGTGGTGCATTATTCCTATCAAATGGTGCAGCTTTATTTGGAATTGAGGTTTAATTGAATATATGATTGAAAAATATTGGTACAGATATTTTGTATTTATGGTATTATGCAGTAGGAAAATATATTTTCCATTGAAATATCTCTAGGTGTTTCCGAGAGATATCAATCAAATCTAATTTTCTCATTGTAAACAAATTTGTTTAAATGTTACACTCTTTCTATGGTTTGAATTATAATAGAGGATAAACTACCAACAATTTTACAGAATTATCAGCTTATTTTCAGTGATCGCAATACCATAAATAATGTTATGGAGAGTGTAATGACGTCTTTTGTCTGTTTAACGAGTATTTCATTTAATTTTCGTGCTAATTAGTTTTTTTAAGCGTTAATTCATACACATTTTAGAGTTTTGAGTGTATTGACATGATGTTGGTAAGTCATTTTCTAAGTTTCCTTCTAATGACGTATTTTGTCGATTTAACGATTATTTTATTTAATATTCGTGCTAAATAGTTTTTTTTAATCTGTAATTAAATAAGCTGGCAAATTGTTGATTGATTGATTAATTGATTGATGAGACTGTAAGACCAAGCTCTGTCAAGTGTTCCGGTTAATGCCGGTCCTATTCCCACAGCCTTTTTACATTTAACTAACGGGAGGATAAGAGGGAGGATAGGGAAAGGATAGGTAATGACAGAATTAGTCCAGTTTTCCAGTAGCCAATATTCAAACTACTGTTAACAAACGACAATTACGTCATGTAATCGCCGAACATTTAATTTATATACACAAAACTTCACATATTTGACAAAAAACTTTAAATTATATACAAGCTAGACTTTTCAAAAAATTGATTAAACAGTACAAATCAATTGAATTAACCGTTTTATGAAAACGTCATGTAATCGGACAAATTTATTTACACTTTATTCCACACAAAACTTTAAAATTAATTTAAATTAAGTTTAAAAAAAATGATTGAACATTACACATCAATTGAATTAACTGTTTTATGACAAATACGTCTTGTAATCGTCGAAAATCTAATTTATATACACTTTAATTGACACAAAACTTTAAAATCAATGTAAATTAGATTCTAAAAAATTGATTAAACATTTAAATCAATTGAATTAACAAATCAATTGATTTGTAACCGTTTTTATGACCAATATGTCATGTAATCGCCGAAAATCTAATTTATATACACTTTCTTAGACACAAAACTTTAAAGTTAATACAAATTAGATTTTAAAAAATTGGTTTAACATTACAAATCAATTGAATTTAACGTTTTAAGACCCACACGTCATGTAATCGCCGAAAATCTAATTTATATACTCTTTCAAATTGTGTTAAAGATATTCATTTTGGGCATAAATGATTCAAATTCATCTGCAAAGAGTATACTGAAGAAAAAGGTTCCTGAAAAGCATAAAGTTGAAGAAGCCCACTACTCAAAGTTTGAGTTCGGCAAAATATGACCAGAAACTAATTAAATTAAAGGGTATAATACCTATTTTGGATTTTGGATTCCGAGTCGAAAGGCCGCTTGAAAATTTAAGATAATTCTACGAATCTAAGCTCTAAATTTAAAAAAAAAATTATCCTGTCTCATTTCTAATTATCAAATATTTCCATCTCGGATTACTTCATCCTGGTGCACCATTTCTCTCAACTTTTATGTACTACTATCCGAAAAATAGTCAATAACTGTGTTATATACATCAGAAATCGCGGAAGAACAAAAGCACAATTGATAGGAGATATGCCTATTTACATAATATCTCCCTTCAATGCATTTCATAATGTTGGAGTTGATTTTAATGGACCAATATCACATGAAAGTAAATCCACAATGATCAAATTGGAGAGTATTTATTACTTTAAGGAATTACATAGCACTAGATTCCCCATATTCCCCAGGTATATGGGAATCGTCGGCCAAATTCGTCAAACACCATTTAAGATCCACTGAGAACAACAATTGTACATACGTAAAACACATTCGTTGTTACGTTTTTGTATGTTTAATACAAAAATTTGTTTAATTTTTTTCAAAAAAAAATTATTTAGCACGAAAATTACATGAAATGTAATTTTCATGCTAAATGTAATATTTCATGTAATTTTCGTGCTAAATATTTTTTTTTTTTTTTTAATTTGTTATTCATATACATACATTTTAGTCTTATGTGTTTCGTAAGAGTGTTATAAGACGTGTTTTATCTGTGTAACGGTTATTTCATTTAAATTTTTAAGTTATATTTTCAATTAATTGAATTCTCTGATGAGGTGGCAATTAATTTCTATAATTATTTAACCGATTTTAGCACAGAAAAATTTAAATGGAAAACTGAATTTGAATATGGGTTTTTTCACTTTAAAATATTTTAGAATGTCATAATAAATGTTTTAACTACAGATACACATAATAGATTTTTTATTTGATTTAATCATAATTTGTGATTTCTTTTTATTTGATTTTTTGTAACCCACCCCATTGGGATTCACACCCGGTACCTCCCTACCCAAACAGCGCAGTTTTAACCGCTGCTTTTGATTATACCTAAAATAAATAAGTCAATAAATGGCAATGAAAATAATGACATTGCTGATTGATCTAGTAGTGCAAATAATGTGTTTAGCAGTCTTAGAATATCAGACGTAAGCAAAGACTTATCACGATATAAGGGTAGTAGACATACTCTCTTTGAGTTTGTCGAGAATGTCGCAAAAATACTCACATTATGCAATCACTTAGATGGGCATCCTTGTTCCAAAATATTTCTTAGAGCTATACGGAAGAAAATAGTTAGCAAAGCCATCGAGGTTCTTACAATGTACGGAACACCATTAGAATGGGTTTCTATGAAAGACAACCTAATCACACACCACGCGGACAAGCGAAACGAAACGAATCTTGTGCGTGATCTTTATAATATTAACCAAGATCAAGATATATTTAAAAATATTTCGCAAAAATTGTGGATATTCAAAGCACAATATTAAACCACGTTAAGTTAAATGAAGATAACTTCGTAGTAGTGAGGGCGAAAAAATTACCAGGATTTACCAGGAAATGTGCTTAGGTTTAAGCAGGTAAATCCTGGTAATTTTAAGTATGTTTAAGTATGTTTAAGTATGTTTAAGTATGTTTAGGTATGCTTAAGTATGTTTAAGTATGTTTAAGTAGGTTTAAGTAGGTTTAAGTATGTTTAAGTATGTTTAAGTACGTTTAAGTATGTTTAATATGTTTAAGTGTGTTTAAGTATGTTTAAGTATGTTTAAGTAAGTTTAAGTATGTTTAAGTATGTTTAAATATGTTTAAGTACGTTTAAGTATGTTTAAGTTTGTTTAAGTATGTTTAGCTATGTTTAAGTATGTTTAAGTTTGTTTAAGTATGTTTAGGAATGTTTAAGTATGTTTAAGTATGTTTAAGTATGTTTAAGTATATTTAAGTATGTTAAAGTAAGCTTAAGTATATGTTTAAGTATGTGTAAAGATGTTTGAATACATTTAAGTATGTGTAAAGATGTTTGAATATATTAAGGTATGATTATGTATTTTTATGCACGTTTAAATAGGTTTAAGTATGTCTAAGTTTGTTTAAGTATGATTAAGTATGTTGAAGTATGTTTAAAATACCAGGAAAAGTGCTTAAACCTAGTTTTTGACTTGTCTTAGGAAACCCTTTGGTTCCATGAAGGATTAAAAAGGATATGGTTAAAAAGCAAATCGATATAATGCAACATGATGGAATTATACGTACAAGCTTTTCAATTTGGTCATCTCCGATGTGGTTCGTGCCTAAGAAAGCCGATGCAAGCGGTAACCTCTTGTAAAAATCACTAATATACTCGATAAATTGGGAAAATGTCTGTATTTCTCCACTTTAAATCTGGCATCTGGATTTCACCAGATCGAGATAAGGAAAGGTGATGTTCCGATAACAGCATTTTCCGTCGACAATGGGCATTTTGAATACATAAGAATGCCTTTTGGCTTAAGAAATGCACCTTTCACCTTTCAAAGAGTCGTGGACAATATCCTAGGTGGATTACAGGGAAAATCGTGTATGTGCTATATGGATGGTATAATCATCTTCTCTACATCTTTCCAAGAGCACATAGAAAGCCTTCGACACGTTTTCAATAAGCTACGAAAAGCTAATTTAAAGCTTCAAAAGAACAAATAGGAGTTTCTTCACAGTGAAATTGCCTTGTAGGGTCATATTGTCACCAGTGATAGTAAAAAGCCGAACCCCTATTAGTTCAAAGTGATTAAAGAATTCCCCGCGGTTAAAGTACAACCACACTCATTAAAATATAGCCAATATTATCGACTATACCTGGAAGAGACATCGTAAAACTGCAACCAGTGTTTGTGTACATCACATGAAACAGCAAATTCAAAATCGGTTATACGTCCTAAGTCCCTGTGGCCTTCGGCGGTAGGAGTTATGTTCCTCACCTATGGGAATGTAAAGTAAACAGATCTACTTTCTTACGCGCGGGGGGGGGGAATACATTATACGAAAATGCACGGTATGTAATTTGCATATCACTTATATCATATATCAACACGCGCAAACATAAGACAGCCGAGAAACCTGTTTTCCATGGGAAATTATAATTTAGATTAATGATTAAATATTATACATTTATAAAATTAGATTTAAGTTGGTATTTGAACTGTGCAGACCTAATGATTAAAATTGCTGAAAAAATTAAATTAAATAAAATAAAATAAAATAAAATAAAATAATAAAATAAAATAAAATATAAAATACAAAAGTATAATTGTATTTTTTTAAAGGGTTATTTACATCGAACTCATAAGTTGTGATAATAAATAAACTTAACAAGCTCGACAACGAACTTGGTGTTATTAAAGCTTTGATAGAAAAAATAAAAACTTTACAGGTTTTGCCCCTACTGAGTTTCAAAGTCAAGCAATGGGATGTTGACTGACAAACCACTACTAAAATTGTGTTGGCTACTTATTTTGGAAGATTTAAATTTGTCTTATCTCTAAATAAAAAATATTAATACTAAAATAGTAGAGGACAAGTATAAGTACTATAATAATTAGCTTAAATAGTTAAACTACTAAAACTATTCACAAATGTTCACATCTAGTCGAACTTAACACATTTTACACCATATTACGTAGGTAAATTATCTAATCACGCTGAACCGCCCAGGACAACACCCAATGGAAAATTAACCTATATACATACTAGCACACCATATAAAATAATTTAACAACCTCGTCGATTTAACGTATCCATAAATTACCTTAATGCTTTTATCAAATTTTGAATCCCTTTATCGTGTTTTTTTTTTGTTGTGATTGTTATGTATCTCCCACATTTTCGGATTATCCTATAAAATCATAACTTCATTATATACTCGTGTATATATATATATATATATATATATATATATATATATATATATATATATTTTCTACCTCATGACGATGACTACGACGACGACGATATACATGATGATGACGGTGATGATGATGATTATGATGATGATAAAAGAGAAAAAAATTAGCATGACAATATAATTCCAATAAATTTATTACAGGACATTTTTGATTGATTTAAATTAGATAAAAATCAATTTTTCCTTTTAACATCCTGTTTTGATGTTTTCCTTTGACATCCTAATTTTTTTATTATTTTTATTTTCCTTCTTTTTTTTTGCATGGAAAATAATATAACATCAAAATATTCTTTTATCTTTTAATCAGGACATGAAAATATTTTATAATTTAATCCATTGTTTTAGAGGATACATATATATGAATATGATTGATATGAGTGTGTGTGTGTGTATAAGGTGGCGATGATAAGGTATTATGGTGGTACCCGAATGAAATTTTCATATTATTTTGTTGTTGTCTTACGAGTATGGTATATGATTACAATTATTAATCCATAAAAGTTATGCATATATTATGTTGAACGGAATTTTGTTTGACTATATATTGTCCTGATCGAAATTTAATATTATCATTGTTTTGGATCCTTATGTTGTGTACATAGTATATGTTATTATGTGCTTACATAAAATACTTTTATACTCATATATAAGTATATACATAGAAATAACATATTCTCGGGTCAGTCACCAAATATGTTTTTGGTTTGAAGTTTTTCCTTTTTTTTCAATTAGAAAGAGTGATGATTTGGGAGGTAACATTTTAGCTTCGGCAAAACTGTTACAAATTCTGGACTCCCTCTTACACTATTTTTCTATACCTATTCGGTAGTTGTCTAAATATTATAGGATTTTTACTTGGCATAATTACTTGGCTAAAGTCACTGGCCTAATAACTTTTCATAGTAGTATTCTCGCTGCAATTTCGTTCGAATTTTGTTTATTATCTCCTACCACTTCAAAATTGGTACAAAATAATAGATTTTTTGATTTATTTTGACCTGCTGTTTTCCCACCTTTGCTGTTTTCTTTAATTTTGTATAGTCTAATCTAAAAAAAAATTGTCTCTTTCTTTCTTTCTTACACGGTGTTTCCATTTAACTTGACTTACAATTTTACTTAACTTTCTTCTATGTGTGGTTCTGTTTAGATAAGCCGTTGGTCTTATGAAGCGAAGCTAAACCAACCGCACCACAATGTCTTTGCTAAAAATACTATTACAGTATTTTATCTCTTGACAAACTTGTGCAATGTATCCTTCTTTAAAATTAATTATATTTAATTATGTTTAAAAATGTTTGAATATATTTAAGTAGTTTATGTATGTTCAAACAGTTTAAGTATTTTTAAGTTTGTTTAAGCACATTTAAGTAATTTTAAGTATGTTTAAGTATATTTAGTATGTACAAGTATATCCAAGTATATAAAAGTGTATTATTACTGAATAAAGTATGTTTAAGTATATTTAAGCCGAAGTATGTTTAAGTATGTTTAAGTATTTTTAAGTATGTTTAAGTATGTTTAAGTATGTTTAAGTATGTTTAGGTAGGTTTAAGTATGTTTAAGTATGTATAAGTATGTTTAAGTATGTTTCAGTAAGTTTAAGTACATGTTAGGTATGTGTAAAGATGTTTGGATATATTTAAGTATGTTTAAGTATGTTTAAGTATGTTTAAGTATGTTTAAGTATGTTTAAGTATGTTTAAGTATGTTTAAGTATGTTTAAGTATGTTTAAGTATGTTTAAGTATGTTTAAGTATGTTTAAGTATGTTTAAGTATGTTTAAGTATGTTTCAGTATGTTTAAGTAAGTATAAGTATGTTTAAGTATGTCTATGTATGTTTAAGAATGTTTAAGTATGTTTATGTATGCTTAAGTATGTTTAAGTACGTTTAAGTATGTTTAAGTATGTTTAAGTGAGTTTAAATATGTTTAAGTATGTTTAAGTATGTTTAAATATGTTTGAGTACGTTTAGATATGTTTGAGTATGTTTAAATATGTTCAAGTATGTTTAAGTATGTTTAGGTATGTTTAAGTATGTTTTAGTATGTTTAAGTAAGCTTAAGTATGTTTAAGTACGTTTAAGTATATTTAAGTAAGTTTAAGTATGTTTAAGTATGTTTAAGTATGTTTAAGTATGTTTAAGTATGTTTAAGTATGTTTAAGTATGTGTAAGTATGTTTAAGTATGTTTATGTATGTTTAAGTATGTTTAAGTATGTTTAAGTATGTTTGAGTATGTTTAAGTATGTTTAAGTATATTCAAGTATGTGTAAGTATGTTTAAGTATGTTTAACTATGCTTAAGTATGTTTAAGTAAGTTTAAGTATATTTAAGTATGTTTAGGTATGTTTAAGTATGTTTTGGTATTTTTAAGTATGTTTAAGTATATTTAAGTAGATTTAAGTAGATTTAAGTACGTTTAAGTATGTTTAAGTATGTTTATGTATTTTTAAGTATTTTTAAGTGCGTTTGGGTATGTTTAAGTACGTTTAAGTATGTTTAAGTATGTTTAATGAATTCAATTACGTTTAAGTATATTCAAATATGTTTAAGTATGTTTAAGTATGTTTATGTATGTTTAAGTATGTTTAAGTATGTTTAAGTATGTTTAAGTATGTTTAAGTATGTTTAAGTATGTTTAAGTATGTTTAAGTATGTTTAAGTATGTTTAAGTATGTTTAAGTATGTTTATGTATGTTTAAGTATGTTTAAGTATGTTTAAGTATGTTTGAGTATGTTTAAGTATGTTTAAGTATATTCAAGTATGTGTAAGTATGTTTAAGTATGTTTAACTATGCTTAAGTATGTTTAAGTAAGTTTAAGTATATTTAAGTATGTTTAAGTATGTTTAAGTATGTTTTGGTATTTTTAAGTATATTTAAGTAGATTTAAGTACGTTTAAGTATGTTTAAGTATGTTTATGTATTTTGAAGTATTTTTAAGTGCGTTTGAGTATGTTTAAGTACGTTTAAGTATGTTTATGTATTTTTAAGTATTTTTAAGTGCGTTTGGGTATGTTTAAGTACGTTTAAGTATGTTTAAGTATGTTTAATGAATTCAATTACGTTTAAGTATATTCAAATATGTTTAAGTATGTTTAGGTATGTTTATGTATGTTTAAGTATGTTTAAGTATGTTTAAGTATATTTAAGTATGTTTAAGTGTGTGTTAGTATGTTTAAGTATGTTTAAATAGGTGTATGTATGTTTAAGTATGTTTAAGTATGTTTAAGTATGTTTAAGTATGTTTAAGTATGTTTAAGTATCTTTAAGTATGTTTAAGTATGTTTAAGTATGTTTAAGTATGTTTAAGTATGTTTAAGTATGTTTAAGTATGTTTAAATATGTTTAAGTATGTTTAAGTATGTTTATGTATGTTTAAGTATGTTTAAGAATGTTTAAGTATTTTTAAGTATGTTTAAGAATGTTCAAGTATGTGTTAGTATTTTTAAGTATGTTTAAAAAGGTTTATTTATGTTTAAGTATGTTTAAGTATGTTTAAGTATGTTTAAGTATGTTTAAATATGCATAAGTTTGTTAAGGTATGTTTATATATGTTTATGTATGTTTAAATAGGTTTATGTATGTTTAAGTATCTTTAAGTATGTTTAAGTATGTTTAAATATGTTTAAGTATGTTAAGTATGTTTATGTATGTTAAAGTAAGCTTAAGTATATGTTTAAGTATGTGTCAAGATGTTTGATTATATTTAAGTATGTTTATGTATGTTTATGCACGATTAAATAGGTTTAAGTATGTCTAAGTATGTTTAAATATGTTTAAGTATGTTGAAGTATGTTTAAGTATGTTTAAGTGTGTTTATGTATGTTTAAGTATGTTTAAGTATGTTTAAGTATGTTTAAGTATGTTTAAGTATGTTTAAGTATATATTAGTTTGTGTAAGTATGTTTAAGTATGTTAAAGTAAGCTTAAGTATAAGTTTAGTATGTGTAAAGATATTTGAATATATTTAAGTATGTTTATGTACGTTTAAATAGGTTTAAGTATGTTTAGGTATATTTAAGTATGTTTAAATATGTTAAAGTAAGTTTAAGTATATGTAAAGTATGTGTTCATATGTTTGAATATATTTATGTATGTTTATTTATGTTTATGTACGTTTAAATAGGTTTAAGTATGTCTAAGTTTGTTTAAGTATGTTTATATATGTTTATGTATGTTTATGTATGTTATATATGTATGTTTATGTATGTATGTTTAAGTATGTTTATGTATGTTTAAGTATGTTTAAGTATGTGTAAGAATGTTTAAATATGATTTAGTATGTTTAAGTATGCTTGGGTATGTTTAAGTATGTTTAAGTATGTTAAAGTAAGCTTAAGTATATGTTTAGTATGTGTAAAGATATTGGAATATATTTAAGTATGTTTATGTATGTTTAAATAGTTTTAAGTATGTCTAAGTTTGTTTAAGTATGTTTAAGTATGTTTAAGTATTTTTAAGTATGTTTAAGTATGTTCAAGTATGTTTAACTATGTTTAAGTATGTTTAAGTATGTACATAGTTTGTCTATTTAAGAAGTCATTTTTGCGGTCTGACAAAGAACTATGTATATTTTTGTTTGCTTATAATTTTTAGTTAAAAAAAACTACTATACAGATTGGAGAACTATCATAGGCAATTCATCTTCAACTATCATAGGCCTATGTACAAATTGAAGAATCAGATATTAATCTATCTTATTTAAAAGATCCTTTATCATATCAAAAACGCAATGGATTTTATTTCCAATTTAAATATTAACCTCGAATTGAATCACCCTAAATATATCCAAACTACATGTATTCGTCCAAAGGTGATAGAATATTGCGAAATTTGTCATACAGGTTTTTCCAGATAAAAATTGACTACTATGGACTTACATAATATATACAATGTATAAGAATTGGAAAAAAAGGAAATGTTAATATTTTCATTTTCTTTTTCACTTTTCGTTAAATCCTTTTCCTATAGACAACACTGAAGAAATTATGAAAAAAAATATATGTATACTTTCGTATCTTTAGATGAGTTAGTGGGGTGGAAATATATACATATATACAATAAATATTTTCCCAGTTTTATTTTATTTTATTATGGCATAGCAAAACGGAAATAATGTTGTAAAAATGTGGGTTTTGTGTCAATCTTTTTGTTGCTGTGAAAATAGAATAGAAAGAAAGATGTCAAATTTATTTTTATTTTTTTAAAGGAAGTCAAAGATTTTCTTTAACAATTCAGTTTTCCGACTTAACGTAAATATGTATAAGTACGTGTATATGTATAGAAAAAGCAATCAATCATTTAAAAATGTTTGAATTAAAATTTTACTCTTAAAAAATTATTTTAATTGAGATGTCTGTGTTCGTGTGTGTGTGTGTGTAGATATATAGCGAGTTCATGCAATATTATACGGTATAGCATTTCGTGCTAAGTGGATTGTAAATCCTTGAGGTTTTTCATTTACATACGTATTAACATACGTACAATTATTATTTATATTCTTATCTCATCTACTTAACAGGCTGAAGTGTACAGTGCATTTTTTTCATGTTGTTATTGTATATTATGTAGCATAATAAAATTTAATGAAACTTATATAGGATATTCTTACTCGAACAATGACATACATATGTACGACCACCATATTAAGCAGAAGTGATATAGAGTGACTGCATTATATATTATACATATAAATACATATATACTTTATCTTATCAGAGCTTTCAATTTACCACTTAAAACGATAAATTTTAAAATCTAATTGCATATTTGTCTTTTGTTTGTTTCATTTTTATTATAGAGTTTTTCAAGAAAAGGAACAAAAAAAGTCGTATACATCCTTTACTGTACTATATTACAAATTTTATCTATATAAATTTATATATATATATATATATATATATATATATATATATATATATATATATATATATATATATATATATCTACACATCCTTCAACGGAACAATAAAGTATATATTTTTTTTATTGTCCTTTTTCAACCCTTTTCCATACACATATTATACATAAAAATTTTCCAGTACTCTGGAAAAGCTATACACACTATACAAATAATATTTAGTTTATTTTTGCTTCGTTTTTCGTCAGTATATTAACAATTATTTATAGAGAGCTATGTATGGGCGGGAGTAAATCTTTTCCAGGCGCAAACCTGGAATGAGAGAATATATATTATAGTCTCTATATTATATATTTGACCTAATTTTCTCTCATTTCTATTTGACTAGAGTAAAGTTTAGTCACAAAAAATAAAATAATAAAAAGTTTCCATTTTTTTTTTGGGGTTTATTCGTTTTTAGTGGGAAATTCTTTAATTTTGTCGAGAAAAATTAATTTAAATGTAAAAATTATAAAATGAGTAAAAATTATTGTGACAGCTTATTATAAACTTAGTGTGCTTTAGAAATTTTAAAGTGGTACTGTGGTTGTTGATATATTATCATAATATATTTTTTCAAAATTTTGTGGAAATTGAACATTGAGAGGTTGATAACCACTTTATATGGTTGAGATCAATACAAGTTAAAATATTTGGGATCATATAACTTATTGTACTATACTAAAAGATGATGTGCAATAATAGGGGATATCAATTCCGAATCTACTCGAGAATAAATTGAAAGGGATTTTTAACTCATGATTACAATCGAGGAGGACGTGTTAATGGTATCTGAGCCGAAACTATGTATTGCGACTTCTCGATCTGACAAATATCGGTTATTAAAAGGAATAAAAAAAATTATATTAATGGGATTTTTCCAAGCCGTATGCGGTAATAAATTAAATTAATTTTCATCTGAAAATTAAAAATAATTAATCCATAATATAATGACATAATAAGATAATAATATAATTTCAACAAGCCGTATGATAATTCAAAACGAGATAAGGTACAAAACGAGATTTGGTACAAAACTGGATAATTCAAAACTGGATATTTCAAAACGAGATAAGGTACAAAACGAGATATGGTACAAAACTGGATAATTCAAAACTGGATATTTCAAAACGAGATAAGGTACAAAACGAGATATGGTACAAAACTGGATATTTCAAAACAGGATATTTCGACATGTGATTTAAACTTAAAAGGATTTTTTAGGAAAGTTCTGGTATATGATGAAATTCGATACGTAGGATGAAAATGAAATTTTAAAATGATTTTTTGGAAAAGTTCTGGAATATGGCCAATTAGGGAGGAACTCTGTGAGTTCTTAACCGGTTATGATGAAATTCTATATGTGAGGTGGGAATGTGATTTTAAAATGATTTTTTGGGTAAGTTCTGGGATATGGACAGTTAGGAAGGAACTCGGTGAGTTCTTAACCGATAGTGATAAAATTCTATATGTAGGATGGGAATGGGATTTTAAAATGATTTTTTGAAAAAGTTCTGGAATATGGCCTATTAGGGAGGAACTCGGTGAGTTCTTAACCGATTATGATGAAATTCGATATGTAGGATGAAAATGTTGATGAAAATTAATTAATTTTTCTCACATAGACTCTCTAAAATGAAGAAAAGTTTTATTAAGTAGAAGAATAAAAAACAGATGAAAATACATTTTACTGACAGTAAACTCGATCAAGTCAATGATTATTTTAATAAGATGAGAAAAGCAGCAATTAAAAAAACCATTAAGTGAAGGAAAGTTCTATCTCTCTGCTTAAAATTATTCAAGTATGAAACCTTACTGACCATATTCCAGATGTTTTCCCAAAAAAGGTTTTAAAATCAAATTTAATTATACAATTAAAGAAAAAAAACATTAAGTGAAGGAAAATTCTATTTCTCTTCTTAGAAATATTCAAGTATGGAACCTTACTGGCCTTATTCCAGAACTTTTTCTACAAATCATTTTAAAATCCTATTTTCATCTTACGTATCGAATTTCATCAAAATCGGTTAAAAACTCGCCGAGTTCCTCCATAATTGGCCATATTCCAGAACTTTCCTAAAAAATCATTTTAAGTTTAAATCACGTGTCGAAATATCCTGTTTTGAAATCTTCAGTTTTGTACCAAATCTCGTATTGCACCTTATCTCGTTTTGAATTATCCAATTTTGAAATATCCAGTTTTGTACCATATCTAGTTTTGTACCTTATCTCGTATTGAAATATCCAATTTTGAAATATCCAGTTTTGTACCTTATCTCGTTTTGTCAAATCCTATTTTGAAATATCCAGATTTAAAACGTCCAGTTCTGAGCGGTTCCCGTTCTGAGCGATTCCCAAGCAAAATAACAGGAGAATTTATAGATTAGCTGGAAGGAACCGAACCATTTTAGAAAATTAAAAGTTTTTCTAGATTGTCTTGATAGCGGTTAGTGAAATGAGAGTGAAATATAATATCGCCAGTTCTCATTTGAGAAGTAAGGAAAAAGTAAAAACAATTCGAAAACCTCCCCTGATAGGCCAGTATGCCTTATCCAGCAGGTCTGGAAACTGGCTTATAGGATTCAAAGGTCCAATCATTGAGTAATCTTAATTCAAAATGATTAGAGAAACGAATACTAAAAGAATAAATAATATCAATCCGCAAATACAAATTTCGACAGTTGGATTTCGTAGATGGACAAGAATTGGAAGATGGAACATAAGAACACTAACAAAACGTCAAGGTTAGCACAAGTAGAAAAGGAAATGCCACACAAAAACATACAGAGATGTCGCCAGTAAAATTCAAAGTAAAATTCGCCGCTGTAAAATAAACAAGGAACAACCAGAATAAATCTAACAAGAGAAATGCCGATACCAGCAATATAGCCGCGGATAAGAGATGATATATCAGGAACACCGTCAACTTAGGCAACAAATGGGTCATTCAAAAATGACAATAATTTGAAGGCAATACGAAGATACAACTCGACAGGGAAAGAAAATGGCAGGAAGGATCGCAGGAAATTCTCTAAACAGATAAAGAAGCAGCAGCAAACAAAAACAAGCATAGAAATTAAAGAAAATGGTGCACTTCCAGATGGAAACTATATAACTATATTTCCCAGAGAAAAGCAACTTAAGATAATCCAAAAATTTAACATCAATACAATTCGAATCATAATTGCAACATCTAATGAATGGAACTCACCTACAGCACCTGCTCTTCGTGAACTTTTAACTCATTCCATAGTCCACTCAGAAGAAGTTATTCTCACTCAGTAGAATTCATCAACGGAATATACCAGGATACTGGAAAGAGAATTCAATAAAACGCAAGGCAGAGAGAAAAATACCACAGCACATGACGAGGTAGGTTGGGATGTGTATTATCCCCACTGTTGGGGTAAATGAAATTGATTACGCAGATGATATATGCCTACACTCAAAAGCGGCGATATGCAGAAGAAAGCTGAGGTATTAACAGAAGAAGTTGGTCTTAAAATAAACAACAGAAAGACCAAGGCCAAAAAACTGAACACAAGCATTGATACAGCAATTCTCATTGAAGAGGTCGGGAAATTCGTATACCATGGCTAAAACAGGCAACACTTAAGAGTATATAAGTCAAAGGATTAAAAATACCCAAAATACTTTCAACGTACTCCACAAGATCTGGAACACATCCGAAATGTCAAGAAATATAAAGGTACGATTGTTCAATGCCTGTGTAAAATATGTATACTACTGTATGGTTGTGAAACATGAAAAAACACGCAGAAAATCACACGAAGACTCCAGGTATTTGCCAATAAAGGCGATTATAAGATGCTTCTAGCCAAACAAAATCACGAAGGAGAAGCTCCTCTTACAAACAAGGCAAATCGATATAGAGAAAGAAATTAGGAAACTAAAATAAGGGTGGATAGGACACACACCTTGAAAGCCATCAAGTGACACTGCCAGGATGTCATAAAAATAAAATCCGCAAGAAAAGAGGAAAGTCGGAAGACCACCGATGACAAGGAAAAGAACTACGCTAACTGAAGCGGAACTGCTAGTTCGGACATTGGGTGAGTTAAAGGTAATAACATACAATAGAGTGAGATGGTCCAGTCTAAAAGACGCACTATGCTCCTAAGTAATATACTAATAACAAAAGATTTGAGGCCAAAAAATTTCAGGTAGTCGGAGTTAGTCACTAAAACATGTAGTCAAATATGTTTCGTTTTCGTTCTTCCAGCAAGGGCCGCTTTTGTTCCGTGTCGGTCACTAAATCATGTTCGGAGTATATCCTCACATAATTCTAGTATTTGTCAACTCTTGCAGTAAAGCCATAACTATTCTAACATCCTTACCCGTTATATTGACTAAAAATTAGCTAAGTAGCTAATCTACCACTAACCTTCAATCGTTGACATACTAGGATCTAACTAATCTTACTGATCTTGACATATTTATATATATTTATATAAGATGGCAGCACTTGTACTTCACCATTTTTGCTATACTTTCCAGAAGATACGCTATGGTGGCGCCACAAACAAATTTCGATTCGAAATTAGTCACAAATCTTGCAATACTATACAAGATTAGTTAATCTCAAACTAGACACACTAGACACATTGTCGTTGACAAAATGGACCATACACTGAAATAGCTAAAAATGTATACATTCTTGAACATAACCATGTTGAATCATGTTTTGTTTTTCTTTTAAACGACTAAACCTGTCATTTGCTAAAAATGTCAAGTTTTATAAGTTCTGGCATTAATGAAAATAATCTTTGTGTTATGATGATCCTGGCGGTAAGGTGGGAATTAAAAAACAGGGAGAGACGCTTCTTGGTCAGCTGTCATCCGCCAAGCTATATCATCTACGCTGGATGTCAAGTTGATTAAAAACTTTTTGTATGAATACACAATTGCAAGTCTCAAAATGACATTAATGAGGTTAAGGTAAGAAAAGATAAGTTATAAACAGAACAGGAACACAAAGAAGAAAGTGCCCAGTAAAGATTAATGGTATTCAATGTCAAACCGAGGAGCAAGATACAAATAATTCCACTAGTGTGTTATAAAGTACAGACTAAAATGACATCTGGCATTGATAAATTTATTAATATAGCACTGATAATAGTAGTTTGATTTTAGCCAGACTCTATTCTAGTATTTATCATGCTAGTGTCTTAAGGAATTTAGGATGAAGTATTTCCAAAATAGTCAAAAATTTCATGCTTTTTTTCAAAGAATGAAAGTTTTAGTTGGTTCATCCGCCTTCCAGCTAATCTTCTTACTTGATAGTAGGCACATTATTGAACCGTGTGACAATCAAAAAATAAATGATAATAAGAAAAGCCTGGATAACATAACGTTAAGACAGGTAACTCCAGCGAGCGAGCAAACAGCAATATGGCTCGAGCAGGGACCATAAACGTGAATTTACCGAATACTGCGGGAATGTGCTTAAACGTATAAGTTAAATTAAGTCGTTTTCAAGAGAGTGCCATTAGATTGTCGATATCATGTTGCAATTTGTGGAAATCATTAAAGTTCTCCACAGTTTTAAAAGTTTTGAGGTCATTCCCGAACATTAGGACCTTTGAATTATAAATTACTTCTATGATTCCATTAATAAAACTAATGGAGATCCATCAGCTAATACGGAAATCTTGAGGTCCACCTTAGGTGGCAGAAATAAATCGAAGAAATGGTCTGTGGGTTTTTATTAAAAAAGTTGGCAATTTTGTTTATATGCTCGCAATCGCCGTAATTTGGTATTTGTCCAAAAACGGTTAGTTCAATTTGTAATTTTTCCAACAATTTTTTTTAAATCTAATTTGTTTCAGTTTTAAAGTTTTGTGTCAAATAAAGTGTAAATAAATTAGATTTTCGGCGATTATATGACGTATTTGTCATAAAACAGTTAATTCAATGGATTTGTAATGTTTAATCAATTTTTTTAAATTTAATTTATATTAATTTTACAGTTTTGTATCAAATAAAGTCTATATAAAGATTTTTCGCGATTATATAACGTATTTGTCATAAAACGGTTAATTCAATGGATTTGTAATATTTAATCTATTTTTTTTAAGATCTAATTTGCATTAATTTTAAAGTTTTTTATAAAATAAAGTGTAAATAAATTAGATTTTCGGCGATTACATTACGTATTTGTCATAAAACGGTTAATTCAATGGATTTGAAATGTTTAATGAATTTTTTTAAATCTGATTTATAATATAATTTTTATAATTTTTAATTTTTAATGATTGATAAATTAATAAAATATAAATTTCAGGCAAAAACTAATCTAATTTGTTACAGCATACAGCTTGTAGAAATTAGCCCATTCATAGATTTGGTTTTTATAGAATTTTTATTGCAGATTATAGTTAACAAGAGATGAAAGAATACAGAAAACAGAATGCAGAACAGTTCAATAAAATTGCGATTGTCAAAAGCAACTCCTAGGTGGCAGAGATAAATTCAGACATTTTGTATTGTAAAATTGTTTTCGTTGATTATATCTTAAGGTTAGTTACAGTTGATATTTTAGGCATGAAAAAAGTTGACACCTTATGTTTCATCATTATGCGTGTTTTTTGTAAATTATGTTGCTGACAAAATAAAATATTCCCAATCAAGATTCATTTATTGAGCAAATACTTTTTGTTATACGAATCAGCGAAATAACATTTTTTTATTCCAGCAAAAAATGTTTCAGCACGTGATTGATTGATTAAATTTACGTATAGTTCAGGACTTTCTGTCATCTTGATTATCTGACCACTATTTATTATTTGGTTAATAATTTTTGTCCTCAATGCTTTGCAGATTAATCATAACCTTACAACTTGTACTCGAATGATACACACAGTAGTGCTCGACGATTACCACGCAAGTTATATTAGTCTCCAATAACTACTGTAATTTAACATTCCACTATCTGAGGATTGCCGCTCAATTTATGTTTTGTTAACGAATGTAATTTCAACTCCATCAAAGATTTCAGTTATCCTGATAAACGACATTAAACTAGATTCATACGACACAGACCAGTTATAATCCATAAAAACAATTTTCATTGCTTAACCAAACCACTAAGTCCCTGGATTAGGTGAAGCATTACAAAATAACGCTAAAATGTAGATAGTTGCGTAATTTTTCAAAATACTATCAATTTTAATTTCAATTTTGAATAATGATTATTTTCTAGCATAAAGAGTATAAAATGTATTCCATAAGTTTGTATTGAGTTTAATACACACGTATAGAACTTCTAAAAAACTCAACCCAAACCAAACCGAAAACAACAAACTTCTAAACTTTCATACAGTATATTCAATTAAATGACTTAGTTACGGCATGACAATGTCATGAAAGTAATAAGCCATTAAATACTTAACAAAAAATAAAGCCGACACTAAGCCGATTTCACGATGAAAAAAAATATATGGAAAAATTCGTATTTCAAAATGGAAATAAAAGAAAAAAAAACATCACCATTTTCCATTTTTGCACCAAACATACACACACACACTCATATACAAAACTAAAAACCAAACCATACCATATAGAAAGTAAAAAAAAATTAAAATTAAGTTATCAAGATTTTATTTTTATGTTTTATGTTGATTTAATGCTAAAAATATGTAAAAACAAAAACAAAAAATTATAATTACATCTCAACTTTAAATAAACATTCACAAAATAAAAAAAAAAACGAAATTTTTGCTGTTTTGCCTGGTTTGAATTGTCATTCATCCAGAAAATTGAATTCATCATATACAAATTTACGAAGCACACACACACACACATCACACATATTTGGTTGGATGAAGACAAAAATTTAATTTTAAATTGAACAGAAAATGAATTTTTTTCATTAATTTCTTAAGAACAATTTTCTTATCTACTTCAATGAGCATTTCGATTTGTGACAAAAATTTAATGCAACAAAATACAAAATTGAATCACCCATTTTTACCACCAGCTCACATTTACATACCATTTTTATCACACATTTTTACTTCGAAACCTTTTTATTTTTCGTTTTGATTCTCGTGCCTATCAAAAGTTCGTTAGATGTTGATTCCTTACTGCTACCAGTTGAATTGAAAAAGAACCAAATTTTTTTTTTTTATAAAGTTAAAACAAATATGTACATAAAAGTTTTCCTAATTTATGTATGTACACATATTTTGATATTTTTTCATGTGGAAAAACTAAAAAATAAAAACTGTAAAGTTTTTCTTTATATCCTATTCAGTATTCACCTCTTTTTTCAAAAGCGATTATCGAGTCATCTGAAGTTTCATTTTTAACTTTTTGATTCGATGTCGATTTGCAAATTATTTAGTATGTTTCTATGTAAATGAACAGCTATAGTACAGGTAAACATGGATAAAAAAATCATCTGGTTAAATGATACCTAAATGTTTATTTCGAATTTGGTATAAAACGGTGAATTCGATCGAATTTGAACGTTTAATAAGGTGTTATTTACAATAATTTTTTGTTATTTTTATATTTTTATATTTTCATATATTATCATATATTGTCATATATTGTCATATATTTTCATATATTTTCATATATTTTCATATATTTTCATATATTTTCATATATTTTCATATATTTTCATTTATTTTCATATATTTTCATATATTTTTATATTTTTATATTTTTATATTTTTAATATTTTTATATATTTATATATTTATATTTTTATATTTTTATATTTTTATATTTTTATATTTTTATATTTTTATATTTTTCTATTTTTAATATTTTTATATTTTTATATTTTTATATTTTTATATTTTTATATTTTTATATTTTTATATTTTTATATTTTTATATTTTTATATTTTTATATTTTTATATTTTTATATTTTTATATTTTTATATTTTTATATTTTTATATTTTTATATTTTTATATTTTTATATTTTTATATTTTTATATTTTTATATTTTTATATTTTTATATTTTTATATTTTTATATTTTTATATTTTTATATTTTTATATTTTTATATTTTTATATTTTTATATTTTTATATTTTTATATTTTTATATTTTTATATTTTTATATTTTTATATTTTTATATTTTTATATTTTTATATTTTTATATTTTTATATTTTTATATTTTTATATTTTTATATTTTTATATTTTTATATTTTTATATTTTTATATTTTTATATTTTTATATTTTTATATTTTTATATTTTTATATTTTTATATTTTTATATTTTTATATTTTTATATTTTTATATTTTTATATTTTTATATTTTTATATTTTTATATTTTTATATTTTTATATTTTTATATTTTTATATTTTTATATTTTTATATTTTTATATTTTTATATTTTTATATTTTTATATTTTTATATTTTTATATTTTTATATTTTTATATTTTTATATTTTTATATTTTTATATTTTTATATTTTTATATTTTTATATTTTTATATTTTTATATTTTTATATTTTTATATTTTTATATTTTTATATTTTTATATTTTTATATTTTTATATTTTTATATTTTTATATTTTTATATTTTTATATTTTTATATTTTTATATTTTTATATTTTTATATTTTTATATTTTTATATTTTTATATTTTTATATTTTTATATTTTTATATTTTTATATTTTTATATTTTTATATTTTTATATTTTTATATTTTTATATTTTTATATTTTTATATTTTTATATTTTTATATTTTTATATTTTTATATTTTTATATTTTTATATTTTTATATTTTTATATTTTTATATTTTTATATTTTTATATTTTTATATTTTTATATTTTTATATTTTTATATTTTTATATTTTTATATTTTTATATTTTTATATTTTTATATTTTTATATTTTTATATTTTTATATTTTTATATTTTTATATTTTTATATTTTTATATTTTTATATTTTTATATTTTTATATTTTTATATTTTTATATTTTTATATTTTTATATTTTTATATTTTTATATTTTTATATTTTTATATTTTTATATTTTTATATTTTTATATTTTTATATTTTTATATTTTTATATTTTTATATTTTTATATTTTTATATTTTTATATTTTTATATTTTTATATTTTTATATTTTTATATTTTTATATTTTTATATTTTTATATTTTTATATTTTTATATTTTTATATTTTTATATTTTTATATTTTTATATTATTTTATATTTTTATATTTTTATAAAAATATAAAAATATAAATTTTCATATTTTTATATTTTTATATTTTTATATTTTTATATTTTTATATTTTTATATTTTTATATTTTTATATTTTTATATTTTTATATTTTTATATTTTTATATTTTTATATTTTTATATTTTTATATTTTTATATTTTTATATTTTTATATTTTTATATTTTTATATTTTTATATTTTTATATTTTTATATTTTTATATTTTTATATTTTTATATTTTTATATTTTTATATTTTTATATTTTTATATTTTTATATTTTTATATTTTTATATTTTTATATTTTTATATTTTTATATTTTTATATTTTTATATTTTTATATTTTTATATTTTTATATTTTTATATTTTTATAATGCCACACATTTTATTCTGTGATTTTGGACTCAGAGTAAGTGATACAACGTTTTACCGGTACCGCTTGGTCCAACTATAAAAAAACATTTTGTTTCAACATAGTTAAAGCCACTGGCTGCATGTAAAATGCTGTCCACAATTTCAATCTGTTTTCTTTGCAGAAGCCGATACATGAGTTCTCCAGTAGCACCTGACTCATCAGTCCAAAACATGGACGTTCTTTCATTTAGAACGTCCATGTTTTGGTCATGTTCATAATTGTCAGTGTCGTCCATACTACATCGTTCTACCCAGAAACGAAAATTTCGACCTTCTGTTTCTGTCGTATTTAACTTGAATGCAATAACACGATAAGCACGTTTGATTGCAGCATCCTCAGATCTATTATTTTGTCGTGCTTGCAGAATTTAATCTTCAATCAACTAATTTTTGAATCTTTACCTTTTGGATCTTCGGGACATTCAAAAATAAGAATCTGAACGAAGCGTATTTGCATTACCGAAGGCATTTTGGACAGTGCTGATTTTTCTAGACCATCTATACAATGTTTATCGTCGAAAGCGAGGCCATGAGCTAGGCAAGCTTGTGATCGAACGAATTCGCGGTTCCCAGGTACTCGTTATTCCATTCCATTTTAAATATTCGCCAATATTAGTAGTAATTCTGGTTTGTTTGAATTTGCTTCAACACCTGGTTATGTCAAAAATACGCTTCTAATATTGAACCTTTTTGTCCAATATCTGCCAGATCTTCTTAGGCTTGGTCAAAATCTTGCATTCGATATTGACCACATAAATGAATATCCAAGCGCTGAACGATATGACTTTTTCTTTGGATTTCGTGGCCAAATAATCGCCCGCATGTTCAGGTGGTGTAATGCAGCGACCTTCCACATAGGTGTCTGCTTCATTATAAATCAAACTTCGTTGATTTTCGACAACCTATATTGAAGCGCAATCGTGTCCTCTGTCCACTGCAATTTTCCATTTTTATTGACCATACATGTAGCATCTGGATTTAACTCCATTCCGCACGGATTATAAATCATCCACTTTAACACTAATCCTCGCAAAAAAAAATTTTTTGAAAAACGTCGCGCATGGAATATCTAACGGAACTATAAGAGATCAAAATAACAGGATCAACAGCCCAATTTCAAGAAAGAGGGCGAATTATTTCATCACAATTTCATCACGAGCAAGAGGGCGAATTATTAAAGTCCATCCAGGTCGAGACGGTCATGTAAGGGTATTTAAAATTAACCAAGGACCAATTTTGATAAATTATTTTAAAACTAAATAAGTTTAAGGATACGATAGCGGGGAACAATATCTCCAATAAGTTTATGAATTTTTATTCCAATAATTCTATATTGCCGAAATTGATAGAAATTTCAAAGCTTCTAGATAGATTATATTCAAAGTTTCTAACGGACAAAGGATTAATGAGAAGAATTAATATTGAGTGCTTCCTTTTCATACAGCTACGATTTATGCTCTAAAAACGAGATAACGAAAGAGAGGTTAAATCGACTAACACTAAGAGCGGATTCAAGAATTAAACGATGATAGATAAAAATTAAAACGGTTATTTCGTCAAAGTATACAACAACCATTTTCTGATATCATTTTTCATGTTTAAAGTTTAAACCCAAAGTCGTAACTTTATTTTAAAATCAACAGTTCATTAAATAATTAAATTTATATCCAAATGAGTCACCCTTTACAATGAAAAAAGGGAAATAATATAACTAACCTAAACCAAAAATAACAAAATCAATATCAAAACTACTGTGTGTATATGTTTTCCCGTACTAAACTGCTATTGCAACTGTGGCGTCGCTATTTTTCATTTTAAATGTGGATTTTTTTTTTTTTTAATAAATAAATGGAATGAAAATGTTAGTAAAAAAAGGGAAATCCACTATACTAAAATACAACCAGTAGTGTAGGGTAAGTCAAGTAAATCCCAAAAAAAAAGGAAACATTATAATCGGAAAATATATTTTATCGAAGTAAAATCGTACACCTAACAATACAAGAGAGAAAATTTATATAAAATTTTCTAGAAAATTTGAGCTGGAAAAAACTCGGGGAAAAATTATAACGAATGCTTTGGAATTTCCGTTTTATATATATATATAT
>OY744475.1:86594425-86829425 GCA_963556175.1 Tipula confusa
GAGGCGAGTCTATGAATGCGGTGGTGCATTGTGATAGAGAGATGGGCAGTGAGTGTAGTGAAATACTATCAGTTAACGAAATTGATGTTTGACAACACTGATCAACATTTTACATAAAATTGTCAAACAGATAAAGTAAACAATCAACTATAGTAAATAAACTAGAGACTGGAATTGGAGCCTGACGCAGTGGAATGCACTAGTTTCAAGACGTTGGTTTAAGAATATTTTAAGGTGATGAAATTCCAGTAAAATATATGTTCCTTCGAGGCAGATGGTGTACACAGATTGGAAATCATTCAGCCCTGCTTTCAATTTATGCCACGAATAAAAATCCAGAAAATGAATAATGCGTAGCCTTTGGAAACTGGGAAATTTATATCATAACTCGAAAATTCCCAAAATCCAGAAAATGAATAATGGCTAGCTCATGGAAACTGGGAAATTTATGCCATAATTTGAAAATTTCAAAAATCCAGAAAATGAATGATGGTTAGCTCGTAGAAACTGGGAAATTTATGCCATAATTTGAAAATTCCCAAAATCCAGAAAATGAATTATGGTTGGCTCATGGAAACTGGGAAATTTATGCCATAACTCGAAAATTCTCAAAATCTAGAAAATGAATGATGGTGAGCTCATGGAAACTGTGAAATTTATGCCATAATTCGAAAATTCCCAAAACCCAGAAAATGAAAGAGGTTACCCTATGGAAACTGGGAAATATATGCCACAATTCGAAAATTCCCAAAATCCAGAAAATGAATGATGGTTAATTTAAAAATTCCCAAAATCCAGATTATGAATGATGGTTAGGCCATGGAAACTGTGAAATTTATGCCATAATTCGAAAATTCCTAAAATCCAGACAATGAATGACAGTTAGCCCATGAAAAATGTAAAATGTATGCAACAAATCGAAAATTCCTAAAATCCAGAAAAATGAATGATGGTTAGCCCATGGAAACTGGGAAATGTATGTCATAATTCGAAAATTCCCGTATGTCATAATTCGAAAATGAATGATGGTTAGCCCATGGAAACTGTGAAATATATGCCACAAATCTATAATTTTCGAAATCCAGAATATGCCTAATGATTAGCCCATAAAATCTACACTCTATCAATATCACTATAGTAAACTTATAGATTAATGGGTTTTGAACACAAATGCTGCAGGCTTTAATATTTCGGCTCCCTGTTTATTTTTATTGCTGAAAATCTCAACTCGGTTGTAACTACTATTATAGTTCGCTGGCTGTTAAATCAAAGGTTGCTCTGGTAGAGAATTTAACTATGGCAAAATTGGAGCTATGTGCTAATCATCTTCTAGCAAAATTAATTAGGTCAGTAGAAAGTTTGTTGCACCGATTATACTAACGTGTTAGATTGGTTATCAGATGTACCTATTAGAGATGACAAACGTTCTTTGGAAACAGAACATCGTAAAACCTTGCCTTCGTTAAAGTTGACAACTTTCGAGCCATTCCAATAAACGAAAAATCAGATGACTGCACTTCACGAGAAATTCGAGCCTATAAAATACTTAAACATGAGCAGTTATGGAATCCCTTATGCTGGTTGGATAGTGCTTCAAGGAGTTGGCCAGATCAAAAACTATTACGACACTAAGAAGTGGATTCAAGAACTACCATTTTCAATTGAATTAATTGACAGACTCTCGTCTTATAAATAACTCATTAGGACGATGTCTACGATTTAGGACGACCGCCACGATTTTTATTTAACGTAAATAAGGATACAGCGAAAAGTAAAAGGCCAATTAAAGAGGCAGAGATGGTAAACCTATCTGTAAACCTATACTGTAAAAATGTGCAAACATTATTTTTAACAGAATAAATCGTTATTAAGCTGCCAAAACCATTCAAATATTTGTTAAAATGTCTATGGTCGTTTATTGATAACAATGGAATAGGAAAAGTAAAAGGGAAGATTAAAAATTCAAATGTCATATACACGAAAGGAAGCATCTGATTACTCTACCTGTATCGAAATACACAACACAATACTTATCGAAGATTATCTTAGCCAAAATTTTCATGCGGGTCCTTTATTAATGCTAACCATAATGTGACCCAGATTTTGGATACTAAAGAAAAAAGCAAAAAAATACAAAAGTGATCACGGAGTGTTTAAAGTACTTTTTAGAGCAAACGAATCACTTTTACGTAATTGCGGGTGACGTAAATGCTCGTCACACAAATTTGGGCAATGCTCAAAACAATTCAAGGAGAAACCGACTCAACCGATGAATGAACGAAAACGCTATGCTGTATCGTACAAAATTGTATAAACCTGACAAACCAACAATGATTCGTTCCGGCAATTATATCGACCTGACAATAATTAACATACGTATTTTTACACATTTTTAAAAATATCGGCCCATCATTTTGACAGCGATCACCGAGCCATCGAAATTGTGATACGAGGAATAGGATATTTGGATCAAGGCATCAATCAAATTGATGACGACCACAATGACGATGAGAACGACCTCGACAAAAGGCAAAAACTTCGTTATAACTTCACGGGGATCGATTGGTCAAAATGAACAGAAAATTTCGATATAATGAAAAGAATTAAATCCAGTGCCAAAATGTGGTCTGAAATCAAAAGATTTATGGCAAAACCAAAAAATCGGAAAGATACAAGCATTAAAATTTTGGAAATTAACACGACGGACACGCAAAAATATAAACATTTCGGCATCGATTGGGACCAACTACAAAAAATCAATGACGGTACAAAATTCTAAATTTTCGAGGAAATGCTAAATTTAAATATCATTGGACAACATATTGAAGATCACTTCCAACCAAATTCTAATCTCGGCAACGATCAAGAACACGCAATCGAAATCCAAAATATAATAAAACCAATCTTCGAACAACAATATAGTCACATCAATAAAGTGACGCATAAAACAAAAACAAACTTTTGGGCCTCAAATCCTGCTTAAGCTCCTCATCAACCAGAAGACAACCAAAATTATTTCATCACCATCGATCAACTAATAGACATTTTGGAATTGGCGAATAACAAAAAATCCTTTGGACCCGATCTCTTTCCGAATATAATTTTCAAACACGTACCTGATGCCATCATCTCCGAAATTTGTACATTTCTTAAAATCCTCCTTAATAACCACTGTTTCCCTGATGCCTGAGGTAAATTGCCTACGGATCCGTAAAGTTATCGACCAATCAGACTCCTCTCTAATTTCGGCAAACTCTTCAAAATTTGCATTTATGAGAAAATAAACGAACATGTGCAAACAACCTGATGCCCGAAATTCAATTTCTCTTTCGTCAAGGACATAGCACGGTGCATGCTATTACTAAAGTTTAGCATGACGTCACTAATCATCTAAATTTTAACAACCCAACTGAATCAATCTGGCTGGACGGACTAATTGCGAAATTAGTCACCGTATGAATTTTTCGGATGACCTTATCAAAATTATTTACGAACTGCTATACAATCGTTCATTCTATACAACTTCTGGCGGCAACAAATGCTTTTCTTCAAAATTCAAAATATGGAGTTCAACAAGGATCCATTGCAGCACCAATTCTCTGTAATCTCTACACGGCTGATTTAATTTCGCACGACAATCTAAATTCAAAAACAATACAATCATCTGCGTACGCGGACGACATGATCGTATATAGTTCGGCGTATTATGTTGGCGAAATTCAAAAATATCTACAAACTTCACTAAATTTCATTCAAAATTATTTTAATCGGTGGCACATAGAAATAAATCTAGACAAATGCGGTTCTATACTTTTTCGACAACCGCTCAAAAACGCTACGAGAGAATTAAAGAGAAAATTAAAAATCAAAATTAACCTTCGACCAATTAAATTGTGCGAGGCAATAAAATACTTGGGCGTGAATATTGATAAATTGTGCTTGTTTTTGAACGGAAATTCCTTCGATACTGCAACGGACTTACCGAAAAGCAGAGCCTAACTTGACGCACTACATTTCGAACAGAGTGCAATATACAAATTGTGACTCGGACCGTATTGACGTACATATATTAAAATTAACGAGAAATCACAGCAGACGGGCTTGCCTAAATACACAACTCTCTGATTTATAGACCGTATCACGTAGACACACCACTTTCAAAAGTACACGCGACATCAGGGACAGTTCCCGGACCGAATACTTTTATATACTATGATCGTTTGGGTTTCATACAGAACCGTAAGGCGATACCTTTGATTTACCATGTGGCGAGGAGGCCAAACGAGAAATGATTTGACGTGGACAAATTTTCGAACCCAAACGATCATATACGTTTCAACACGACACTCCAAATAAAGGACGACGAGTATGATAGACAACGAGATGCATATTGGTGGTGGAACGACGACGATGGTGGCGATGAGCAGTGGCAACAGCGACCGCAGCAGCAGCAATATTATTTTTGTTAATTTTTATCAATATATTTTATATATAAATTGTAAATTCGAACCAAAACTTGATGTCAAAATTAATGTTATAACAATTTTAATGGTCCATTCGCGTTCGGTCCATATTTAATTGTTAAATATATATTATTTATTTATTTATTTTTGTGTACGTGGGTCTGTGAATGTGTACAGGCGTGGTTGTGTGTGTAAATGGGTTTTCATCTTTTTTACTACGTAGCTTTAAGCCCATCATTTGAGCTAATTGACATAACAGTTATTTATTGTTTTATAGAAGTAGTGTACCCGAGTGCCCTGTTATGTAGGGATGGCTGTACTTTTTTATTTTAT
This sequence comes from Tipula confusa, assembly GCA_963556175.1. Lineage (NCBI taxonomy): Eukaryota > Metazoa > Arthropoda > Insecta > Diptera > Tipulidae > Tipula > Tipula confusa. The sequence continues at coordinate 86,599,222 of OY744475.1, forward strand.
ATGATTTTATTTTATGGCAGGTCTTTTATAGATCCACCTTGCCAATTTAAATTTTTTGTATGTTACTTATAGATAAGGACACTCTGTAAAAATGTTAAGGATTTATTGTTTTATAAAAAAAGTACTTTAGAGCAAAACAAACGATTCTAACGATTCTAGAATTACAGACGTTAGGATTTCAATGGTTCTACGTGGCTTTCGTAGAATTGTTTTCAAAATTTTTCGAGCCCAATTTCAACCAACCAGGTAAGCACATCAGTGTTTATGGAATAATAATTTATGGAAATCTCCCTGTTTACAAGCACGTAGATTAGATACTGCTAAACTCCGTATAGCTAAAGCAAAATTTCAACGCATGACAGAGCTAATTTCTACCTTTAAACTTGACTTTGGCCAGTATCGTTTCCTTTACACCTAGCTCAGAAAAAAGGAAATTTCAACCTGTGGAGATTACTGCAGACTAAATAACATTACCATACTGAACCAATACTCTATATCACACATAGATTTCACAGCGAATCTAAAACGCTGCACTATTTTTTCAGCTGTCATTCTTATTAGTATCGTCAGATGAAGTTGTGACATTTCATTTGACATCGTCATTAAACGCTTTTTCTTTAAGTTCAAATTATTATTATTAACAGTGATAATTAGGGCCAGACAACTCCTAATGGCCGTTACAACTAATCCCAGCCATATATTTGCGGTGGCCTAACATTTCTTCCACTGTGCATTTTATTACCTATCTGAACCTTTACTTTCAGCGGTATCGTATTCCGAGGATATGTTATTTTCAATACCCACTAAAAAAGTGAGCAATTACATCGTCCGTGGGATTGTCCATTACCTGATGATCGTAATGATTAACTGATTCTTTTGCCGGCGCTACAATTTGAATTTCCGGTCATTGGTTGAAATAACTCGATCTGACATAATCTTCGAATAATAGATCACTATAGAATTGAAATCAACATTTCTTGTTTTAGCGATGAATCTACGATTACTTCTAAAATTATTATTTTTGAAATGAATCCCTTATAATGTATGAGCCATCACTAACTATTCTAACTATCGTTTCTAACTTTATTTCGATCATAGTAATATTTTTGCTTTTCCTTTTTGCTGTTAATATCCGATTATATTGAATATTGAGCAACATTTTTCAATAATATGAGCAGACGTTTTTTTATTGAATTTTGTTGTAAACAGAAAACTGCGTGAATGACAATTCCGTTTCTTCCGATTTTATTTTTGTCTCTAATTGTGCACGAGAGAAATAGTCGGCAAGTTGCATGGCCTTTCCGGGTTTATAAACAATTCCTGGCTATTTTAACAACGACATGAACGTTCGCTCTAATCATGGTGTGACACCATCAATATCATGCAAATTCAATGTTTCAAGGGGTTTGTGATTACTTTCAACAAAAAATCTACTCCCATAAATAAAGTTATGAAAACGCTTGTATTCAATAACAAAGGCCAAAAATTCTTTCTCAATTTCTGGCCATTGCTGTTCATATCCCATAGCTGTTTAAATACTGGAAGTTCTGGAAGCAAATGCCATCGAATGATCATTTTGTATTAGACCTGATCCAACTTATTCTTTTGATCCATTTGAATAACAATTGGCGTTTCCGGATTATAATGCTTAAGAACTAGTTCAGAAGCTATAATTTTCTTTAAATTTTCAAGCTCAATGTCATATTTCTTGTCCCACTCAAACGGAACATCTTTTCCAGATAGAAGCCTCAATTCGCCTGTTAGCTTAGATAAATTAGGAATAAAATTTGCCAAATACTTGAACAATCGCATCACACTATGGTTATCAGCAAGTTCCAACATTTGCTATGTTTAAAATAGCATTTTGTTAAACACTAAGAATCCGATGATATATCAGCCCAACTAAGATTACTGACGCTCGTCTTTTGTCACTGCTTCATATTTGATACGCTCACGTTCGATATACTTGCATCCAATTTACTTGTTTTTGGGCACACATCCGGCGAAAATGCCTTTTCTACCAACAGTGACACATAAAATCCTTTACTGGACACTTTCCTTTATGCTCTCGCTTCCATTCGCCACCACAGGTGAAACAAATTCTTGTGGTATTTATGTGAACAGCATTCACTGACTCGATGATTGTGTTTTCTGATTTCACCAACGTTGCAATCGTCGTTTTTGATGCCAAAACTCTTTTGTTGACATTTGCCGATTCGAACGTTTTGCAAATTTCAATCACACGCTCCGGCGTTTTTTCACGTCTGTCGAGCAATTTCAACTAGACATTTTTGTCGTAAACTCCCGTGATAATACGATCACATCACATTCGACTTTCATATGATGCGGAAATTACAGCCAAATTCGTAACGCTCAACGCTGACGTTCCTTTTGAATTAAATTGTTGAACTTGATTGATTCCATCGTCACATTCTTGTGCAGCGAACAATGTGCATCAAATGCTTTCAACATGAACTTGCTTTAAACTGGACTTCATCCAGTGTACGTTGCTGTTCTTTAACTGTTTTTTCGGCGACAGTTCCGGCTGCTGCTATACGACTTTGGTTAAGGTGACTGTACCAAGTAATTCGACCTGAGATCCGTTATTTTGAAACAATGTATTGTAAATGTTGGCACCGTTTGTTCCAATCAGCCAAAGGAAAATTGCGATTTTGGTTGGTTCCTTTTCCTTGGTTTTGCCTTTGGCCATCATGAACACCAAAAAATCACGTTTCCAGTTCATCGAATCAGTCGACAAATTTGAAGAATCTAACCCTAACGAGATTTTGTTAGCTTATCTGATCTTTGCCACTATTAAAAATGCTTATAATGGAAGCTTAAGTTGTCATCATTGAATGGTTCGATTTGAACAATTGGTAACGTATGTTCCCTTGCGGAGCGTTGGTTTGACCAAAAAAGCATATATGTGTGTTGTCATTGCTTGAATAAGTTAAGCGATGACCTTTAATATATCGATCTACTGAAAATCAGTCTGTGCCTTATCGTGCTTTTCTCTAAGGGTTTCGAGTTGTTTTCGATTTATTACTTGCGTTAATGTTGAATCTATTTCTTGAAGTAATTTTACTAACCAGTTTTTGATAAGTGTAACAGTGCCCTTGACCGATTGACCAAACCACATTCCTGGGTATTTATTTGCAAGTATGCCATTTTAATCACACAAGTTGTGTGTAGGATTACTGCTCGCTGATGCGATTACGAATAAGTTGAAATAATGTGTAGCTAGAGTATCTAGAGGTTGCGGGTTAGGTATTAATCATTCGGTATAATTACTATTGAGCAGTCAACACAATTTTGAAAGATGTCAAATTTTGCAAAAGCACCGGTCTTATATGGATCTACCATACACAAGTTACATGCAGTAATAGCCCACACAAAATCCACGTTTAAATTACGTGTTTCACTACTATCGGCCCTTGTGGTTGCGAAAATTTTCCATTCCTCGTAAAACACTTCTAAACGAGCATGTTTGTCCTTCGAATTTCAGCACAGCATCTTTGGCTTATCGTAGGAGGCGATTAAACAAAAGTTGAATTATGTATGTGGACTGAATGGTAAAGGTGTCAAAAATTTGCTGGATCTTTTTGTACAATCCCTACCTTTCGTTGTTCTTAAAATCGATCAGTTCAAAATAATATATTCAGGGGTCAGCACTCGAAGTATTATCAACTTCACGCCGCACTAATTTTTTAACAAACTTCAGTCTGTTATTTTGTTTACAAGCACACGGAAGCATATTGTTTTACGTCACAGTTAAAATAAAATATCGAAATGGAATTGAAACGTTTGTAGCAAACGTTTAAAGTTGTGGAATAACTAAAAAAAAAAAGAAATCTTGTTTCTGATTTTTAAATAGAAGCAGGAAAATAAGGTGGCGAGGCATTACTCTTTTGTTTTTTTTAATATAAAAATATTTGACACATAGAAAAAATAGGGAACATTAAAGAGTTCAAAAAATATTGTATTAAATAATTTAACAAAAAAAAAAAAAAATAAATAAAATAAATCATGGTTATAAAATAAATAAAAATTAAAGAAATATGTTGTTTCACAACATCAGATGTGGGGTTTCACAACATCAGATGTGGGGTTATCAATTAAATACTTTGTGAACGGGTCGCTGTTTTAATTCTATATATATTCACGTTATTATTGTAACCTGCAACTTCATGACGCTTCCGACTCGAAATGAGATAATGGCGGCTCTAGACCTCATTGGTATTCAAGTGCAAAAACAACAAGTGTTGCGGATATCCGCACATTGTATGATGCCTATATTAATAAAATAAATTCGACTGTTTATAATTATCAAACCACTTCAGAGATCAGACAGAAGACTTATGTTACGAATGAGACCTGTGAATTTCAGTCAACCGCCCTTCTGACTTCCGAGATGCAAATTTCAGCAACTTCAGCATATTTGACCAGAGTTAGTGATATCGCCGAAGAAATAATTATTAGAACTGCGAGGCAAAGTAACTTCAGTAACGTTATTAAAAGGAAAGTGAAGACCTCCGATGTGGACAGTTTAGTTTCTACCTTCAGTGGTACATATGATTATGTGATTTCAAAGTGGATGCTTGATTTCGGGGATATGATGACTTCATTAGGCACTGATGATAGTGACCATTGTCATATGGCTCACCATCTACTTAAAGGCACGGCTGTACTCTTTCTACGCTCCATACGCGTTACTTCCTGGAGTGAATTACGCGAGGCATTACTCAAGCGCTTTGACCGTCAGGTGTCTACCTATGAAATCTATGAGAAATTAAGACACCGTATTCACCGTAGCGACGAGACCATCATGCATTATATCACGTGTATGCAGGAGACTACGATGTGAGCTAGTATTCCAGAGAAAGATTTAATAACGCTCATTGTCTATGGCATACGTGATACTTAGGGATACGTTGCCATGCTAATTGGGCTAGTGCTCGAACAATTGAACAACTGATCGATGCTGATCTAGACGTGCACCAGGATCATGTTTTTCGTGCGGCTCAACCGATCGTAAGAACATGAATTTCCCAAAACGCAAAAAAGTGTTGCTGCTGTAACTCAACCCTCTTCCAAAAAGATTGGTGAAGAAGTCGAAGAGCTTTCCCAGGCTGTAAACAGTATGGCATGTGTAAGTAGTGCATTTGGTAAAAAACTCCAGCAGTGCACGCAATTTATTTTGATTAGTTCTCTTTTGGATACCGGCAGTCCGACCAGTTTCCTCCGTAGGGGCGTGCTTCTGTTTCTGATTTTTCTGACGGTAATTGTGCGTTGGATACCTGTTTGGCCACATTATTTGAATCTGAATTGGTGAAGAGTGATTTATCGATTAATCGTTCTAGTGCATTTGAGCTCATGACTTCTTCTGGTTCTGATCTTTACTCCGTTTTTTGTCTACTTGCCGTTTCAGTTAATAGTGTTCCTGATATTCAGTATGATATTGATCGAAAGCTAGGACTTAATATGATTGGATGTTTTGCGGAGTACATTAATACAAAATATTTGGGTATCGACTCTTCAGACATTAATGTGCCAGATTAGGAGATGCGTATTCACTTGGAAAATGATGTACCATTTTATACTCATCCACGACGCCTTTCAGTTAAGGAAAGACAAGAGGTGAGATTAATTATATGTGATTTACTACTAAGGGGGACTATTAGACCAAGTCCCCTTATGCATCACCCATTGTATTGGTTAAGAAAAAAATGGTGAGACCCGTATGTGTGTGGATTACCGTACCTTGAATAAGATTACTGTCCGAGACAACTATCCTCTACCCCTAATATATGATTGTTTAGAGTACTTGAGTAATAAGAGGGTGTTTAGTCTACTGGATCTGAAAAGTGGATTTCAACAGGTTAGGGTTTCTCAAGAATCGATTAAATATACCTCATTTGTGTCAGCCGAGGGACAGTTCGAGTACACGCGCATGCCTTTTGGTCTTAAGAATGCACCTTCTGTCACCTTCTAGCAGTTTATTAATAAGATTCTTAAGAAATTTATTGATAGTGGACAAATAGTTATTTATCTGGATGACATTTTGATAGCTAGCGTAACCATCAATGCTCATCTGAAATTACTAGGACAATTGTTACGATGCATTGCTGTGCATGGGTTGGAGTTGCAATTAGGTAATTGTAAATCTGCCTACAGTACTCTTGAGTATTTAGGATTTCTTGTGTCTGATAAAGGAATCAGACCGGGTACCAGCAAACTGAATGCAGTTCGTCAATACCCGGCACCTACCAATGTCCGTGAATTTTATTCATTCATCGGATTGTGGTTTATCTTCCGTCGGTTCATAGCTGGATTTACTATAGTATTGCTGCTCCATTGTACCGCCTCCTTCAGAAAAATGCTGCGTTTCGGTGCTGCTCTCATGCAAAATCAAGATGATTCAAAATTTCATTCAGTGGCCTACTTCTCTAAGACTATTAGTAAACATGAGATCATAGTTATGAATTAGAAACGTTGGCAATTGTCTATGCTCTACTCCGCTTCCGAGTTTACCTTGAGGGAATCCCATTTACAATTGTAACCGTTCAACCGAACGCTCTTTGTATAATATACCAAAGAAGCCTGTTCCGTTTGATACCATCTATCTCGGTCATTTTGGTCCTTTACCTTCAGTTATTTCTAAACGAAAACATTTGTTGGTGATTATTGATTCCTTTACTAAATGTGTCCGATTGTATCCTGTTAATTCTACAAGTACTAAAGAGGTGTGTTGTTCGCTTGATATAAATACTTTGATTATTATAGTAGACCCGCCCGCATAGTCACCAACCGAAGTACTTGTTTCACATCTTCAGAATTTGCCTCTTATACGGAGAGACTTAATATTCGACATGTTAAGGTGGCGATAGCATCCCCTCAAGCTAATGGACAAGTGGAACATGTCAATCGTGTCCTTAAAAATATGTTGAGAAAGTTGACTGAACCATTGCAACATGCCGATTGGACAAAGAAACTTAAGCACGTTGAGTATGCATTAAATAATACAGTACAGCGGTCTGTGGGTAATACACCTAGTCGATTGTTATTTGGTGTTGATCAGAGAGGTCCAGAAATTGACTTCTTTAGTGAATATTTATCCGACAAAGAAATAAATACTATCAATCGTGATCTTGGCGCTATTAGGGATGCTGCTACTACTAGTATAAAAAAAAGTCAGGAGTATAACCAGAAGTGGTTTGACGAACATCGTAAGCGCACAAAAAAATATGAACAGGGGCATTTTGTAGTAATTCGTTATACGAATATCACCTCTGGTATTAGTAAAAAATTTGTTCCTCTTTTCCGTGGTCCTTATGTAACTTATTGCATAAGAGTTTGCTGAACGATCGCTATGTAATAAGGGATATTGAGGTAGCTCAATACCATTACACCACATTCGTGCGTGTAAAGGCTTCTCGGACAGACTTTAAGCTATTATCCACGCTAAAGGTGGCTACATCGAACAATAAAACAATAATATTGGCAATGTATAGCCTCTTGAATAGTTTCTTGAAGAGCACCGAGTTTCTAGTCATACATTTTCATGGCTGGTATAATGCCATAAATCGCATTATATTTGTGATGCCATTTTGACATACAATAGTCCCTAAAATCTTCTTAAATCATAAACATTTATGCATATTTCTACCTTTTATATAGACTAAAACTTTGTAAACAGACAACACCATTTGCAGATCTTATCGGTAGGATATTTTATGGCCACAACATGTGTTTTGTAAAGCTGCTATATTTTTTGTAGTTGTTTAGTTTATAATAAATACAAATACCTGGTGTATATGCTGGTTTAATGTTGAACGAGGGTCGTATAATATATACCTGATATCATGCACCAGAAAATAATATTAGGTTTACGGCTTAATAAATTTTACTTGTGTGGTTTTTCTAAAAAATGTTCGTTCAATATATCTGAGCGATGTCCATTGATTTAAAATAAGAGAGCGATCTGTTACTAATGCTATGTAATTATCATACGACAATCATAAACATACATTTCTATTTACTCGTATATGCATTTATAACTGATTATTACAAAACACTTTGCACATGCATTAAATATTACTTGAAAAGCGGTTGAGAGAAAATTAAAAAGTATAAAACGTTCGTTTTTTTTTCATAAACAGAATAACATGAAAAGTTTAAATTGAAAATGAGCTTTTCTGTATTTTTCATATTATTGGAGTGCCTTATTGTTGTGATTACTGCAGGCAAAATAAACTTTATATATTCCAGGATGTTTACGGAGATATTTTTTATTTTTTAAATCGTATATAAGTATAATAATTATTTTTTGGTAGCATACGCTTATGAAAAGATGCTGTGTACTAAAAGCATACACTATACAGCTTTATATCCTGTATGCATTAAATTTTATTTGCTTGACGGGGCACAGCAGTTCAATGAAAGTTTTAAATTTTGTTGGTAAAAAATAGTTTTGCGGGAAGAAAAAATTTATGATTTTCCGAATCTCATAAATGGAGCTTTTTATGTTTATTCCATGCGAAATATTAATGATTTTCAAAGTATTAGGAAAAATTTAGTAGAACATGAGTATTACATTACATGTTAGTCCCTGCATTCATTATTATTATTGGGGAGGTTCCTGAAGAGGTTCCTGGGGAGGTATTTATTTCTTGTGTACCATGGAGCAGTAATAATGTTACAAAGAACATTATTTTGGAACGTCTGCGAGACACCATTCCAAAGCATATAAGTAAAATCGAAAAACTAGCCTACTTTATGCGTCAAACACATATAATCGACACTCAAAGCTATATAGATTATTTCTTATAGACCAATTCATTCTACGCCAATTCCAATTTCGATTAATGTCAGAGTCAAATTCTTATATACGAACATAATATTATCGTATTCAGATATATTATTATAATATCCCATTGAATCAAATTAAAATTAAATCAATAAGAATAATAATGATGATGAAAATGGTAATGGTAATGGAAAAAAACTATTTCATATAAGAGTATATTTATATCCTTAAGACGTATATAGCAGATCTTATGCTCGTATTATAATTCGACCAACTCACACAAAAGAGATTTTAATACACAAAAATGGAAGATTTATTGTTGTTTGTGCCTTTTTTTTGTGTATACGTAACTTTGAAATGTGACCTCAAAGAAAATTCTTATGTAACGGAATATTTCAATTATTTTATGAGGAAAATTCTATTTGTGGTGTGAGATGTGAAAATATGTGTTGAATCCGCCTCATCCATTAAATTATTTACCAATAGTTGAAGCAAATCAAATATTAGAAGATCTATATCGGGGTATCGAATAATGTCTTTTTGACATATTTGTATCGAAATTTCTGTCGCCACAATAACCTTTGAAATTTTACTAATTCATTACGCAGTAAGCTTTACTCCAAAATTTTTTTTTATAATGGAAAATTTTGTGTCTGCGAGTTGACAATCCAAAAGTTTTGGTAAGTCCATTAAAATAGTAAAATTATGCACAAATCAACCCAGAAATAAGGTTGCTATTTTATATTTAAAAAATAAAATTAATAATTGTAAATGAAATTAAAGTTGTTGAAATTATAATTAAATAAAGAATTAAAAGTTACATAAAATTAAGTCACAATTGAATGGATTGTGAACATGGTCCTTCGAGCCGGATAGTAATTGAGTCGATAATTATATAATCACAACAGATTGAATTTACACATACCGTGTCTGCGTACCACGTGGGAAAATAATATTCGACGAAATACTGTCAACCATCTTAAAAAAAAAAGTATATATTAAACCACATACCGTGGATAAGAAAACCCTTGGGAAAGTAACACATACCGTGTCACCGATTGAAAAACTAAAATTAGACGACATACCGTCGTTCAGCTTTGGAAAATAAAATATTGAACCACATACCGTGGATACAAAAACCTTGGTGTACAAGGTGTTCAATCACGCAACGATTGAATTGATTTGAGACCCTGGTATACAGCAACCACGTGCGCAATCAACTGCTGTAATAATTTACATTTGTTTGGAATAACGAAGCAAAATACAATACGGGTGTAAATTCACTTCCGTCGAATCAGTTAAATCAAAACCGACTGCTGGCAAAAGATTTCGAAAGATATAACTTTTGGAAAAAATATTGCTCGTGAATAATGCCGCAAATATATGCTTTAGTCAGGCGCCAGTCCATCATCAAGAGACCTATGACGAAGATTTTCAATTATGTCCAGAATTGCAACACCATTGAATTATCCCGATCGGATCTGGAACAGTTGAAGGTGCAATTACGACTAGCAGAGACCTAAAAAATAAGATCAGTGAACTTCAGCCTGACGATGAGAGTCAACTAGATGAGTTCGAAGACAAATACTAAACAGTTGTTGAATAAATTGATACAAAAAACCAATTTGGCATTGGGAAACATGTCATTTGATTTAACTAATGAAACCATGAGAGAACAACCAAGAGCAGCAAATGTAAAACTTCCAAAAATTAACATTAATCCATTTCATGGCATGCAACTGCATTGGCAGCAGTTCGATCTGTTCTCTTCAATGTTCTATTCATGAAAACCCAGCATTAGAGCCAGCACCGAAGTTTCAATACTTAAAGGGATTGCTGAGAGATGAAGCTGCACATTTACTGAAACATCTTCCAATTTCTGACTCGAATTATATAGAGGCGTTGAATAAATTAAAAAATCGTTACGATGAAAAGCGTCACACGGTACAATCGTTTATAAAAGGGTTTATAGATTTACCATTGATCAAGGTGCCAACTTCGCAACTTATTCGGAAGTTTGTGGATACAGCTGATATGGCTACACGTGGATTAAAGGCCATCGGATCGGAAGCAGAATTACGAGATCTCTGGTTAGTTTATATAATTACGCAAAAATTAGACGAAGAAACAAAATGCGAATGGGCCAGGGAAACATCAAACGCAGAATTTCCAACTTGCCAAGCGTTGATTGAATTCTTGATAAATAGAACCGATGCTCTTGACATACAGAGTCAACCTCAAAAATCCACGATGTCAGGGAAAATCATTACCAAACCCTTTACCAATACGCCAATAGCGTGTTCAATATACAAGGATGAGTGTCATTCATTATTCAAGTGACCAAAGTTCAAGTCTATGACGGTTGAAAACCGAAGAGAGTTAGTGAAATCTGAGAAACGCTACTTTAACTGTCTCAGGTTACTCTCACTCCGTATTTGAATGTAAATCCAAAGGAAGGTGTCAGTATTGCCGAAGAAAGCACAATTCGTTTGTGCATCTTGCCAGTAATGTAGTGTGTTTGACCAGCAACCAACCATCACCAACCATCACCAACCAACAGTACTATCGCGACCCACCCAGCTGCTTTGATGATCATCCAATTGCAGAAATCAGCATGCCTGCTTTCCAGTCAACTGATAAATACCGCCACTCTACCAACTGCTATGGCAAAAGTGCAAGACTCAAGCGGACAATCTCAACTATGTAGAGTGCTAATCGACTCTGGGTCCCAAAACTCATTTATAACAGAAACAGTGGTTCAAAAGTTGGGATTAAGGTGAAGAAATGGAAAAATTAGTATTCAAGATATATCAGACCAGATGCTTGTCACTACAAGAGGAATTGTTGATGTCACCATTTCACCTCATTTCAAATCCGACTTTACTGCCAGGATATCTGCATATATAGTACTATTATTACCAAGGTCGAAATAATTCACATAATTTACACCTGGGTTGGTTAATGACGACCCCATGGGAAACTTACCCCATGGGCAAATTTCAAGTCAATGTTACTCGTCGATAATAACATATTAATTTCAAAATATGAAAAGATTCTGGGAGTTCGAAGAAGTTTTAAAGCCTGCTCTATATCTACCCGAGCATCAAATTTGTGAGGATATTTTCAAAGCAACCACACTAAAAAGTTAAACGACAGTCATTACATGGTGAAATTGCCCTTTAAACCAGAGTTAAACCCACTTGATGACTTCATTGGTATTGCTATCAAATGACTACAAGGTCGATGATTTACTAACTAGGGCTCAGTCAGTCTCTAAAGCACTTCAACTAGCAGAACAGCTATCCTTTATCATGAATTAATCAGGGTTTAATATGCGGAAATGGGTCTCCAACTCTACGGTTATAACTAGCAAAATTAATGTTCACAAATCACTACCAGTATCGCTGAAAATGATTTCGGAAGATAAACAGGAAATCAAGATCCTGGGGTTGCAGTGGCAGCATAATGAAGACAATTTTATATACCAAGGAAATCTAGATGCCACAATTCCAACAACGAAACGTTCTTTCTTGTCTGAAGCGAGCCGAATGTTTGACCCGCTCGGACTCATTTCACCATATATAATCAAAATTAAGTGTTTTTTCCAAGCATTGTGGCTATTAGATTTAGGATGGGATGACAGGTTGCCAACCAACACGCTGAATGAATGGTTAACCATCAGGAACGAAGCTATAGATCTATCAACCTTGTCAGTTCTTCGATGGCTCTATGTGACCAACCAAGAAGGCAACCAGTTGCATGGATTTTGTGATTCCAGCAAAATGGCGTATTCCGCTGCAGTATACTTACGCACATGTTACAAGAATAATCACGTAACCAATTTAATAGTGGCCAAAACTAAAGTTTCACCCATCAAGAATATTTCATTACCACGGCTGGAGCTAAACGGTGCCTTACTCTTAGCGAGGTTGCTCAAAACATGTTCAGAAGATACTGACCATTCCGGATCACCAATTGTTCGGTTGGATCGATACAACCATCGTGCTGGACTGGCTTTCCGAACATCCACGTCGATGGAAAATTTACATAGCTAATAGAACGAGCGAGATTTTAGAGCTTTCTCATAGAGGAAGATGGTGACTTATCACCTCAAAGACTAATCTAGTAGATTGCGCAATAAGAGGGTTAAGTCTGAAAGAGTTAAGGGTTCAAAAACTCTGTTGGAATTGACCAGCATTTTTGGAATTAGATGAAACGTACTGGGCAATATCTCATCCTACTAAAAGCACTGAACAATTAGAAAGAAGAGAAAGGGCACAAATTATGACTGTCATCCATTGCGAAGACTCAAAACCTATAATAGAAGAGTTATAATCTTATCATCAAATTCCATCATCACAATATTGGTAGTCGAGAAATACCATAGAATATACTTACATTGTGGCGCACCTCTTCTATTAAGTCTCCTTCGAAAAAGGTTCTGGATCATAACAGGAAAGAACGTGATCAAACCAATTATTCATAAATGTGTCTTTTGCATCAAACAACGACCTAAAACCGAAAGCCAACTTATGGGTTGTCACCCTAAAGAGAGAGTAGAATTAATTCGTCCGTTTTTGAAGGTCGGTTTGGACTTTGCTGGGCCCATTGACACTTACCTAAAGCGAGGACGTGGTAAACGAATAGAAAAGGCTTACATCTGCCTTATCATTTGCCTAAGCATGAAAGCGATCAATTAGGAAAGGTATCAAACCTATCAACTGCAGCATTTTTGGGTGCATTGAACCGAATTTTTGCGCGAAGAGGTGTGAGTACTGACATTTACTCAGACAATGGCACCAATTTCCTAGGTGCCAGTCGTAAGTTAAGAGAACTAAATGTTTTTCTTAAAAATCATATTGAACTAATTACTCAGACTATTTTGCAAGGTTACCAGGCCGTCTAGCATTTCATACCACCACATGCTCCTCATTTTGGAGGGATCTGGAAGGCTAGCGAGAAGTCAGCCAAGACACAGATGGAACATGTACTAGGGTCCCATATTCTAACTCATGAAGAGCTAAGCACCTTAATGGTGCAAATCGAGGGTTTGTTGAATTCTCGACCACTGTGTTTACTATCCGATGATGAAATAGATCCACTAACGCCGGCGCACTTTCTTATTGGACATCCAGTCACAAGTATTCCTCAGCCAGACATCATCGAAACACCCTATAACCGGCTCACATTGGGATGCTGTATCACGCATGAAGCAATCGTTTTGGAATCGCTGGCAGCAGGAGTATACAAGGACCATACAAGCCAAAGCAAAATGGCATAAAACAGCACCAAACATCCAATTTAGAGATGTTGTCATCGTTAAAAAGGAAAATCCCTTTATAAACCAATGGCAGATGGGTAGAATAATGCAAGTTTTTCCGGGAGAAGGCGGAAGAGTTCGTGTCGCCGAAGTTCAAAGCAACCAAGGCATATATTGTCGACCAATAGCGAAACTTGTAGACGGAAAAAGCATGAAATGATAGCAGGTTAAAGTCATAAGAGTTCAAAAACTCAGTAATGAGCACACTTCACGGTACTTCTTTGAAGGATTCATTGGACTGTATGATATCGTTAGGACTACATCTATTGCCATTCGGGACCAGGAAAAAAACCTTCGTGTTACAATCGTTGTAATACTCAACATTTGGAAGGGGTATTTCTCAGATTTATAAAATGTTGAGGCTTATGCTGGATAAGTTCCTATGCCCTTTCTTTAAAAATGGTGATCGGACAACATGAGAAAACTATCACGACCAAGCTTTTATTTGCACAGCATACAATTTACTGGCTTATATAATATTAAAGAGAATCACTCAGCTGGCAGAGAAAATGATAGATGGCTACCAAGGAGGATTACATCCGAATTGGGCACTCGCCACTTACTGATCAAGTTTTATCTATGAGGAAAAAATCACTTAGGCTTCTAAATATTAAAAAACAGCTCGTGCCTTACATCACGTGTTCTTTATTTTCAAGCATGTCTATATGACTTAATCCATCAGGATAGCTTATGAGTTGCATTGCAATGTCTGGGAATACCTGACAAAATGTGCGGTTATGCAGTCACAACGCCAAATGACTGTCCAAATGACAGTAATGCAGTCACAACGCCGAACCAAAGTAGCAAGAACAAGCTTTTGAGAATTTTTGCAGTTAAATCTAGTGTACGGCAATGAATTGCTATGTTTCCGATACTCTTTAATCTCATGTTAGCACCCACCTTTCGTAAGAATGAAACACCCCAGGACAACATATTGTACCATCATTCCAACCAGGTTTTGAAATAAACTGATGATATTTGTATAGTAGGACTAAATGATAACGGTATCAAAGAACTACTGGATCCACTTGTACGAATTTCAGATTCCGTTGTTCTCAAAATCAATGAGTAAAAATCAAAATTTACGATTATTGGTTTTAGAGACAAATACCTCAGGTCCCTTGTACTCATGATAACTGTGTGTAGGGGATATTAAAACGCAATATTTCGCTGCTTGTGAATGGTTTGCCAGTTCTCTCATTAGGTTCCTCCCCAGATGGAGAATAGTTGGAAAGCTTCCTAGATATGGCAGGTACTGGGGGAAGCAAATACTAGGACCAAACCAAAAACAAACACATCCAAGCTAAGGTGGCCCTACATACGCCGATGGCTGCGTGGCTAAGAAGGTGCTTAGTCGTTAGCATGTGAACTCTAAATTTGGTTACATTCGTCTTAAACCCATAGCCTTCTTATGATAACGCAGATCTTTGTCACGTGTGACCGTTACTGCTAAAGCCACTCGTGGGAATTAAAATGATAAGAAATAATAATCTAACACAATTATAAAACGAGACGGATGTGTCCCTAACAGCATCAAATCAACCATCTTTGGTTGTCGATACAAAGGATCCAGGGTGGGAACAACTATTGCCAAATAAATGTAGAAGCCGTAAACCAGGAAAACAACAACAAAGAAACAAAAGGTGGTAATTCAATCGGGTACCAAACCGACGTAGGAGAGTTAGAAAGAGAATCCAATTGGATAATGAGAAAATCAAAAAGAGCTTTAAAAAAGCAAAAAAACACAAGAAGCAAATTCTTCCAGTAAAAAGAAAACTGAGTCGTATCCAGTGCGAACATATCGGGAGCAAAGTTAAACGAATCTCCAACTATCAGCAAGACCAAGAAAGAAAAACCACCACCAATAAACAATAATGTCTGGATCGTAAATATGCCAGATTTAGACGGTTATAGAAAACTTTTAACTGCATTGAATAATAAAGATATCCAATGGTATACATATAAAGACAAAACTTCCAGACTCATTAGAGTAGTTGCAAGGGGTCTACATCAAATATACACACTAGATTAGATAATTGAAGACCTCAAAAGAAAAAATTAAATGGCGTTTGATGTCATTGTTTAAAACTGAAAAAAGCCTATCGTCAGTGCAACAAGTTTTAGACATGCAAAAACACTGCAAAACACGCAAAAACACTGCAATCCTTAAACCAAATGTGCAAAATGTACGGGAAATCATGCTATAGAAAAACTGCGTGATAGATAGGAAAACTCCAACAAAATGTTCTAACTGTCAAAAAACCCACCCTACTAGCTATAGAGGGTGTGAAGTAACCAAAACACTGTAAACCATTTGAAATAGGTCTAACAGAAACCAACCAATGAGAGCAATGAAAGAAACGGAAATTCCGACAAAAACAGCCACTACGTTCCATAGTACGAAAGTGACAGATGAATTCTCATACCCTCAAACAATAAGACAAGGACTACCTAGGCCTTCAGATCAAAATATTGGAAATCATCAAACTATGGTAATAATGCAAAACAACCTAAACGCTATTGTCAATCGCCCCTCTAAAATAGAAGAAAATATAGAAGTCCATTTTCTACAGCATCTTCCAGAGCTAGAAATCTTTTTGAATACTGAAAAAATTGATATATTCTTAATAGCAGAAAGCAATTTCACTAGAAAGTTGTATGCAAAAATAAAAGGTTACTCTTGTTACCATTCTATATATCCAGTAGAAAGAGCTAGGGGTGGAGCAACTATCTTCAACATCAAAAACTTCAAAGATGTCAAACTCGAAATAGAGACAATGCAAATTGTATTTGTGTGCAATTAAATAATTACAAGAAGCTGCGGGTTGCTGCGATATATTATGCACCAAGGCATCAGCTTAAAAGGAATGATTACAATGCTCATTATGATTAACAGTCGCACTGTTAATTGTGGAAAGTATTGATATTCAAGTTCCAATCAAAAAGCAAACACAACTTGAAAGAGCAGTAGAGCTGCTCATAAACAATATTCAGATCGCAGCATGGGAAAGCACTCCTTCTGCCAAAAGTATACCTCTCAAGAATGAAACATATACACAGGAAATATAAAAATCTGGCCAAAGAAACGCTCACAAAATCTGGCACAGAAATCGAGCACCAGAGAGCAAAACTATTTTCGTATTAGAATTTAATACAAGAAACGAAAGCGGCAAGCTTCAACAAATATTTAATAAGTCTCTCTGGCCACAAAGAAAGTGATTACTCTGTATGGAAAACTACAAAAGGACTGAAAAGGCCAAAAGAGCAAATTCCACCAATTAAAAAAGCAGATAGTAGCCCCTAATTTAAAGCTGATCTTTTTGCTGAAAATCTGGAAGAAAAGTTTAAACCTATGACTAGCCAAACAGGAGATGAAAATACCATTCTAATGCAAAAAAAGACGAGTTTACGACCAGTTACAAAGAATAAATTCAAAAATGAAATCAAACATAACCTAAATGCAAAAAATGCTCCTAAATACGATCTTATTACAGGAAAAAAATAAAAAATTCGCTGGTAACCGTGCTTTGTATGCTTTACTCTATATAAGCTAAAGTTCTATATTCAGACGAATAAGTAAAAGATACCCTTAATGACATTTGAGAGATAAGTCAGGCGCATGACAAATGACCCCAAACGTGACGATGACGACACCTACCGAATTTTATTCAACCATGAGATCAGGACTTCTACATGAGATCAGGACTCTTAGTACAGCGAGTATGCTGTCTCGGTCACGTTGTGCGGGCACGTTCTGCGATCTATAAGAAGAGACCCGCAATTTTGAATCGAATTGTTGATATGGGTTTCAAGTTACCCCTCCCAGACCACCATCCTTCCTTAATGTCTTAAAAGGATTGTAAATAGTTTGGTCCGTAAATCAAGTAAGGGAAAATACGATTTTTTTTGTCAACAAATAAATCTGCTCGATAATTCTGAACGAATACATCGTCGCATTTGAAATGTAATTTTTATTCGCTCTCTCATAATTTTCCGTGTGTGTGTGTCTGACATAAAAAAATCATTGAAATTAATGTTTGCAACAGACAATTTTCCTAAACAGGAAAATATATATTATGGATCAGGAAATTGAGGTGGATTCGAATTTTTTATTTTTATTTTTTATTATCTTGTTATTCGTTATTTAAAGTTTGTTTCATTTTTTTTTTAAATAATAAGAAAATTGAACTGGATTTAGAATAATGTGATGGGTACGAGATGTAGATGGAAGAAAAAAAAATACAAGAAAAACAAAAAATGATGACTTTTTATTTTTCTCGGTATTTCCCATTTCAATTTAAGTAAATTGAAATCAATTTATTTTATTAAATAAATAATTTCGATAAATTTTTTATTCTCGTTGAAAATTAATTTAATTAAATTTTATAGTTTTGATTTTTGGAGTAATCCTCACGATAGTTGGACTGTATCCGTTATTTATATAAATCGCGCAAAGTACATTTCTGAAATGAAAGCTCAATTTTGTTAAATTAAAGTGAAAAAATTTTACTTAAATTTCGCTGTGGCCAATTCGCCATCACAAGAAAAAAGTTAAAGCGATTGGAAGAAAATGAAGAAATTGGTTTATTTCAAATCCATTTTTAATGAAAAGTTTTTTTGTTGTTGTTGTCCCGTATTTATTTTGACTTTTTGATTGTTGTTATTGTTGTCGCTTCCTTTTTCCTCTTTTTCTTCTTACTTTACCAATTTCATTACTGTTTGATATTATGTCTCTGTATTGTTTATTTATACTTTGTTGTAATTAATATAGCTTTTGATTAGGAAAATTATGTTTTGACATTAATTAGACTCGGAAAGGGGGAGAGTAGTCCAAATGTTAAATGTCTTGAGGATACAATAATGACTTTTAATTTGGTTTGTTTGATATGTATACCATAATAAGGATGGGGAAAAAACATATTGGCTGTGTAATCTCGTAAAGATAAATACTATGTTCTGTTGATTGTATACAAGGGATAATAAATTATGCGGGAAAAAATCGTCTTTTTTGGTAGCACAATTTTCAAATTATTAGAACAGTTTGTCAAAAATTATTCGAACTTGAAACACAATTATATTAAATCATCCGTCTAAAATTGAGTTTCGAATGTTTAAAATTAGATTCCATTATTAGTTAATGGATTGTATTTAAATTTTAGCGTTCAAATTGCCCAGATTAATCAGCAAGTTTATGTGTTTGCTTCATTTTGGTATTTAATAATTTTTAAAGAGGGTGATATTCATTTAACTCGACCGTTTTTACAATACAGGATGTTGTCCTAATTTGCTTCGCTTTTACGTACGATAAACTAATATGAGATTAAAGATTATTGGGGACTGAGCATCTCTTTGCCGTCCACCAGAGCTAATTGCAATAATTCCTGATAGCTTGTTCTCAACTTTGAGACAAAATTGTGACTGAATCGTAAAGCCAGCCATAAGCTATCCTAATGTATTGAAGCTTGTTTGTAGTCCAAGAACCCCTGAAAAAGGCGAGCTATGCCGTGATAGTTTTTCACATTTCGAGCCATTCCCTTTTTTAAGGACAAGGCATATCATTGAAATCTTTGCAGTCCAGCTCATTTCCACCTCTAGCGATTAGCCAAAAATGATAAAGTGTTAATTCTGTGTTATTAACTGTATATTAAGAAAAAATGATGGTCCGTTTCTGATAAACGATACCCCAATCAGAAGCTTACAGTATCAGCAAAAATTCTTTTGTTTAGTATCTGCACATTTGTAAAAATTATTTTAGAGCATACAAATCAGGCAAGGGGTTAGCCCACAAAATTATGACCATTCCTATTGTGCAATAAAACTCGTAGGAAAGGTCCGACTTTGATAAGTGATACGTCAATCAAAAGCTCTTGGTTTCAGTCAAAATAATGCCAATCATACAAGGTTGACACCTTATTAAGTATGCATTATTCTGCTTAGATTTTAATGAACCAAGAGGTAAAGGAGAATCAAAGAGAACCAGTCGCAAATTAGTCTGAGCTAGGATGAATCAGTTTTGGCAGCATATCAAAGGAAAGAACCTCAAACAACTCTTTTCAATGGTTACGTTGGCCGAACTTGACAATTAAATTTCTGGGAAATACTGAAAAGCGTTGTGAAGACCGCTACCAAATGAACTTCAGACGACAAACAGACTGTCGTTATGAGTTACAAATATCTATAAACCTGATTGACTACCACTCGGGTCATCAAAACAAAGAACTTAAGCTATACTTACTACTCCAGTTAGAAAAACGGTTGTCAGTTCCAAATAAGCTTGTATCGTAAGTAACATTAAGCATATATCAATTGGCGTATCAATGGTGTATTTATTATCAGATTGTTCATCAAATTTCTGGTCAGATGGAAAACCAGCTCTGGATGTCTTTAAAACATTTGTATAACGAATGCAAAAGGCATCCGCGCCACTTCAATGGTTCTCCGCGATATTATCTGACAACCCATTTAGTAGATTGTGCATCCAAAGGCATCGCAGCAAGTCAACTGATCATGCACGATGTATGTTGGAGCGATACGAAAGAACTTTGGCCGAACCGGGCAAAAATACCTAAGCTTGGTCATAAAAACTAAAAAATTTGGTAACGTCTACACGATGTACGAGACTCCTTTTAATTCGCACAAGAAAAGGAAGAAGTCATATATCACACAAATATGGTTTTTGTTTATTTATATTTGTATTTGTAATGGCAACCATGACCTTATACACATTGAACCTGTAGTCTAATCATGAAAACGTTAACCACTACATACAAAATATTCACGTCACGCAGAAGGTTGTGCAGCAATCTATATAGCGGCAATGGTCCAAACTTTGTTGGGGCCAATAATCAGATTAGGCAAGAATTGGAATCACTATACGTTGTGAATTTACCAAAGAAATTGCCCACTTATTAGCAAATAATGGTAAAATAAATGCATTTCATATCTCAAGCTTTGACTCAGTAGCAGTAAAATTGCTGAAAAATAAAGGTCATCAGAGATGCAACATTGACCTTCGATCAAAACCAATTACATTTAAAAATCAAGATGGCTTTAATACAAATTGACGCTGATCCTACCAATTTGACATTTTTAGCCCAAGGACATTTTCCGAAAACACGAGTTTTTTTTCGAGATTTACTAACACATTCTCTTCATTCTTAAACCAAACATTTATGAATCAATTCATTCAGAAGAGCCTCATTTCTTGGCTTGGCTCCCACAAATACAAATCTCACGATTAATGGTGATTATAAAGTTCAAAGTTTTAAGGATCAACAGCATCAATTAATACTAAGACGTATCTTTCAGCAGAACATTTTTGAAGCAAATTATCAACTTGCATGGTTCAAGTTGTGTGACCTACACAATAAAAAGGAGCTAGCAGTCAGCTACCGATACTTTATTTTGCAATACCAAGTGTAAAAGGAAATTCCACAATTAGATTATGCACACTCTATAACACAGCTGATCAAGTTATCTGTGGACTAAATGCGTTAAGAGTAAAAAGCAGAATCGAGTAACCTTTGGCTTCTGCACGTTTTATTTTCAAAAACTGATCTTGATACTAAGCAGGCAAGGGCACTTTCGATATTTGGCAAGGATAATCCTTCATTTAATGATTTCATTAAATTTACTAATAATCGATGTGATGGTTTGAAACCCCGTCAATCTATTAAGATTCATGGTTATAAGCCAAGGACACAAAAAGCACGCAACATTGGTGCCATTTGACTTTGCCATCGGAAGGATTAAATCCAATAAGCTCCAATTGAATGAGTTATGGTGGAAAGGATCAAAATGGCTACATGATCGCGACAAGGTTTGCCTAACACTAGTTAATATCGAGAAAACAAAAAAAGAATGCTGTCCATATGCCAAGGTCAAATAAATAGGGGTTACAACGTCATTGAACAACTAACAAACAAAGCGCCACAAAATACCAAGTTGGTACGTGTACTCTCCATAGTTTTACAATTTGATTACAATACTTGTCATATCAATAATAAGTTTACTTGATAGGTAAGTGCAAGGGAATTAAAAGTTGTCAAAATCACGAATATTATGTACATTCAGCAAACCTCGTTCCTCGCTGCGAAAAAAAAATCTCCCTTTCAAACCATCACTACTCTCATTAATATGACACAAGACATCTCCTGATCTCCTGATAGTTTCATAAAATCATAAGATTTCCTTATTGATTCTTCAGAACATATATACATAAGAAATATCTGCATCCTGGGCCATCGTTAGTAGTCTCACTATCACGAACAAATTATTGAGTGCTCCGTGTGCGATGAACAGCACGTACTATTTACTAAACATTTGTATTTTGCGTCCGTTATTGTCCGTAATGTGAAACAACACGCAATTGCCATGAAACAGCACAATTGAGGGGTTTACCAAGTCAGAGAGTAATACTCCATTTTGCCATTTTGTAAAACTGGTGTTGACTGGTGCAGGCACCATTATGCTATCTTCGAAACGAAGAAGAGGTGCGAAACTCGTAAAAGTAATTTCGTTTGCTTATATGTGTAAAGGCAGTGAACAAAGTAGTTATCGTGGTGGCATGACAACTGCAACATTTATAGGAGCTTTAAAATTTTCGAGAGGGGGGGGGGTAAAATAAGTAAAATAAGCGGCCGTTGGTGGGATTTGGTGACTTCACCAAGCAGCCACTGATTGACTGGTAGATAGTTTTCTTTGATCAATACTATATCATTGCCTTAAACAAACTTTTGGTTCTCCATTCCGATCGCTGCTGAAGAGCCTCACCTCTCTTTAGCAGCGATCGAAATGGAGAACAAACTCGTGGGATCATCTCACTGTTTTGTAATCGGTTACGGTGTGACTGCTTTAGCTGAGTTAAGTCTGGTTCATGACTCTTAGTTGTTACATGTCCAATCAAAAAGTGTGATGGAGGGATTGGATCGACTTAGGTCTTATTTATAGTGCACAATGGTCAAGCGTTTAAAATTTCCTCTATCTCTTTTTATGGTCGTAAAAAGTTCGTTTCATCGAAGATTAATATACAATTGTCTATAACCCTCTTAATAAGGAACTTTGTAGATTTGATTTGCTTCCCACAACCCTCAAAAATATGGAGAATTCGGTGGTTTGTGAAGAAATTGGATATATTAGTTGAAGACCTGGTCAAGTTTTTGAAATAACGTTTCAATTTGATGTCAGCCCCTACAAAGTTTGTACCATTATCACTGTGTAAGTCGGTGCAAGTGCCACGTAGACTGTTAATAAACTGTTGTGCCAGTGCTTTTTAAATTTACTGCAGATGATGCCTTTTCGAATGGTAATTTTTGGCCTTATATTTGACATTTGGAATCCAATACTTTTGCCTTGTGAGAGCCAGTTGTAAAGAGGAACCAGCATATTTGTTATTAAGATGTTTGTTGGGGAGGAGTAGTATAGAGTTTCTTGATTGGAAATTAACCATTATTGGGTGTTTTGTTGAATATGGAGCTAAACTGTGCTGCAGTCTTCCTTCAACGCTTAGTAGTCCAGGATCATCCAAAAATGAGTTTAATGTTTTAAGACTACTAATGGTGCTAACCTCACTATTTTGGCGTAATGCTCGCATGTTGTTTTCATAAAATTGGCCTTGTTCGAATTGACACAGGATTTGCACGGCGTCAAAAAAATCTTCTCTGTTTAAATAAATAGACTCGGATCTACATTTTTTTGAAATGTCAATATTTTTTATAAATCTCAGGATGGTTTGATTGATTTTTTTATATCCTGGTGTCTTTTGAGGTTGCCAGTACTCTGATGAGAAATGAAACCAAGTTGGTCCATCCTACTGAATTGCATGTAACTTGTGTTCATTTGGTTTTCAGTTTTTTCGGGCCATTCTATCCATGTCAGCCTTGGGGTTTTCTACGAAGGTATTCGACCGGCAAAGAATACTCACCAGCCAGTCAAATACAATTTGGGAGCCTGTCCAGACATATGTTTGTCTTATGTTTGTAGTTGTGTCCCTTTTGCTGTATCGGTTCTTCTCATGTTTTCGATAAAATGGGTCACACAAATGGTTCATCCCAACTAGAGTTTTCTGTCTAAAGCTGTTTTGGAGGAATATTTTAAAGATGATGATTACCAGAACAATCCAACCAAGCGGATGAAAACACAACTTGGTTGTAATGGAATCGTTCGTTTTGTGTAAGTCAACTCATCTCGGTTCTATAATTTGAGTGTAAACATATCAATTCACCCCTAACACCTTAATATTTGTTACCTGCTGATTAGACTGTTCTTGAATTAAATTGTTGTCTATTTCCTGGTAGGCTTCTTGTTTTCGTTGTTAGATTTCCATTTTCTAAGGTTGAAACTGTAGCCTTTAAATACTTCAGTGATTCTTTCTTTGATATGAGATAAATATGAAGCAGACGCCAAACCGTATGCTGAAAATGCCGAAAGGGTTTAGATGGATCTATAGTCTCCAAACGGTTTTTTGATATTTGGTGTCATCTGAGGAGGAATGAACTTGGCGATACATCTTTTCCACATCAACAGAAAAGGCAATCTTGTGTTCATGAAATTGCAAGATAATAGCGGATTAACTAGATTGAATGGTGGGTCTCACTGCTAAACACTGATTTAGTTAGACTTTCTCGAACCTCTTTAGGGGAGAAATCTCAATCACGTGGTTGAACCCTTCATATTCATGCATGAACTTGTGAGACTACCTTGAAAAATCTGGATCCCAAATGAAGCGGCTTTCTATTCCTCTGAATCTCTTAATTGTACAGCCAAGTGAATCCATTAAGGCTAGTGGAGAGGTTTTAAATGTCAGTTTTACTTTAAATATACTATTTCTATGTTTTACTATTACTATGATACGTCCTTCAGGATCCTTCTTCAAATTCTGTTTGAAGTCATTTTAGCAAAATGATTCTTCTTCCGTAAGCAAGAGTTGATCATTGATTGATTCTAATTCCCAAAATCAGCGTAACTTCTGTCATTGTCATTTTGAGTGATAACATGGAAATCACTTCATTTTTCTTTAACGGACCAGTTAGTCCGGATCTTGTGCTGGAAGATGGCTTGTAATTTTTGCAATTACAAGCGCTTCGATGGAGAATTTTGGATGTAATTCTGGTTTGATATGAATTGTCACCAAACCCTTTGAAGTCCCGGATCGAGTTTGGCCTAGCCCACTAATAGCAACTCGACCATTTCTTCTGTTGAGCCGAAGACGTTTCACACAAGATTCGGTAATAAAGCTGATCTGGGAGCCCAGAGTGTGGATCTTCCCGTTTTTTGTACCAAATACTTTCGTACTATTCCTCCTAGTTGTGAAACTCGTTGCATTGATATATTGTTTGTGTTTTAACATATTTCACATTGGAAGTAAGATATTGGTTCGCTTGGGCATGGGAACCATTGATTTGAGTGTGTCTATAATTCGGAATATTTAAAACCAATTTTACCGGCCGATTGTCTGGCCCATAATGCTGTTGTCTTTTCATCTAATTTCTACGAAAAAATATAGATGAGCAAAGGATTTCTCGTGCTTGCACCTCATTAAATGCTTGGGGACCTCGGATCACCTCGTCTGATGTGTCAATTAGTCACTTATTGTTTGCTTCCTTTGCATTTTTAATAGCTGCCTGTTCCATAAACGTTCTGATAAAAGTGTTTATTATGAACTTTTTGAGATTGTAGCGGTCTTTTAAATTATTAAGAGCGCTTAGTATTAAAACTTCTGGACCGAGTTAAGACTTAAGACTCATTCATGGTTGAAGTGTTCAGGTTGTAAAACGACTGCCATTCGGCATTCGAAAGACTTTAAATCCACTGGCTGAAGAAAACTTAAAAAAAAAAAATCTTGAACGTACAAACCAGATAAGCTTTTAAAGAATTACCAGATAGCTTAATTTAATGACAACAGAACCGAGATTTCATCAATACCAAAATTGTTCACTTTAACAGTTTTAAGGTTTTGACAGTTGGGCAGATTATAAATTTAAAATATTGCAAAAACTTTATTATGTATAGCGCGCAAACTGTGCTATACGTTTAAAATGGACAAATATTTAAAAATTTAATTTAAAAATAGAAAACAAACGAACACGTATTTCGTAAGAAATGTCGATTGTCTTTTTTTATAATTATATTATACCGAGAACAATCGATAACCAAAATAATTCCATGAGCTACTGTAATTGGGTATCGAAATTGTTTCCAGATATTTTTCGATTAGTATTCCGACAAATACACAAAATTGTTCGTATATTCATGGTATTTCCTTATCGTTCTAATCAGGGAACAAACAAAACAATAATAACAACAACAAATCTATAATCCTTTAAGATTATTGATTGGGATTACGTAAGAAGAACAAATAAAATATATTGGTACAGGTAAACTTCGAGTTACGCCAAAATTCATTTTTTGTAGTGACTCGGTCCAGTAAACCAAACCAAGTAAAAAGTAGAAACAATTAAAAAACAGCAAAAATTTAATAGATGAGGAAACGTTAATCGGAGTTATACTGTAAATACAAAAGATCTTTTTGCGCTTTTGTTTATTTTCGTTAAATTTTTACTTGCAAGAAAATTGGGAAAAACAAACTAATAAAAATGGAAAACTTTGGTAAAAAAAGGATTAAAAAATGTATGTGTTGTGATTCTGCTATCTAATTAATAATTATGTTTTTTGTTATTAATTCTGGAAAATTATAACTTTTAATGTAGTATAGAGAGCTTATCTTCTTTGTTTTTTTCATGTTGGCCATTATTGCTCTATGAAACATAACAACATAATTTATTTTTATGATTTAATTTGTGTTTGTATGTAAGTATGTTTATCGTTTCAGTATTTGGATGTTCTATTGACTTTGGATGTTCGATACGGTAAAGCACATCGAGAATTTAGTTCAACATTGTGATAAATAACATGGTGTTACCAAACCACTATAGCACATGAAAAAAATTTATGTAGTATATCCTAAGCATAAACAAGTTATAGAGCTTTTTGGTTGTGCTGTTCATTTATAATAATGTGCGAGATCATAATATTCGTAACAGATTTTCAAGTGTGGGTCGAATAGGAGAAGGTTTGTGTATTAATATTTCTACAGTATGTTCTATTGAACACTGCAACTTTTTTGAGTTATAGATTTTGCCTAAACTAAGTTTCGAACCTAGCACTAGGTGGTTATGGGACACATTTTTAATGACTCGATGTTATTATTTTGTTCGATGCAAGTCATCAAATTCTGGTGGATTTAATGAATCCGATAATATATGCTGAAGGTTTATCCTAAAATTTTTCGAAGAAAATTTTGATTGTAAAAATTTGATCAGTAGTTGAACGGTTGGGTCAAAATCCACTCTGATAGTCTCTATAATGATCATTCAGTCAAAGGTATGAGCCTATAGCGAGTACATCGTTAGCATAATTTGTATCCAGTATACAATTGTACAATTTCCACAATTTAGACTTATCTTTTTTTATGTAGCGCAGGCATATGCGTGTGGTTTTTTCAATCTTGAGGACAGATTTTGAGAATGAGATCATAGGGTTCAGTTGCAAGTGTTGCTCTGCAGTCCTTTAAGATATGTAACGTACCACACACACTATAGCGGCAGTTTGGTAGACGATAAATATATGCACTAATTGGGCGCCAGTCTACCAGCACGTGAGTTTCCCAGTTACTAGCTCGAGGTGCAGGTTGACTCGGAAAAGGGTCACACGCTAATAGAAACTGCCGCTACGTTGTGAACACATTACGCCAGGGAGGATGGAATTTAATGAAAAACAACTAGAGAACGAATGACCAAACACACGCGTTATCATTTGTGGATCATCTGGACAACTCATGAACAACTGTTCGAATTGCACAGGCTATATTCGCTATATTTATATCCCAATCCTGATGATTCACATCAACGTAGCTTCTAATTGCCGACAAAATACTCCTGTTCGTGTGTTCCGCTGGATTGGATTGGGGATGATAATTTGCATTTATCCAATGTTCAACTTGGTACTGCTGTAAAAATGTTCAAAAATTCTTGGCAAAAAACTGGCTGCCGTTGTCTGATATCAGGGCTGATGGTACATCAAATACTAAGAAAATACTTTCCTCCAAGTATGTTGTCAATGATACCCCCCTCAGATTTTCTAACGGCCTTCGACATTACAAACTTGCTGAAAGTATCAATTACTTTCTATATGGAGCTGTATCGTAGATACGGCGGCATATAGTCAACAGCAATTGTTTTCCATGGCCGGGTAGGTACTCATGGGCACTCGCGATATTTCACACTTGACTTTACTGAGCTGACATCTGTCACAGACTTTTATGTATTGACGCACATTTTTTGCCATTTTTGGTCTGTAATGTTGTTGTTGTATGCGTTTTAGCATCTTGAAAAATTGAAGATGTGCCACTAAGGCGTGATCATGGTTGTTGTACATTATGCCTCGTCCCTTAAAGAGTGACACATACGTTTCTAGTTCCAACTCTGCGTTCGACTATATTTATATAATGTATCCCGAAAATATTCAGGATAACTATATAATTCCTTGACACCTTTCCTGATGTTCTGATATACCTGATCATCCTACATATTCCTGTTTACTTTGATTGACTCAACTGCACTGAACAAAGCATCGGGAACTACGTTTAGCTTGCTTTTTCTGTGTAGGAGCTCAAAATCGTGCCCAGAAAAAGGTTCCTTTAGGTTCCTCAACCATATCAATGAAGCGCAGCCAGTCATCACTCTGAATTTTATACCGTCGATGTAAAGCCTAAATTTCTCTATTACGAAAACCACTGACAGCCATTCACGCTCGGTGGCCGGATATTTCGTTTGTGTCGATGTTAGCTTTTGGCTCATATAAGCTATTACTCGCTATTCGCCATCTAGATGTTGCGTCAACACCTCACCGATTCCCGTATCTGAAGCATCAGTTTGAATTGTAAACAATTGCGCAAAACCAGGATTCACAAGAATGTTTACAAGTTATATTATCGAAAAACCAGAGATGAATCGTCTGTACTAACAAGCCATACCAATTAGCCTTCTCAAACAAAACCGCGACTTTTTTGAACTTATCGAGAGATTAGTCTTCCGTAGACAAGTGGACTCTTCTTCAAGTAATTTGTTGTGTTCCTCAAACGTCTGCATCATTGCGATAATGTCATCTAGGTACACAAACACTTTGTGTTCCAAATCAACCTCGAGGACCTTGTACATTAGTCGACAAAGCGTTTGGCAGGTGTTGCTTTTATATTAAAATAAGCCTCTTCCAGGCACGATAAATGTCATTTTAGGTCGGCAAGATCCTGTTTATGTATGGCAATGGTTATGTATAATTTACAGTCCATTCCTTTAATTTGCGCGCAACTAGGCAGAATCGGATTTTTCCTGAAGGTGTTGCAACACAAACTACTGAGTGTGCCCATTCCTTTGGACCAGCCTCTTTCACTACTCCTAACTTGATCATGCGATCATCTTTTATACAAACATTGTTGTTTTCGGGTTAATCTAATACTTCGGGGAGCAACCTCTTTGACCGTTTCAACAACTTCCTCTTCCCCTCGTGTCAAAAAAGGTCTACGCACTAGAATAGCTGATGTCGAGGTTGAAATTTTTATCGAAGATAATGATGTAGTCTTGAATCTATCAATCTGGCGTCGTCCATATGTTTGCATAATTTTTCAAGTTGAGCCACACTTAAGACATCTGCTACTGTCAGTTGTAGTCGGAAATTGCGGGCAGTATATTTCTTTAAAGAACGAACACTTTGTAACCTTCCTCAAATGGTGGGTACACTTTCAAAAATAATTTCATCTTTATGAGGTAATCCGCGATTGGTTCTCCAGTTCTTTGCATTCGCTCTAAAATTTCCTTTCCATATACATCACATTGTTACTTCTAACTAGGCCGTATAAAATACTATCGCCAGCCGCTCTAAATGCTCGATCTTGGTAGTGTCGAATTCTAGCTATCACCATACGTTTATCAGCCTCATTGCCCTCTTGAATTAATACTTTAAACGCCTTTTGTAGTTCTCCTAACTTTTCAATTGCCTTGTTAAACTCTTTTGCATCTTCAATTGACTCTAGTGGTGGCTCCTTCTCGGTGTCTTAAACCTAATTCAGTCCTTTTTTACGGTCGGTCCCTGAACTAGCCAGGTTTCTCACTTTCCATATTCTTATTCAATCTTGCCTGTGCTAAGTGCCTCCAAATGCAATTGAAAATCAAGTAGTTTTTCCATCGCTGATGATTAATTTTCTAAAACCGTAATATTCGATCAAATTTGTTTAGACTAAATTCAACCAACAAAAGTTATAGAATTTTCTTTTTTTGCTCCTCCAGCTAGTAACCGGAACTATGATGCTGTCTTGATTAATAGTTCTTCTACCATTTGATCACTACATCACTTTGTGAATTCTTGTATGAGGGAAAAATGTGCTTAGATGGCTTATATAGATTATACATCATATCAAGCTCAATGGTACGAAATCACTTATTGTTGCTCATTTGATGCAATTTGATAACTAAAATCGTTTACGATGATTTTAATGTCAAGTAGTGGGATATTACATATGACTTCTTTTAGCTCGGCATAAAACAAATCTCGAATTGAGCAAATTTGCTTAATTATTGGGTAGCCTATAGCCAAAAAAAACGTTGATTCACACGACATATATAAAAAACCCGATGCCAATTGTTCCTACATTATGATATTCGTAGTAGTAAAGAGTGTAACTATATTGGTGGGGTTATGGGGTTATTGCGTAGCCCGTGCAAATACAAATTAAAACTTAACCAACTGTGATCACAGCATTTCTCCAACGAGACTTGAAAGAAACATTTATATAAGTGTCAGCTCGAAGGAATAAATGACGTAAGAAGTGAAGTGTGCATGTTAAAAAAGGGCAATGTCTGGAATTATACAAAGATTTTCATAGGTTTAGCGAAGGTATTTCACTCACCTTCGTTTGAGCTATACTCCTTGCCAAACTAGTTAAGTTTAGATTGAGTAATTTTTTTTTCTCGATTAGATACGATTACTGCGTGATCGGAAGCAGGTTGTTCAAATAAATGGATTTACAATTAAGATGGTTTTATTTGATTATGAGGTACCCTAAGGTTGTCAACTTAGACCGCTAAAATAAATTATCTGATTCACCCGAACCTTGTAATGTAGCTAAATAAAAAGTATTTCCATCCTTTACCGTCCATTATAAAGATGAAATTGTGCTACTTGAACATTTCTTGCTTCGTTTAGAGTTTTCTGAACAGAAAAGAGAAACGTATTTCAAAATATTTATTAAACAGACGTAACTAATTAACCTGTGAACTAATTTTAAAAATTATTGCACGGGAAGTTCATCCTGTAAATTACCTTTAATTTAAGGAGTCACAACATATATTAAACAGTTATAAAGAGAAAACAAATTTTAGTAAATAACTTTTTCCGTAAATTTAAAACTCAATTTCAAAGAGGTAAATAAAACAAAATAACAGTAAAAAAATTGCACAATGTTAAAGAACTATAATATTAAAACAGGTGCTTGAAAATAGTTCTACAAAGCATGCTGCAATATACTTTTACACCTATATGAAATACGGCAAATAAAATCAGAACACGAAAATGTAAGCATATTTTCAGAGAAAAAAAAAACATAATTTTGGTACTAGATATTATCCCATCTGTTTCATAAATATAATAAACGTGTTCGCGGTTGGTGAAACTATTTTATATTGTGGATATATTTTTTTAGTTTAGTTAAGTATTTTATAAAATTTTTTGTAGTTCTGCTATATGGTAAAGTATTGGAAGTGTTTCTGCGAAAAAAAAACATTTTTAATTAGCGATGATAATTTTTTCCGCATTTAGGTATGGAAATTATATTTTCAGGCATACTTGCCATATCCAAGGAAACAGTATGTATTAAGTCAACAACAGTATGTTGTTGACTTAATCCTGTTTGTTGACTGCGGTTCTGCTTTGGGTTGTTTAAATTTTATTTCACACGGCAATCGAAGTTTTCTGCTAAAGACGACAATTGCTGGCGAGTTTCCTGTAATGTCATGGATTGCACTACGATACGCTATCATACATAATGAAAGCATTGATCCTATTTGAAGTGCGATTGCTGTTTACTTCTTTTTGCAGATGCTCTTCTAATGGTCAGATGAATCTTTCTACAATTCAGACTGATTATAAGGACTGGTGGTGCATTGATGTAGCCTTTGCTCTGATATAGACTTGCTTTCTTGCAGATGAGGATTTGATACAGTTTTGACGGAAATTCAGATGACTCGATGTTTCATCCTTGACGGATTGTAGCTCCAGTGGTATTTCGAATCTGAAATACGCAGTTGGTCAGAAATGTTGATTAAAACAAGAGCAACAAACGAAAAATGGGCAAGAAATATGCATAACTAATTGAAACTAGTCCAATCGTGCTCTAGCATTGTATTATTTCAGCACCCCTCTTATTTCTGTTTAAAGTCCTTTGCTGGCAGTGTAAATCACACGCTTGTTACACTACACTATTCTTCAACATCTCTTCGAAAATCAACATTTCCTGAAAGGCGATCTCTTTCTCTTCCTC
The DNA here is from genome assembly GCA_963556175.1 of Tipula confusa. Taxonomy (NCBI): domain Eukaryota; kingdom Metazoa; phylum Arthropoda; class Insecta; order Diptera; family Tipulidae; genus Tipula; species Tipula confusa. The sequence continues at coordinate 86,631,937 of OY744475.1, forward strand.
TTTCACTCGGTTTGCTGGTAGCACAATTTGCTGTGGAGTGTAACTAGCAATCCATTTTTAATTTTTAATGACTACCACTGGGACAAATAATTTCTCACTGTAACACTTTCGGAAGCAATTTTGTGCTACTTTGTGCCTTGTTCCTGCTACTTCCACGTCGGTGCAATTGACTTATCATGTCGTTGATCTCATGTCTTATGCATCGTTAATAGTGAAAAGTATCCCACCGTCTGGACATTTCGTCAACGATATTAACAGTAGCCCTCTTCTTTGTTTGGTTTTAGGCAAATAAATTTGCAATCATCTTGTAATTTGTCACTCTGATTCCTTGAATATTCGAACAAGAAGTTCTTGCACATACTGGTACTGATGAATGAGTTCTGTACCTCCTTCCTTTTATTGAGATTTGTCAGCTCTGATCTCCATTTTACTTGCGTTGGTGCACATGATGCAAAATTACCTGCTTGTGGAAACACTGAAATTGAAAAGCTACAGAGTTTCTTCTTTAGCTGCACGAACGCGCCTTGATGCTTAATTCTTTTTCAGTCGACTTTTTAAGATTTTTCAAGTAGTTGATGCTCCTTGTAAAATCGGCCATGCTAGGTTTAAATCGCAGATAGTAAGTACAAAAGCCATAGTCAACTTCTAGCTCATAAACATGCCTTGTCTATGTGTGAGTCACTGTAGTAGTGCGGGCAGCTTAAACGTTTCCTTTGACTTGCTGAATACTGTCTACGATAATGACATCCAGATGCACCAAACCATTTTCCCAATTAATTGTTCAATGAGGCGTTATATAATCGAACTGGCTTCACATTCATTGTGTCGTCAATTTCTGGAAATGGGTAACTGGTCTTTTTAGTCACATCAATGAGCTTACGGTATAATTAACACAGTCTTCCTTTTAACAAGAACTACTAGTTATCTACAAAGACTGTAAGGCTTCTCGATTATTTCCTAGCGTTTAATTTTCTAAACCAACTCCTTGGCATCTTGTTGTTTTGCTGGTGGTATTCGTCTTGCCACTTGTCGGATAGGAGGAGCCTTTCCTGTATTGATACGGAGTGGACGAAATTAGTGTGCCCCCATATTGTCATCGGTGATGGCAAAACCAACGGTTTACTCTTGTAGATCCTTGTTTGATCAAACTTATAGATAGACTCATGTTCCCTACTCTCACTTGTTTTTTTTTAGCAGGAGTTTTACCAGCGTTCTTCCACATAGTAAACTACATAGTAAAGTTATCAGGTTAGTGGGTTTTGATATTCTTATTTTATTTCCCTCAAGGCCACCATTTATTCTGGCCTATAAAACTATCTTACTCATCGTTGATATTTTTATGTTTTTTTCTGAATTGACCCATAATCCAACATGCGCATTTTCATTTATTTGCAGAGGCAGCTCTTTATTGTGTCACTTCAATATATGGTTCTTCAAATAAAGATACTTCTGGTGCTCTGTCATGAAAAGTAGACCCAGCATTCATTGATTAGATATATTGGTTGTCGTACATGTTCATAATTCTCACACCCTTACCTGCCAATAAAAACTGAACTGAAACCGTCCTTGCCTAGTTCGGCTAATAGAACAGAGACTCTGAGATATGTCCTCACTTTTCTCAGCTTACGTCATGCAAAGCTGGTGGAATGTAGTTTTCCAGATCTTCATTCACTATAGGTGGGATAAATAATGTCGCTCACAATCTTTGTTTTGGGCACCTATCTGCCGCTTCACCGTAATTCCAGACAAGATTTTTGACTTTTGAAATATTTTGATCGGGATTAGAACATCGATGTCTGTCACCCTGAAAGCCTTAATTTGGTTTTCTGATCGTGTCATAAATCATGACCCCCATCTGCGAAGTTTCTCTCTCCAACATTTAATAGTTTCCGCTATTTGACATATATGGTGGCTCTGGCTGTTTCGTTGTCCAATGCTCACTCTATGACTTTGTTAATGAATTTTTGTTAATGAGCCTTCGCAGTAGTTTTAAGATAAAATTTTATCTATAGTCATCTCTTATTCCGTTGATGAAAAAATCCACGACTAATTTAATCAAGATATCGACAAAAGCTTTACAGTATGCTTGTAGCACAAGTTTAGATTTTTCTCGTTCCACATCTTGACATCGGAACTTTGCACTACTAACTCACACTAGGAAAATTTTAAAATAACACAATATTCTGGTATCATGCAAGTGGAAAGCAAATGAGACGTGTTTAGGTTTTAAGTACTACTATTACTCCACTGTGACTATGAGAGAAATTTTTTAATTCCCAAAGGTTAGATTTAAATTATTTTCAACATTTTTTCAATTTGTAATAATTGCAGTTATTAAAGTATTAAAGTATAATTTGTATAGTTTCGATCAAACCATTTGTGCATGAAAGATTTATGGCAATGATACAAGCGTTATAGAACAATTAGATTTATCTGCTACTTAATTGTACTGACCCAAATAGACTTACAAGTTGTCGCATAAAAAAAAATTTCAAAGTTAACAGTAGGCAAAAGGTTTTAAGCAATAGTTAAGCTAAACAAACAGTCATGTTTTTTATTCATAATGCCTACAAATATCGGTTGTTTGAACAGTATTATGCACCGCTTCATGATCCATTACGCTTTTATGTTTATTTTGAAAATAATAATGAGGTTAAGGGAATTGATCTAGTACCGTATGGGGATTACATTGAGCCAAATGTTTTTGGACAATATATAAAAATAATCGTAAGTAGATTAATGCTAACTGCAAAAGATTAACAATACTTTCTAGCACTTTAATATTACATTATGTGTACATTAATGCGTGAGAGAGTGCCGGAAATGTGTTAAATATCGGTTGTAAATTGACTGATGAAATCAACGGGTGTCTAAATTGACGAAGAGATGCCTTATCCGGAATCTCATTAAATGCCAAAATTAGAGGCATTCAACAAATGGTCAACAAAGTGAACTCTCGATCGTTTAAAAGATATATGAAATGCTTAATGCCACAGTAAGCTGCTAACAGTTCTCTATGTCATGAGCACTATATTTTTGCGTTTTATTAAGATGAACTGAAAAGAAACTGTCTTGCTGAGAAAAGAACGACTGCCCCAATTGTGAAATCCGACGAGTCAACTATTATAGCTAGTCTATAGACCGAATGTCATTTTAGTAAACTCAAATAAACCAAAGGGACTTGAAATGACAGTTTTTGGAATATCGGACGGTTCAATCAGAATTTGATGATAATCCTGAATAAGGTCTATTATTGAAAACAAATTACAACCTTCAAGTTGGTATAAAACATCTTCAAGATGTGATATCGGGTACCTGTCTGGAGTAGTGATCTAATTTAGTGCTCAGGAATCTCCATAAGGACTCCAGGTTCCATTTTTTAAATCGCACTAAGTGTAAAGGACCAGGCACTGCTACTTGGACGACATATACTCTGCACCATCATGTTCGAACTCTTCTCGTATTATGCGTAACTTATCAGGTGCTAGTCGACGTAGTTTTACATGAAACTGGTGGTTCATTGGTTTCTAAACGATGAGTGACCGAATGCTTAATGTTAATGCTTACTTGCTTGTTTGGAACTCAAACCGCATTGTAATTTCGGGCAATTTTGTCAGTGAATTTTGAATTTTTGGGTGTAACTGTGACATGTCTAAAATTTATAAGGCCGGATCTAAATTCTACGAAATAACACAATTCGCATGTATGGAAGTTAAGGGATCTATAATCCTCTGTCCTTTTAAGTTTACTAGAATTCCGGTGGACTTTAAAAAATCTGTGCCTTTCATCGGCATCAATTCGTCCGCAATTATAAATTCCCAAGGAAAGCCTGAACTGGAGTACCGTTTGCTGCAAATAAATTTTGAGTTAGAATTGAACAAAATTTGGCTGGAAGGATCTAAACTTCTGCTCCCGTGTCGATCAAAAATTTAAATTTGGAAATTAAAAGTGGTAATAGCATTTATCGTATTTTGGGCTAATTCTATTTTGAGAAGAAGAGCGAGATCGATTTTGGCGGGGATAAGAACGTGATCGTGAGATTTTGAAAGAAGTGTACAGTTCTGAAACCATTGAGGTAAGTTTCTTGATATCTTCATTGATTTCGAAATTAGCACCAGCAGATTCCACACCACCAAAAGTACTAGACGAAGCTCATGAAGTACTAGTCATTGAATTAATGCAGCTCTGTGACATGGTTTCTAGTATGTTTTCTGCTTGTGTTGCTAACGTAACCAAAAGAATATCGTTCTCAAAGGTGGACAAAGCCATTTGAACTTGGGATGGTACACGTTTCATCTAAAGTTGCCGTAGAGTTTTGCCATCGAACGTCCGTCCTGCGTTCAAACCAAAATTGTTGAGAAGTTGTGACGGTTTTTGATCTCCGAGCGATAAACCGTTACGAATGTTGTTCAGTTTAGCTTTTTCGGATTCTCCAAGGACATGGATTACTTCTTCCTTAAAAATAGTATAGGGTTGATTCCCTTTTTCTCTTATAATAAGGTCTGCAAAAGGGTCATGATGACGAGCATCTAATACGTCTAATGCATATTTCATTGTCTCAATCCGTATGCTGGAGAGTTCGAAGGATTGCTCAATTATGTTAAACTTTTTGGATTTTGATTAAACAGAATTTTTGGAGGTTTGAAGGCTATATGAGCGACGTAGTTTTGTTGTATTGCAGGTATGAATTGTCCATTGATCAACGGTACAGATGGGTTTGGCGTTGAATTAGTTATTGATTCTGCAAGATCTGCATCAATATGCTCCGGTCACGATCGTTAACAACAACTACAGAACGAAGTACTTTCCGGAGGAACAGTTGCAGTCAACAAACACAAAACTCGTAAGTTATTGTGGTAAGGAGATCAAAGTGTTATGTTGCACTGTCGTATGTGCCAATCCTGGTGTTGAGTATCGCGATCTAAGACTTTACGTGGTCGAATCAAATCGTAAACTATTACTTGGCCGGGAATGGTTACACAACATAAAACTTGACTAGAACAAAATAATAAACGATAGAGGTGAACTAGTGTCACATAAATACAAAATTACAACAACTCAAAGATAAATATGCATCAGTATTCGAAGATTCCATGGGTAAAATAAAAAACCTACAGGCGCATATCCGTTTACAAGAGAAGTCACAACCTACTTTTATAAAAGCAAGGAAATTATCATTTGATTTACGAGATGCAGTAGTACAAGAACTCGAGGAACTGGAACAAAATGGCATTTTACAAAAAGTCGAAACATCCAGATGCGGAATACACCCTTATTTCCTGTTAAAATAGGGCGATAAAGTTCGCCTGTGTGGGGACTATACAATTACAGTGAATCTTCGGATAGTAGTCGAGGAACACTCTCCTCCTACGATTGAAGACCTCTTTGCGTTGATGGCGAGAGGTAAAAAATTTTCAAAAAGTTGACCTACATAAAGCTTACTTGCAAATGAAAGTACACCCAGATGATTGGGAAATTTTGACGTTAATACGCATCGCGGGTTATTTCAACCAACGAGACTATTGTATGGTATTCCATCTGGACTAGCAAAATGGCAGCGAGAAATCGAGCAAATTCTAAATAATATTGATGGAGTATCAGTGGTCTTAGATGACATTAAAATTACAGCGCCTAATGACAAATTCCATATGCAACGACTTGAGCAAGTATCAGCGCAGTTCAGCAAGTATAACATGAGAGTAAATTTCAACAAATGTGAGTTTATGGCACCTAAAATCGAATATTGTGGTTACAAAATTGATCGACATGGTATTCACAAAATTCAAAACAAGATGCAATTGCACAGATGGCGCGGAACCAAAAAATAAGGATGTAGTTCGGGCATTCCTCGGACTGATAAATTACTATGGGCAATTTTTTAAAAATCTCAGCATCCTTATTTACCCGTTTAATAATCTGCTGAAAGAGAAAGTCAAATTAGTTTGGGACGGTGAGTGCAAAAGAACATTTCACAACCTGAAAATGCTAATCCAACAGGAAATACATTTAGAGCAATACGTTCCAAAATTGGCGTTAGCATGGGCTACTGACGCCAGCCCAGGTGACGTGGGGGTGGAGCCACGATATTCACAAATTGACCGTGAGGCATACGAATTTTTATCAGTATGTTTACGTTCGTAAATTAATTCTGATCACTGATAATAAGCCTCCAATGCAAATTTTTTCACCAGACAAGGGACTTTTTACATTATCAGCTACACGAATGCAGCACTATGCAATATTTCTGCAGGCATTCGAATACAAAATAAAATATCGCAAGTCATCGGATCATTCAAACGCGGATGCTCTGTCACGATTGCCACGTGCCGAAACAAATACAAGTATCGAACTTATCGACCTGATCGAAATCCACGCCATCGAAACGTTACCGCGGATGGTCGATCAACTACGAGAGACTACAAATAATGATGATACTGTGAAATTTTTGATCAAGGGACTACAGACAGGAAGGATAGACAAACCGGATCAAAGGCTTAGTATCGAACAAATGGAGTTTACACTTAAAAAGTGTATCCCTCCTACGTGGACTTTGAGTTTACATTCCTGTAAATTTACGACAACAAGTGTTGCAAGAACTGCAGAAAACGCATTTTGGAATCACATGGATGGAGTCATTGGCCAGGGCTGGTGGAAAAACTTGACAGCGACCTGGAACATCAAATCCAAAGAAAATTCCGAAACAGGTATGGGAAGCAGCGAAATATCCATTTGAAAGGTTACATATTGATTTTGCCAGACCCATTCATGGGTAAATATTTTTTTGTTTCTGGTCGACGCCTACAGCAAATGGCCAGAAATGCACATTTCTCCAAATATCAACACTTGCCGGGGGATATTTTCGAAATTCGGTATTCCGGAAGTTTTGGTGAGTGACAACGGAACTCAGTTTAAGTTCGATAATTTCCAACGTTTCATGAAAATGAATGGAATCCAACACAAATTGAGTGCTCCGTATCATCCAGCAACAAATGACCAAGCAGAGAGGAACGTACAAACATTCAAAAATAAGTTGAAAGTCATAAATTGTGACCGGGCGGACAGAAGTAAACAATTGTGCAATATCCTCCTTAATTACCGTCGTACCCCAGCTACTACGGGCGTTTCACCATCATTCCGAACCGAAAAATCCTTCCACGTCTTGAAATAATGATGCCTAAGACGGAGAAATACAAAATCGCTGCAAAGAAGTCCAAGGCAACGTCAGGAAATTAAACGTGGATGATCGTGTTTCTGTTCGTAACTACTTTGGCGATGAAAAATACAAATTCGGAGCAATCATACAAGTGTTGGGCTTTCTTCACTATCTGGTAAAATTGGACGATGGACGTACCTGGAAGCGACACATCGAAATTAAACAACCTACGGGGGATACGATTCCATACCACTACGACGATAGTGAAAATTGAGACCTCATTCTAGTTGTGGACACTGCAACTACAAGTACTACTCAAACGACCCAATACATGTCAACAAACTCCAACACTGTAAGTTACAACTTAGCCTACAACGGAACCCGGAAAATTCCCCAAAATCACCAAATTTTATACTAACGTCCAAGTAAGTTTTAGAAGATGATTTCAGTCTGACAGGGGAGTAACACTGTACTTTGCAACACAAAATAGTAAAATCCATTTGGGATAACATGGAGTGACGAGTGCCCGATACCTCAGATCACTTGTTATTCTTAATCGTTGTATGTGAAAAGGATTTAGAGCGCAACTTGGCACACAACCGCGTTTTGTGTGCTCTAGGTCTATTGTACAACAAGCAAAAAGCATTGCAAATTCTGACAAGCTGTAGACGAGACCTGTTGAAATATCGGGATGTATAAGAATCCGCAAGAAGATGCCTCTTTATTCTAAATAAAGAGGACCAGTCAAGCACCTTTTGATGAAAACGTGCTGACAAAGGAAACTTACCTTGGAAAAGTTAACCACAAAAAAAGCAACTGTAACAAGGATTTGCAAAATGTATCGCAAAAAGAGAAGAAACCAACAGCAAAACTTAAAAAGAAATGTAGCTATGTAGCATACTAAAGTGGAAACTTCTGTGATGTGAATATAACAAGCCATAGAGTATACTAAATTATTGAGTATCTTAACAAATAAAGAAGCCTAACAACTACGTAATAGAAAGATACCACAAACTGCTTGTTAGGTGAGCTGCTTCTTGATAATACAGTAATAAATGACGCATAAAGAAGTTAAAGTGCATAAATTTCATGAATCATTCGCAACTGGAGTCATAAATTCAACGTCCAAGAAGTAGCATTCGGAAATATTATTTTTAGGTAACTCTAAACAAAGTGTTCAGGAAATAGCACAGAGTACTATCAACAAAATGGCTAATTGATGTTGCAACTCTCAAATAAATCTTTTATCAGTCAACGGGGTTATAATCTAGATTTATAGAACGCTCGATATCAGAAGACCACCTTTTTTTTGATGTCTATGATTTTGATGAAAAACTCGGTGTCACGTCTCAAAATAATAGCAAAAGTAATAAAAAAGATTTATTTACCTTGAAACGAGCAGCTAAAGAAAGTTGGGCCGTAAACAAAGCACCTCCTGACTTTATACGAAGGTCTAGTGGTTGCACTTCTTAGATACATATATTTGTCCTGGGTGGAGTGATATAATGAGTTGTCACCACCGTAGAACTTCAATAAGTGCACAAAAGAGAATACCCCTTGGTATTGCGACAGTATACAGTACTGTATCAATTGATATAGTTCCTGTGTTATCTGGTGCGACACCAATTTTTGCAAGACTTAAACTTGGTTTGATACAGTGTGAGCTATGGGAACTTATTGGATTACTCAAGAGGCATATGCGAAAAGTATCTATTGCAATATGGCAAGGGAGATGAAACAATACGTTTGATGGAAGAACAACGTATAGTTTTTTTCCAAACTTCGGAAAAGGGATGACATTTTTAACACAACTCTAGCGAGATCAACAACACGAACATTTCCAATTGCGCCCATGCAGTGCTTCTATAAACATGAAACGAGCGGCATTCTAATACGATTCACAAATTGATAACTGTGCAGATATAGATCAGTAACGATTGGAGGAATTTTTCGTAATTATTCCCACCACCAGAGTCATAAGGCGCTGATTGGTTTTTGTAACAGAAAATGATACTCACTATTTCCTGGCAAGATTCCAAAATACACAACATAGCTGCTTCTAAATAACGTCGTTCGGCGCATACATCGGAAGATTGTACATCGGAAGATCACGTCAGTGCCACATACACAAGTACGTACAATGGGCGATATCAATTGTTAAAAAATATCGCCACCCAGACGTATTCACAATATTCACCGGTAACCGTCAATAGATCGCAATCAAAAAGAAACTGCTATACCCAGCCAAACACCAGTAGAAAAACAAGTCTCTGATGGATGTAATATTGAATTACCGCGTTATGGCCAAGTTTGTTATTAAATGTTCTCCTTTAAATGGCAAAAATATGGCTTTTTTCTTGTGATGATCCGTGGGCCTGGTAGAGTTTTCAACAACGACTCTCCTGTATGATCAATGGCAAGTGTTCTAAGCAATGCGCGAGAGACCTGATTGTCGACACAATCCGACGGATACTCATTGTATTGTAGGCACCAGTTGAAGAACATCCAAAAGAATTTGCTTCAGACATTCTGGGTCGGATCCACAATGGTTGAATGTTCGTGGTCCGATGTCGTTCCAACAATCAAGACCCGTTAGTGACCATTTGCGTGCAACTTACCTCAAAGATTCCGTCACATCTTCATCACCTCATCAAATTTGCACATTGTTTGAGATCATCATATCCACATATTCGAATAAGAACGATTTGTGGGTCAAATATAAGAACGATATATCTAAGAATGTTGTGCATCGTGTGCGTCGCCAAATTTCAAATCCACCATTGAAAATGTTCACAATGAGGAATTCACAATGAGGCATTGATCAGAGATCAACCATGTGACACCGAATTGTTAGCCGAATCAATTTATACAAATGATCCGCAATTAAATCAACAGCAAAAGACTGCGTGCGACTCTTCCATTGAATTTGTGGACAATTGAACAGGTGGCATTATTCACATTGCTCAATGATTATTGCCAGTTGACCGAATCGAACGATGAGCTCTCAGAAAAACAAAGATATCGATGATTTCAACGGACAATTAAAAGTTGGCTCAGGCATCGTCATGTTGCTTAACATCAATAAACCTCGGCCGTGCGAGTTTTATTTAATCACCATACGAAACTTTAACCGTATACACAGTGCGACCAATATAACCGATCTCAATGAATTAGAGTTGGAAGATTGATTGAATCTGTTGTAACGTGCCATTCTACATAAAAGCCAATAAAATGTGTTAACATAACATATTTTTTTTCTTTTAAACAGATACCTCTAATATACCATCAATATGAACTCGAGTATGTCAATGTAATCTTTACGTTGTTCCAACTTCAAGGATACGAGCTAAGACATTCAAACCGCATCCTAATTGGAAAACAAATTAATTCTGGTGAATATGATATGGCTATCATGGGAGTACGCGATATGCCCTCATTTTGCTCACTCTTGCCAACCAACAAAATCTCACAATTGATTTGGGTCAACGATTTAAAATATCAAAGCTCGCCCATATATTTTTTAACGGTATTTTCATGGCAGCTATGGCTTCTCTATCTAATTATGATCATCGTTTGCATCGTTCTTGGTTGGTTCACCATAAAAATTACTCAACGATTTAATCGGTCAACAACCAATTCAATACATATTATTTACAAGATGACTTCAACATTGGTTCATCAATCGTGCGATGCAATTTTTCACGGACTTGTATCGTGCAACATATTTTTGGCATCATTTTTCACGTTGCTCATAATATTTCATGCATCATTCGAATCGTTGCTGACATCACAATTTGCAATAAAAACGATTGATTTGCCATTTAACAATTTGGATGAACTTTTGCAGCGTACCGAATATACAATTTGTACGTGGGGACATACACAAATTGCCGAAAATTTATTACTTAATGCACGTGCAGGATATAAAACAAAGGCCAAAATTAATGTAGCCGAACGTTGTCCGACTCGAACTGATAACATTGAGGATGATACTAATTTTAATTTTACATGTGCTTACGATAAGATGATTTTTATTGGTGACAGTAGATTTAAAACTTGGAACGGATGTAAGCTTACACCACTTCGACATAAATATTTTCAGCAAGATCGGGCCATACATGTGTACAGTGGATTTGTATTTAAAAGACAGTTTAACGTGTTGTAAGTTTTGTGTTTGTTTAAAAAGTACAGAAATTTTTAAATGCCTTTTCTATTTTACAGAATTATCAAAATGAAATCAGCCGGCATTATCGATTTGATGACACGAAAATTTATAACTGACGATCAAACTTCGAATTATGTCCCAAACGAGATTACATCAAACGAGATTACATCAATCGAATTTAATCACATTTCGTTTATACTAATCGCGTTCGTCGTTGGTGTTATTCTGTCCGGTATAAACTTTGCGATCGAATTGGGCACATTTTAAAAACTTGTAAATTTTCGTACTGACCGTTTGAATAAATGTTTGTTATGCAAAAATTCAAAAAGCTTTTATTTACGAAAATTAAAATTAGGGAAAATTTTAAAATATTTTTTTTTATTTTATTTTATTTAAGATGAAAAATAAATAAGCACAAAATATAAATAAATTTTATTTATTTTAATGATAACACGGAATGGAAATTTAATTTTCACTCAGTACACTTTGAATATAGAAAAAGGAACAAAAAGTATGAAAAACCAGCAAGAAGCTTTTCTCGTCGTCTATTGTCTGTTTCGTGCTCATATACAAGATGTATATGTATATATGTATATTGTTAAAAGTACTGTCTTGGTGAATTTCTTTTGTACATAATTTTCCAAATTTTTCTTTTTTTGTTTTACCACAAAACATTTTTTTCTATTTTGAATATATAAAAGCCATCAGACAGTGTACAAAACTAAAGAACCAAAATTTAAATTTTCCAATTTTCTTCTATTTTTATTCTCAACACAATAATAATGCGATAAAGTTCTAGTTTGGAAAATTTTATGGTGTTACCAGATAAAATAATAATGCGCTTGCATCAAATAAATAATTATTTAGCTACCATCTAAAGAGGCACTGTGGGAAAATTCATTCAGAGTAGGACGGTTAGTTAATCTCTTTAGAGAACAGAAAGCCGAACTATAGAAAGCGATAAAAAACCTAGAAATTTCTTAGCTTTGCGTTAAAAGCAAACTACTCCAAAAATTAAGCTAAAAAGTTTGTCTAAAAAGCAGCAAGTATGGAATAATATAATTTTAAACACCGAGAAGAACACCTTATACAGGTCCACAATCAATAAAATTACCTTCAATTGCTACTGAAAGGCCAGACAAAAATTGTAGCTGTTAACATAATAAAATCGTGTAAAATGTGGATATCACAGGAAGGATCAAGATGGCGTGATGAAAACAAGTATAAACAAAACTCAAAACTATTATGACGAATTAAGTAGCAATAAAATGTGAAAAAATTGTAGTTGATATCCTACCAATTTCTAGTTATCAGAACAAAATCACGAAGAGTCTTGAATCTATCTGAGGGTAATAGTTTGGTGAAGACATCTGCCAATTGATCCTCTCAGGACATTTGTATTGCACTTCGATTTCTCCTTGTTTCAATTTTTCTCTAATGAAGTGAAATCATATATCGATATGCTTGGTTCGTTTGTGAAATTCTGGACTGTGAATCAATCGGATGGCACTCTGACTGTCAATAAATAGCGTCGAGGAGCCATTCACTTCTTCACTAATGTCTTTCAACAACTGACGTATCCAAGTCACTTCCTTAGCCGCTGCACATCCAGCCGTATACTCAGCCTCGGTCTTTGATAATGCGACTGAATGTTGTCGTTGACTACTCCATGATACTGGTCAACTATTGAGCATAAAGACATAGCCAGTAGATGATCTCCGTGTATCGATGTAATTTGCATAGTCTGAATCTGAATATTCGATTAATTGCTCAGTGTCGAGTGAATGTTTGTATTCAATTTCTCGATTATTTGTGCCAATTAAGTATTGCAAGTATTGAATTATTCTTTTAACTTCATTCCAATGGGCATCCGTGTGATTTGAAACAAAGCTATTTACAACTCCCACTGCAAAAAGATGTCTGGGCGACTGACTACTGCAGCAAGAGAACGAACTGCTTCTCGATACGGTACCGATCTCTTACTTGATTTTTGACTATTATCGGTTGGTTTGAAATGTATTTGTGGAACAGCCGGAATGCTTATTGGATTTGCCATTTCGAGGTTAAAACATTTTGTAATATTATTTATGTAGTACATTTGATGAATAAAAATGGAACGTTTTTCACGATTGCGTTCTATTTGGAGTCCAACAAAAATATCATGTTCAATTATTTTTACCTCAAACGTCGTTTGAAGGTGATTAAGTACAATTTTCAGTGCTTCTTTGGTTTCAGCCAAGACCAATCCATCATCAACATAAAGTACTGACTTATATCGAAGTCTTGACTTATATCGAACAACATCTTCATTTGGGTCTTTTTTAATTTTGAAAACCTATTTTTATCCAATAGTGCTTTTATAGGGTGGTAACTTGTCAACTCCCATTTGTTGTTCTTTTCGAGCGCATCTAATCTTATTCCTCTTGTATTGAATCCGTCCAATTTTTCGCATCTGTACTCGATACCACTTCCTCAGATGTCTCAGGAATATAAGCTTCAACAAAATTAATTGGAACATCCTTTGCAAATAACATTGATCGTGCGCTCTCTATAGTTCTCATGTCTAGTTCCGCTCTCTCATTCTGTTCTGGTATGTAGGGAGCCGTTGTTTCCAAAGAAATTTTATTTTTCGACAAATACTCCTTGAAAATGGTGTACACGAATAAAAAGCATCTGATTTATGTCTAATGAAGAAAACGACACGATAACCGGGACTGTCATCTTTAAAGAGAATGAAATATCTCGCCCCACTGCTTCACAACACATGCTTCACAGAAAAACTGGTCGATGTTGATTATACTGACATTCTTGATAATTCCTTTGGTTGCCATTTCTTTCAACACTAGCTTTTCAATGTGTCCAAGTCTTTCGTGTCATAACTTAATGTCAACACTTGTTGTTGCATTCACCTCGGAAATACACATATAGTTCGAAATAACAATCGGTATGTATTGTTTGATTCTCGAATTGCACAAGCCACTACTCTGTTGTTTTCGTAAACTTCAGCATGATTAGATTCTTTAATAATCTTCATGCCTTTCGCCGTTATTACACCTTCGGAGAACAGATTTTCCTGAGATTCGATATGTATAACACATTTGTTATTGTTGATTCGTGCCACGTTTCAACGACAAGTTTTGCATTTTTGCGGTACTTTTTTCTTTCACAACTAGACCTTGATCATTTCCAAGTTTTACTAAAGCGTAATCATCCATGGTTTCAAAAGTTGAGAAGTACTCACTTTTATATGTCAAATGCGCGGATGCGCCACTATCTAATATCCAATAATCGTCATCTATTATGGATGTTAGTATTGAGCTGTTTTCTAAAGTCGAAAAAGCTGCGACATTTGGTTGTGTAAGTTTATTTTCTTTTGAATCGTCAGATTTTTTTTCTTCGATTTTTCATTGGAGCATGGCACTGGCCAGCAAAGTGCCCCATCTTTTGACAATTATAACCAATTAAACGGGATCGGTTACTTCTCTTTTCATTTGAAAACCGTTGGTTTGATGAACTGGCTTCTTCGCCCAAAAGTCGTGCTCTAAGTTTATCTACCGTTTGCTTATTTCGTATGCAAAAATTATTAAAGAAACGGATACTGGAAGAAATAACACACACCGACAAACACATGTCTCGACTCAGTAAATAAAAGTGAAGGAAATTGCCTGATATTCTCTGGACGAGAACACATGAACCAGGCATTTGGGTATATTAACAAAGTAAAAGCAAAGAGGACACTTACCAAATGGAAACCAATTAATAGCAGAATAATTATAGCAAGATTTCATTGGCAAATATGAATCACAACCTTAATTCAGTGCTATGCCCCAACAGAAAACACAGATGAAATAACCAAGGATGAATTCATCATGACCAACTACAAACCACAATAACAAGGACACACCGAAATAAAGGTAAAATAATACAAGGAGATTTCAATGCCAAAATTGTATCAGAAAACACCGACCTAACAACCATCATGGAAATAAGCATTCAATTCTGTGCATTATATAATTAAGGAGAATGACTCACCAAAAATGAGGCAGTCGATTTCCACACGGAAACGACCATTTTGCACTCAAGAGATACCTAAAATTTTTGCATCTTCTATATCCGTAATCGTTAATTCACAAAGCTGTCTATGTTTTGGGTTTCGAATCCTTAAATTGGCTAAGAAACGTTTGACGTCCTCTACGACACATAAAATCAGGTGCCAGCAAGATTTTCTTTCAAAGGGAGTACTTAATCAATCACCATGCACTGTAATTTGTAGAGTACATTCTATCAGTTTGCTTTTATTAGATTATCTAACCGTTCTGGTGTCACTTCTCCGGATCCGTGGTTAGCTGGATTGTCAGCGGATTTCATATGAGACCAGTGTTGCCACAGAAATTTCTCTAAAATGAAACTGGTTCGATTTGACACAAACACCTTCCACTTTGTGGGATACGTTGAAAGCCAGGCAAGTACGATAATCGAATCGGCTATTGGTTAAATTGGCCACCAAATAAGCTGCACATAGTTCTAATCTTGGCAGAGATACTTTTTTATGGGGGAAACCATATTTTGCCGTTTTCATCAATGGTTTTTTCTGTAAATTACGGCACTATGGGCTCTTTCATTGGCGTTTGCAGAGCCATGTATCTCAATATGACCGTAGTGATTAAATCTTTTTATTTTTACCTCTTCATAATGCTTAAACCTGTATCTGACATTTTTGTATTCATTTTGATAGGACTCTGACACTTGATCGCCCCATCCAAATTTTGATAACCACAACCGTTGGAATACAATTTTTAATAATATTGTCGATGGAGATAGAAACCCTAATGGATCAAACACTCAAGAAGCTTCAGATATTATCTTTCTCTTTGTGATTGGGCCTTTGGGTTCTGTATGCATTCTAAATGAGAATTTATGTTTAAATGCATGCTAGTGCAGGCCCAATAGTGGGTTGACAGGAGCTGCTTTCTCGCCCAACTGAATGACCGTTTGATTTTGTACTTCCTCACTTAAGTTGGTAATATTAGATCTCACTTAAGTTGGTAATATTAGATTTGCGTAGCACGAAATTCCTTTTATGCAATGTTGTCGTTATTTTATGCTTATGGCTGTATGGCATTCATCTCCATCACTAGACAAAAAGTCATCAACATAAAAATCATTTTCTACATGATGTAATATGTGGATGTCTGTATTTTTACGTATTGTTGGTTGAAGTGTCCGGATGGTCAAAAATTAAAAACGTCACAATTTGTAATGTTTTCTATTTTCACTTGATACTTCGCACCATAATAACCTATGATAATTCGTATCATCAGTTGATACGAGTACTTGACGATACATACGGTCAATGTCTGCTGTGATTATTATCGGGTGACATCGAAGTTACAATAGCATAGCCCATAGTTTAGGTTAAATATTAGGGCCTATCAACAATATGTCATTGAACGATGCTTTCGCTTGTCATCTTACTCGAGCCATCGAAGACTCACTTTTGTAATTTCACTTGGGCTTTTTACGATGGCTAGGTGGGACAAATAAAATGATACCATGGTTGTTTTCACTTGTTCGGTGGGTGCTAATAGCGTGTTCCCCAATTTCATAAATTCCCTCACCAGTATACGTTCTAAAGCCAAAAATCATTTGGTAGCTACTATAACCGAAATACCAAGCTGTAGCGAAACTTCACGAAAAGGCAGCCGAGCTATGTACCGCCCGTTATCATTGCGCTTAAGAGTAGTAGCATAAATAAGATTTTTTATTATTTTATATTTTTCTTCTTCGAGGGAAATTTGGTTTTGTCGTGGACTTTCTTCTAGCTCCGACGGACGCAAAGTATATGGTCAACATCCATATTTAGTTGGATGCTCAAAGTTTGGGATATTGCATCGTTTTCTTTACTTATTATTTCCGCTATGTCATAAAACTGTTTCTCTGACATTTCCGTGTTGCTATGGATCTGGCCTAATTGTAATTATAGTGCTCCCCCTGGTTGAAACCTCATTTGTCGTTAAACCTTTAATGCTTATGGTTGCTCTTGTCCTTTGTAGGGATAAACGTTGGATGCAATCTTCTGAGAGGAAAATATATTGTTAGCAGATTGTTTCGTAGTCTTCCGAATCGATTGGCTTGCCATCGGTTAAATCACACCTGGTTGATTTATTTACATATTCAACCTTGGTATCTTCTTGATCTTCAGCGTGTAGTGTTACATGATGTCGCCGCCTACACTTTTTGCAATCATATTTAGATCGACATATGATAGCTAGTCGACGAGAGACAAGTGAAGCACAGCTTCTTTTCAGTTACAATTTGTTTACGCTCCGGTATCGTGAGCGCGCAATATTTTTTTCACATCTTCCATGATAATGATCGCCGGAATACAATGAGCATGTCAATGGGACTTAAGAGATCATTGGTGTAATTCTTTTGGGAGAATGTATCCGCGCTTTCGTCATGGTACTAAAACTTTTCAATGCGTCACTTCTTCTATTTAAAAATACTCAAAATTCTGGCAATGATGGAAAATTGCATTCAGCGGTCTGATGAGCCCAAGTTTCTTTTGAGTCACCGTCAATTTTTTTAACTAAGAGGTAATTAATCATGGGATCTTTCGGCTTGCTCTTCAAGCACTCTCAAACCTCGAATGACCCATCCGACACATCTGCCAGTTGTCTCAAGGACTTTGAGCAACCCTGCTGGATACTTGCTTGTTCCATGAACTTTTTTAATAGAGTTTGGACTATACGTTTCGGCTTGTCGTATCTCATTGTAAGCTTATTTATTAAATCTTCTGAATCAAATTACGCTCAAAAACTGACCATATCTTCACAGAAAAAGAATATAATAGAACAAAACTTGCAATATGATGAATATACCGGCTAATTTTTATATTCTTTTAGAATGACATTTATTGTCAGACATATAAATGTACATATTTTTAGTACTAAAATATTAGCTTTACTCTTCCACTCCTTGCTAATTTTATAAACAATTGACAAGTTTGACATAAACATCAAATGAATTTTCAATAATTTATTTGTTAGATGCGTAAACAGAAATCAAGAAAATGGCAGGAATGATCGAAGACAAAACACACAGCTGGCTCCATTAACGGAAAAACAACGACTCGTCCACCAACGGAGCGGGAAGATAGCGGTGTCATTGCTACAAGGCCTCTGGCATGTACAACATACCAGCTGAAATATTCAAAGCGGACATATCCACAAGAAAAAGTACTTTAATACCAATAATAACAGAAGTATGGAAAAATACCGCAAAAATGGAAAGAAGTCTTCATCCTCAAAAAAAGTGACCTTGAAAGAATGCCACAATTGTCGGGGTAAATCCCTCCTTAACACAAATAAAAAAATATTGACAATGACCATTCTGGTCAGAATTTGACCGACAATTAACTCGAAACTTAAGAACGAGCAAGCCGGTTTCAGACCAGGAGAAAGATACACTTATCACATCAATACAACACGCATCATCATAGAACAATCTAATGATTAGAATTCAACAATGCAACTACTCTTTGTGAAATGGGTTTCAAAAAGCATCTAAGATTCTTGAAAAAGGTCGTATAAAAATCGGATGGCTAAACTCTGAGGTTCCGTGCAAAATTATATTGACTTGTGTCTATTTTGGCCGATATTTAAGGTGATTTGCAAAGAAACCAATAAGAAGCAGCTACGTGGCTTATGATGTGGGAAGAAGCGTCACATTAAGAAAGATTGTCAAATGAATCCCATTTTGTTTTGTGTTGAGCATGAATGTAGACCTGCACAACTAAAACACTAACCTCGTTCAGGAGCTTATCAAACATTTAGGCAGGCCCTTCAAAGGCAAGATACAAACTGTCATAGTAGTTAGACAATAACTACCGTGCTAGATCACTTGAGAAACAGGAACTGAATTGCTGATTATCAGTGCACAATATCGCAATAGACCAGAACTGAACAATTCTGCCCAAAACAGGTACGATTTGAATTCCTCATTCGATCAT
This sequence comes from Tipula confusa, assembly GCA_963556175.1. NCBI lineage: Eukaryota > Metazoa > Arthropoda > Insecta > Diptera > Tipulidae > Tipula > Tipula confusa. The sequence goes on from OY744475.1 coordinate 86,651,266, forward strand.
AGACGAACCATGGAACCGAGGAAGGATTTGTTTGAGCGGTAAACCAACGGTATTATATATGTTACGTGATATTTTACTCTAAACGAATCGACGGGCGATTTCCAAGCTAAAACTGACGTGTTAGAGAATAAAACTCGAGAACTAAAGGAAGGCTCCATTATAATCGAAACCTGGATATCCTAATACAATTGCAAGAAGCACAAAGAGATTAGAAAATTAAATTTCTTTAATATCTTTAATTGAGACAAGACAAAAATTGCATATTGTGCCATAACTCCCTTTTTTCATATTACACAAACGAGGACCGACAACCTTCCCTAGATAAATCAGAAGAAATACCATCATTTACAATGGAAGAGGTATTCCGCAAAAAGGTAGCGACAACCAGTAAAGTTACCATGGAAGTAATGAAAATGGTCACTTGATTTCACCTTAAGTTCTTTAAAACATGGATAAAATGCCTTGAGGAAGATGTTTTCGCTAAGACATGGACGAATCAGCGGCTAGTCATCATTATTAAAAATAAAAATGTCCCGAACTCCCCATCAGCATATAGATAATTGTGCAAAGCGGGATCAGCGGGGAAATTGTTGTAATGCTAATTTAAGACATAGATCACAACAACAGTTCAAACTGCAGAAGACCTTGTAGCGACCGATTTAAATTTCAAATAAGATAAAATTTAAATCGCGCTCCAATTGCAAAATAATGTAACTTATTTTGCATCAACATTCAGGCGTTAGTTAAGCAATTTACCAATTGACATTCTCTTTTGTTGTCATGCGCGCTCGCAATAACAAAAGATTGAACGGAGGATGAAATTAATAATCCAGTCAAATTGCTTTCCAGTTTACATTTAAAAACCACGATGTTTTTATATGTACTTTTTATTACCATCCGGCATGTCCAAAATTCGTGTATTTTATCACGATGATATTACACGAACTTAACTTACATATACACCGGAAATCATTATATACTACTTTGCTCGCCATACCCTATGAATATTACCAATACAGTCAAACCCTTTTCGCCCAATAAATTCGTTGGCTAACATTATTTTGATAATCAGTCCTATAACGATCGCGAAGGAAGAAAGGTTTTAGTGGTGCTAAAGAATAAAAAAATTAATAAATAAATAATAAATAAATTATTATAAAATTTAAAATAAAAATAATAAATTGTAAAACAAAAATTTATTTGTATTATAAAATAAAATAGTGTTTTTAAAATAATTAAAAAAAACACTACATTTTTGGTGACCCCGACGTCCCTTTTTAGGGAACAGGAGCCGCAGCAGCACATTTATAACCAACTACATTTTCGGTTATTATTACAATTTGGATATTTCACACGAGATTAATTGGACACTTGGCACGATCGGCTCGTGCCAAGAAAATGGTACGTACCGCCATTCTTTCATAATCATATCTATTATAAGTGAATATACAATTAACATGGAAATATTAAAATAAATTATTTCTTGTTTTCCGACGTAACACGCGACACGGAGGGATATTACTTCCTACGAGCAACAACCACATTTTGATCACAACTTCTTGTGATTGTGAATCACCTTTGCCGTTAAAATAAAATTGAATAAACAATAATTATCATTATTCGATTCCGGAAACACAGCGAAAAATTAAATACGAAAACGTGTGTATTTTAGTAACTATAATACACAAGCAGACACGCAATCGGAATACACCAAATAGTGGAAATCACTAGGACACCATCAGTTGCAGTAAAGGACACCATCAGTTGCAGTAAAGGACACCTTCAGTTGCAGAGAAGGACACCATCGCAACTCACATCAATCACATCGAATTAACAGATGAGTTTTTCTAAAAATTTTATTGTTATATTTCATTTTTTTTTATTTTATTGCCAATAACATTAAAGTAAAGTAGAATCACCTAGTTAGTGTGCCATAAGTGCATTAAATTTTTATCGTTAAATCAAATCATACTGTAAATTTAGCACCATTCATTTCTTTCCGTGTTTTCGAATTTTGCATTCCGTTTTTGTACATAACAGTGAATTTATGCGTACCAAGGTACGGTCAAAATAGTTTGGTTGTGTGATTTTCCGTCACATGAATTACGTACCATAGTCGATGGGTTAAATCCCTTACGTCATTTACTATTCGAATCATTATTATTAAGTAGCGCAATTGTAGTAAAACGCAGAATTCCAATAATTCTTTCAGTAGTTGCACTCATTTTAACAAATAATAAGCGCAGTTTAAGAAGTAACACGATTGCGAATAAACTACTTGTATATTTTTAAGCATTGGTATTTCGATCGTTAAAGCGATCTGCGCATACTAAGGCGCACAAATACCAATATTTCTTGTTATAATTTCTTTTCGTGGTTTTGCATTTTATTTTTGACAAATATGGATGATGATAAGTCGGAACTGCAACCGATGGAGATTGATCACGAAATTTTGAGTGTTAAATTGGCGCCATTTTGGATTGATAATCCACAAACGTGGTTTGATACCGCCGAGTATCAGTTCGAACTGGCAAAAATTAAATCGGATAGTAAAAGAGCTTTATATGTTATTACGGCACTCACTCCAGAGGTCAGCGAAAAAATAAGCGACTTCATACGCAAACCACCAAAAGAAAATCAATACGAATCATTAAAAGCAACTCGAATCCAGAGACTCGCACTAAACGACGAACGTAAACTAGAATTATTATTGAGCGGCGTCGATCTCGGCGATATGCACCCATCCGAACTCCTCCAGAAAATAGAATCGCTAGCAGGTCATAATTTTAACGATTTTATAGTTAAGACATTTTGGACGAGAAGATTACCGGAAGTCGTGCGTATAACACTGATGACTCAGCCAGACGATGCCAAACTGGATGCACTAGCCAAGATGGCCGATAAGATTTATGATGCCATGAATCGTACGCCAGCACTGGCACAAATAACGGAACCATCTTCATCCAGTGCATTTAGGCCACCACTTAAGAATAGAAGTAACACCAATATTAACAATAATAATAGGCCATTAAGCCTGCATGCTATTATGCAAAAGTTGAACGCGATGGAGGCTCGTTTAAATAATTTATCTAACCAGTTGGGTAACAATAGAGGTAGGAGTACCACGCGCAACTTTAATAATAGCAATTATAGAAATCGAAGTAATTCCGGGAATCGAAATTCGAATGACCGCAGAAATACCAGTAATCAATTAAACAATTATAATACACAATGGTGTTACAACCATAATAAATATAAGATGCGAGCAAAAAATTGCAGACCACCTTGCAATTTTAACAAAACATATAAATCCAATGTTGAGCAATTATCGACTCAACCAAAAAACGATTAGGGGGCGACAAAGTAGAATCGGCTACGATCAATAAATTACTTAGTAGCCGACTAATTATACATGATAGAATTAATAATATGAATTTTTTAATAGATACGGGCGCTGACCTATCGGTCATTCCATTGAATTTTGTAAAAATAAATATATATCTGAATAGGAAATCGGATCTAGCTCTAACCGCTGCCAATGGATCAACTATTCGTACTTATGGTACGAAGTTGATCAAATTAGATATCGGTCTAAAACGCAGTTTCACCCACGCTTTTATGATTGCAGAGGTGAACCGTCCGATCATTGGCGCCGACTTTCTTGCAAAGTTCGGCCTATTAGTCGATTTAAAACATAAGCGACTAATTGATACTATCACTGAATTATCAGTATGTGCGGTAATTAAAAATGATAAAACTCCTACCCCCATTAATTTTGTTATGAATAACGCGTATGGCACGCTGCTACGAAAATTTCCTACACTTACAGCGTTACCCGATTTCAATTTACCAGTCCGCCACAATGTTGTACACCACATTGTTACTACAGGTTATTTACCTACGGCGCGACCACGAAGACTAGATCCCGATAGACACAACGCCGCAAAACTTGAGTTCCAACATATGGTGGAATTGGGTATTTGTCAACCATCGTCGTCTTCTGTATCATGTCCTTTGCACATGGTACGCAAAAAAGATCTTGATTGGAGACCATGTGGAGATTATCGGCATCTAAATGCGGTTACGACACCGGACAGATACCCGATATCCCACATTCAAAACTTTTCTATGAATTTGAATGGTTGCACTATATTTTCAAAAATAGATCTTGTCAGAGCTTATCATCAAATACCAGTCGCAGAGGAAGATATCCATAAAACGGCTATTATTACGCCTTTTGGACTCTTCGAATTCACACGTATGCCTTTCGGTCTACGAAACGCTGCACAGACATTCCAGCGATTTATGAACGAGGTAGTCCGCGGACTCGACTTCGTTTATGTATACATTGATGATATTTTAGTTGCTTCAGAGAATGAACAACAACACTTATTGCATCTCGAGCAATTATTTCAGAGACTAGCCATGTATGATGTTCATATCAAAACACCAAAGTGTGTTTTTGGCGTTCAAACGTTAGATTTTTTAAGCCACAAGATCTCTCCTGAAGGAATCCAACCCAGTGTGGAAAGAATCCGAGCAATCAAAGAGTTCCCAGCTCCTAGTTCGATTAAACATATTCAGCGGTATATCGGAATGATCAATTATTATCACCGATTCATACCCAGATTAGCTGAATATCTCGCACCGATACACGGCCATCTGTCTTCTTTAAATAAAAAACCTAAGACAGCTAAAAACTTTTCATGGCCCAAGGAATGTCAAGAAGCATTCACTCAGTTAAATAACGAACTAGCCAATATTACATTACTAGCGCACCCCTTGAGTGACGCCAAACTTAGCATTACTACTGATGCATCTAACACCGCCGTTGGCGCTGTTCTGCAACAGTACAATAATAATAAATGGGAACCTTTAGGATTCTATTCTAAAAAATTAACGAATCCCGAGTTAAAGTACTCAGCATTTGATAGGGAACTTTTAGCAATCTATCAAGCAATTAAACATTTTAGATATTCTGTGGAAGGCCGTGAGTTTACAGTTTTCACAGATCATAAACCGTTAATTAGAGCCATTCATACTAAAACTGAACGTAATCCTAGGCAATCACGCCATTTGGATTTCATTAGCCAATTTACAGCAGATATCCAGCATGTGCCTGGTACCGACAATGTTGTCGCAGATACCTTATCTAGAACAAATAATATTGACTCGGCCTCAGTTGAAACAGACTGCAGTTATAATAACATTATTTCAACACAGCGATCCGACGACCAACTTAAAGCGTTATTAGATAAATCGGGACGCCAGTCAACTTCCAAATGGAAGCTTGAACTAATTATTTTACCCGGCCTCGAAGTCCATTGCGAAACATCTACAGGCAAAAATCGCCCTTATATCGCAAAATCATTGCGTCGAGCTATATTCGACTCGTTACATAATTTATCACATCCTGGTATCAGAGCCACTCGTAAATTGGTTACGGCTCGCTATTTTTGGCCAAGCATCAACAGGGACGTAACCCAATGGGCTAGTTCTTGTACAGCTTGCCAACGTTCAAAAGTGCAACGCCATACAATCTCACCGTTTGGGCAGTTCGAAATTCCACCTGGTCGATTTGAGCATATCCATTTGGATATAGTAGGACCTTTTCCTCCTTCCAATGGATATTCGTACTTACTTACATGTGTTGATCGTTTTACACGATGGCCTGAAGCGTACTGCATGGTCAATATGACAGCCGCAACCATTGCCACTACATTTGTCAATAATTACATTGCTCGTTTTGGTGTTCCTGCGCAGATTACAACTGACCAGGGCACACAATTCGAATCCAAGCTTTTCTCAGAATTAACTAACCTGCTTGGATCTCATCGTATTCGTACAACGGCTTACAATCCTAAAGCCAATGGCATGGTTGAACGCTTCCATAGACAGCTTAAAGCTGCTCTGATGGCCAGAGGTAACACTATTAATTGGAGTTCTGAGATTCCAATTATTTTATTAGGTATACGAGCTTCTGTGAAAGAAGATCTTAAATGCTCACCCGCAGAGATGGTTTATGGTCAGACCATTAAACTTCCCGGGGAATTCTTTGTTGACAATCCTTCTTCACCATTGCCTTCTAGCGACACAATAGTCAACCAACTTCGCAACACAATGAAGAACCTCATACCTGCACCTACGCGTAGGGCAACTCAGAACCGCATATTTGTCCCGAAAGCTCTGGACAACTGTGAGTTTGTTTTTGTCAGGTCTGACAGAGTTCGTGTTGGACTCACTCCTCCTTATGAAGGACCGTACAAAGTCATACGACGCCTTCGTAAATATTTTATTATATCTATCAAAGACAAAAATCATAATATTTCAATTGATAGACTTAAACCTGCTTTTGGCATCCTAAGTTCGGTTGAGCATCCTTTACAATCCCGAACCAACCAAGTAGTGTCATTTATCGTTTAGATTCAAGTTTTACTAGAATCAACTAGGAGGGGAGTACTGTAGCGACCGATTTAAATTTCAAATAAGATAAAATTTAAATCGCGCTCCAATTGCAAAATAATGTAACTTATTTTGCATCAACATTCAGGCGTTAGTTAAGCAATTTACCAATTGACATTCTCTTTTGTTGTCATGCGCGCTCGCAATAACAAAAGATTGAACGGAGGATGAAATTAATAATCCAGTCAAATTGCTTTCCAGTTTACATTTAAAAACCACGATGTTTTTATATGTACTTTTTATTACCATCCGGCATGTCCAAAATTCGTGTATTTTATCACGATGATATTACACGAACTTAACTTACATATACACCGGAAATCATTATATACTACTTTGCTCGCCATACCCTATGAATATTACCAATACAGTCAAACCCTTTTCGCCCAATAAATTCGTTGGCTAACATTATTTTGATAATCAGTCCTATAACGATCGCGAAGGAAGAAAGGTTTTAGTGGTGCTAAAGAATAAAAAAATTAATAAATAAATAATAAATAAATTATTATAAAATTTAAAATAAAAATAATAAATTGTAAAACAAAAATTTATTTGTATTATAAAATAAAATAGTGTTTTTAAAATAATTAAAAAAAAACACTACAACCTTTCAAACAGTATGGTTTCAGAAAGGGCTGATCTAATATTACTGCTGCAAAAGATGTGGTAAAAGCCTTCAATATGGCACAACAATAGAACCCTTATTTGAGTAAGTTAAAATACTTGTAAGTTTTACTCTGAGAACGCTATAAGCCTATATCGGTCATGGTGAGCTCGGAATTTTTATTTCATATACAGAATGGTGTCTGACCCTTCTATTTATTTATTGCTGGAATGGTTCCTATTGACCTCAAGAATGGTAGGAAATAGAGAACCATGGAAAGTGAACGGCAAGATTAGTTGTAAACCTGGCTGAGTGGGTAGATAGGAAGCATTGTAGAAATAATTGGTTCCTATACCCCAATTTCTTACAAGATATGGGTTTTTCTGGAAGTATTTTTATACGATGAAGAAAGTGGAAGATCCACCATGCATTTAAGGTGTTGCAGCCATCGATGGTGCACAAAAAACGCTTTTTACATGCTATAAGTTGAATTTAGAGCGACAAGAGCTTAAAAAAGAAAAATCGACAGCGTAATGTTCGATAATATCGTAGACATCATGCTGACCATCAAGCCAAATTGGGGGTAGCACGACACATAAAATCGTCCGGCTTTAAAAAACAGAACTGGAAAAATCGAAAGTTAAAAATAAAAATAAGAACGGCTTAAAGAAGATTGATACATCAATATACGCAGCAAACTAAAACTAAAATTGTGGTACCAAGCTATAACGAAAGCTTAAATATGAAAATGTTGCACTTCGAATCAAAAAGCTGGCATGCCGGAGTGATTAAAGAAAATATACAAAATAACCTTTTAAACATGCGCATTCTATATGATATACGCATCCAACAAACTTAGATTCTGCGTCAAAAAGGGTTACTGAAGATTTAACAACATAAACTACAGAAATATTTCCGTTACCAGATCCGTAGTCATTTACGGCTAACAGAACTAATTTAATCAGCGATCGATACTTTTAAATTTCACTTAAAGACTTAAATACATTTTATTCTGTCATAGGTTAAAAAAAGAATCTGTTGTCAACACCAAATATGACTGCGCAGTTAATTTTGACCCCTGAAAGCATTCTGAAAACATTTTGGGAGTGATTTTAGTTTTTGTCTTATAATGTCCTCAATGATTAATATTAAAACAATGATAAATAAAGATGCTTTTGAAGATTGAGCAGAATACAAGGAAAAATCCTGCTCTTGCAGGATAATGTTCATCCACATGTTGCGGCGCCGGTCAAAATCTACTTGGAAATAATTATGAAGTTATATTACACTCGCCGTATTCACCAAACATTGCTCTTTCTGGTTTTGACTTGTTTTGATACAAATTTAACATTACTCCACCTATATGAGAAGTTCCTGATCTAGCCCAAAGTAAAGACAAAGCCCAGTTAAGAAGTGTGTAATGAATACTGCACCTAAGGCATTACCAAAAATGTTAACCTTTAAGATAACACTAAAAACAAAAGAATCATCATCAATCCACTAATCGAGCGAGAAGGCTTAGTATAAATACATATACAGTTTCCCCATTGATGTTCCAAATGTCGGGTCGATAGAACATCGTCAAACTTTAGAATACATATATGACATTTAGGCGAATATACATATAAAAATATTTTGATTATTTTAAAACGATACCAGTAGCGATATCTAGCACGTCAACGGGCTAACATACCATGATAGTACTATGTGTATTTATATTATGGAGAAGGTAAACGTGCGGTCAATAATGACCGAAGAAAAATAAGTTTACTAGAACTGATAACATACCATCTGAAATATGCATCAGTGACATCACATCTTCATAATTATAATTTTGACTTTAAAAAAAAAAATAACGAACTCTGAAAAAAATAATTAAATAATAAACACAATTCTTCACATCATCTGTGCTTGCAGTTCCCGTCTGCCTTCTCTCTACTTCTAGTTCAATTTAAAGGCAAACTAAAAGAAATATACCAAAATACTGAAAAAGTAAATCGTATTACTAGACCTTGTATTGCGTAAACTTGACAATAAATCTGCCAACGACAATCACTGGGCAACAAAATGCAATAATCGAGATTATGAAACTGGTAAAATAACGAAAATATAGCAGCAACTGCACCAATCAAATATTCACCAATTATTTTTAATTGCATATTGTAAACAATTAATCACTCATACTTTCGAACCAATGCCACTCATACTTTCGAACCATTGCCTCACTATACATAAAAAAACCCGTTGTAACTTCCATCTACATGATAGCCCAAAGTCGACTATAACTAACAACAAAATAAAATTTATTTATAAAATTGTTTGCTCATTGTTTTTCTCAAATTTAAAAGTTATTTCCTTCAAAAAAACTTTTAATTTACAACAAATGTGTACAATACATTGTTGCAACGTACTGCACAACGTTAGGTAACAAATTTTACAATAACCATCAGGTAAAACTAAAAAACTAAAATTTTCTATACGTATATAAAGGTGGAAAATATTTTCACAACTATTAAATAATACACAAAACAAACTCTGGAATAAATAAAAAGGTGTTTGGGGTGTTTGTGTGTGTGTAGCAAGTAGGGTAACAAAAAAAAACAAATGAAACCTGGAAGATAAATGAGGTGACAAAATGAAAAGATGAAAATTACAAAAATTTCCACTTTTTTTTTTGTTAAGCTTTTCATTATTATCGTAGAGCTTTTTATTTTATTAGTCACTTTGTGTGATGTGGAAATTTGTATCGTAAATAGAGCTTTTCGTATGCAACATTTTTCTCTATCTTGCATTTAAGTTTTTTGTTGTTGTTGGTCAATGCTATATAGAAGCAAAATTATGATATTATTTTTTAACGAAGATATATTATAAGCATTTTGCTATTTACCAACCCCCCATAAACAGCAAATAAAAATTAAAAACTTTTATTTATTTATTTATTTACACAATTTTATAATTTATTTATAAATATTTATCAGAGAAATTAAATAGAAACTTTTTTTTTTAATGTATTGTTGAACCGTAGTGCGGTTAGTCGACAAAAATGTTTGTTGTATTACAAAAGTCATTTTGAGGGATCAAAGTAATTAAATTGAAAAATTTAAATTTTAAATTTTATACAGTAATGATTTTTATTTCGATATTTTTCTTTAAAAGGGATGGATTAACACCCACTTTGTTTACCTATGTTACAATAATACTGTAATGAGCAATTTTGACTTTCGTCACATACTAAAACATGTTTTGGAACCACAATTGTTAAAGCTTTCTCCTAAAATGGCCAGAAACGATTTAACCAAAACGAATTAAAAAAGTTACAATTTATTTATTTAGTTGCTTATATGTATGTGATTTTCAAATTAGGCGCCATTTGGTTTTAGACTTCTTAACGTAGACTTCTTATTTCATAACGTATAAGATCTTTGTTATCTTATAAAGGTGATTTTTATTTCTTGACAACTCGTGAAAATAAATTCAGTAACAAAAAAAGAAGCTTTACACCAATGACAGAATGGAAAGTACAATAGAAAAACTTTTAAGCAAGAAAAATGGTCTTCAAAAGTAACCAGTAGTTCCCATTCCAAAACTCAAAGTAGGAAGGATACAAAAGGAACACTGCAGAAGGATAAAGAACGATACAAAGTTAATGAAGAAAAACCACCAAATAACGGTATTGGCATAACCGAATATGAAGAATTGCATAAGTTCATGGAATCAATAAGGATCAATTCCAAAGATAAGGAATATATAGGAAAATATCTTTGAATCACAATAAATGGAAAATCTATACATCTGATTCTGATCGATAATGAGCATTACCGACAAAGATTGAAAATGTTTTTTAAATAGTTGTAGTTCAAATTAAAGCTTGCCTAAATTCCTGGCTACTGACACCCATGTCACATTCGTTAGATATTACTCCGGAACATTTCCTAATCAGATAAGCTGTAAGTGCATTACCTGATCTATCACTTTAATACTTGCAATTTATTAAATTGTTTCGGTTAAACATTAGCAATATTTGACACCACAGTTCTAGTTCCATTGATCCAAATAATACCTCTCACAGCTACTTAACAAGTGATTGAATCCTATACCAATGTTATTAAATTTTGTAATTTTGTAAGTACTTCTACTTAAAGAGGATGGATTGCTATAATCCCATGGAATATGGGAAGAATAATTGCTTTTCATCGAGAAAAAAAGGATGATTGATTATTTGGGTACCATCGCTGATGACGATGAACACAGTTATGACCCCCTGTTGGTGGTGAATACCAGCAAAAATATTAGAGTTCCTTAAAGAATATAAGAGGGTGGTTCAATTATGAATATATATGTATATATATATATATATATATATATATATATATATATATATATATATATATATATATATATATATATATATATATTTCCAGTTAGTTCCTTTTCCATTTAGTTTCCATAATTAGCATTTTTCTTATATATTGTAATTTGTAGAATAAGCACTTTCGTGAGATAAATAATATTTTGTAATAAAAAAAAAGTTAGTTTAAATTTAGACTCAAAATAAAATGAACATAGTCCAAAGTAAATATATTTTTTCGAGATTAATGTTCGATTAATCTTAACTGGCGCCGAAACAGTGTGAGTTGTGTTAAAGTGGAAAAAGGGTGATAGTGTCAAACCAATAGACGAAAACCAACCCCACGAGAACTTGGAAATCGTCTACGAACTTAAGATAAATACAGTTATAACCGTGAGAACATAACCAATTTTTCTACACACTAAGTGAGTGATATTGTACCGCAATAGGCCGCCAACAAGAATAAACGATAGCAGCCAAAAAGGAGAACTACGAATCATCCAAACCACGAATAACCAACTCAGGTGTACAGACCCGCAGTACACTTTAAAAACCTTTGAGTGAAACGCTAATCCTCAGATTAAAAAACCACCCAGGATATATTCCTCCATAATAATGAAAATAATCATTTTTCTGTAAGTAATACAGTTATAATACAGTTACGTCTTAAATATAAAAAAAAAAATAAAAACGTGAAACTCATTAAAAAATTAAAATTTTCAACGATAATAGAATAATTAAAATAAACAACTAATCATCATAAAATAATAATAAGTAATAATAATAATTAATAATATTCAATCAAAACCATATTCAGTAATTTAAAAATAAGTTATTTATAAAATGGAAGAACTTTAGTACGGTATAAGAAATTTGACAGGAGCACTCAATGCTCAAATAGAATTAAATAAAAAGTTAGAAAGAAGGATAGATCAACTGGAAAACGGAACAGTGAATCAAACGTCTAATAATAACAATCTCGTGGCACCCACAACGGAACAAGAACTCAAAGATATCGGAAGACTTGTTACGGTGCATGTTAAGAACACTTAATAATAAGAAAATAAATTAAGCATGAAAAAAAAGTTCGTCTTCCCTGGGCCAGCAAGCTGGAAAAAAATAACGGAGAATCAGTCCGAACTGCATAAACGTGTTACGGAAAAAAAAAATATAATAATTTTTGTGTGAAAAAGTAGGGGGGGGTGATGGTTTTTTTTGGGAAAAAACGTTCTTTTTGGTTTGAGATACGAGACTAGACGGATCGACAAAAAAAAAATAATAAAAATCACGATCATCGTTTATACATAGAGATAACAAAAAAAAAAAAAAACAAAAAGAAATACAAATAAAAAATTGATAACTTAAATTGGCCGTGGCGAATTGTGTGTGATTCCCTAGTGGTGTTGTGTGGTATTTTACCTACACCGGGATTAATAAATATTTCAAACTCCGATAGAGCCATAAGGTGGCAGAAAATAAATAAAATAAATTCGCAACCGAAAAGTAACTAATCAAACCAAGGTGACCAGTAGAAAGAAAAATAACTGGAAGTCGCTAAATTTGGACGAGGTGCCCACGGGTTCAAGTTCCTTTCATATACAACTATGTAGTCGTGGAAGAAAAAAAAACAACAACAACCACAACCAAAATATTAACAATTGACGCGGTAATACTTTACATTGGCGTTCGGAGAACGGGTTAGGCGTTGTACAGACAGTGACGGAACGAATCGTGGAATAACTGGAGGCAACACGCAGAATACGGTGGAGGGTAGAAAGAAAAAAAAACAAATTATATATATATACAAATAATTGTGTCGTAATCAGGTAATCAGAAAAAATTTGGGTTTATAAGTTGTGTTTTTGTTTGTTGTCCACGCCACTGAATGAACAGTGGTTGGCAATAGTGGTGCGTTTTTTTTCTTATTTCTTTTACAGCTCAGACACGGACTAGAGCTCTACGGCCGCGTTGGGGTGAATAATCATGCAAGGAAAAAAAAACACGCTCATTAAATAATTCAAGTTAACCGAAAACCAAATTTAAGTGTTTGCAATGTGTAACGTAAAAAAATTAGTCAAAATGCTTTGTAAATTATAGTTTGCTCTTGTATTGTATAAGTTTAAAGAAAAACAAATAAGCAAAGAAATAGAATTACCTGAATTACCGAACTAAAATAATATGTGTGTGTAATTTATTAATTTTCTGATCAGGGAGGAAGAAGCAATATCGAATAGTGTGTGTTCATGTTGGTGTTTTAGTACAAATTCAAACGCAGCCCCTTAAGTTGCAGCTTGGACCTCGACAACAATAACACCCCCCCTCTGGACTGAGGTTAGCCGGCCAAAGCTGCGTGTCGAGGCCACTGTGACAAATTCTGTTTACGGGCAACCGTAACAGACTATCGGATTGTGTCAAGGAATTACGAGTCTTTGATGGGAACCCGATAGAATATGTATCATGGATATACAGTGTGGAAAGTTTTCGAAAGGTTTTTGATATAGTGAGGGATAAACCAGTGTATAGAGCCATATTGCAGCATATTAGGCAAAAAATACGAGGAGCGGCAGATGCGGCTCTCGTATCATATAACATCTTTAATGAAAATTGGCACGCTATAAAAGGATGTTTGTCGCTACATTACGCCGACAAGAGGGATGTGCGGATACTAGAGTACCAGTTGGGCAGCCTAATACAAGAAAAGAAAAGCGTTGATGAGTTCTATGCGACAGTGAACCATCAATTATCCTTGATGATAAACAAAATTAAAACAGAAAACTATAGTACAGATACAATAACAGTACTAATCGACACGTATTGAAACAAAGCATTGGACGTGTTTATTAGAGGCGTCAATGGTGATATTTCAAAGATGCTAACCATTCGAAAGCCAACAAATCTTCCAGTAGCATACTCGTCATGTCTCGAAATACAGAACCTTAATTTTCGGAGTATGCCGATACATAATCGAAACTTTAATAATACAATAACCATCCCTGTAAATCAAATCAATGCGGGAGGATCCCACCAATATGCACCTAAACCAGCGCTACTGCCTAGATTGTCACTACAACAAAGAAATATAGGGTACAATATGCAATACCAACAACCATATCGGCAACAACAATATCAACAGCAACAATACCTGCAACAACCATATCGGCAACAACAATATTAGCAGCAACAATATCAGCAGCAACCACATCAACAACTCCAAAATTACTATGCAACATTACCAGCAAGGTCAACACAACCAAAACCACCCACACCAATGTCAATTGACGAATCAGGCAATACAAAAATCAACTATATGAATAGACCGAAGAACTTCGACGTAAAGCCAAAGAGAGACAGAAGCCCTGATACTGGCTTAAACCAACACAAGCAACAACGAATATTCCACATGGAATAACAAGAACCACAAGAGGATAGATCAGAATACCAAGAATATATTGATAACTACAGCGACAGAGATGAAGAAGATGAGGAAGTGGAGGAAACCTTCGAGGTAAATTTTACAACGAATGCCTCTCCAGAATTCCTTAACTAGAATATCGAACGAAGAATAACAACATGCTAAAATTCCTTGTCGACACTGGAGACAACAAAAATTTCGTAAGACCAGAAATTGTCAAAAAACCCAAACCAACCAAAAAACCATTCAAAGTTAGATCAGCGGTAGGTGACATCAAAATCCAACATAAAATATCAACGCAGTTCTTCAAAAATCTTGGTAATGACATTCAACTAGATTTTTATATTCTGCCGGGACTGACAACGTTTGACGGGATAATTGGGGATGACACGCTGAAGAAATTAGAAGCTTTAATCGACAGGAAAAATAATACTCTTACAATAAAACCAGGCATAAAAATCCCACTGAAGTCCAAGACTTCAATCCAAGTAAATACTGTCGAAACAAAGAATGATCACCTAAATGAAGAAATAAGGTTTAAATTAAAGGCGATGGTCAATAAATATCAACCAATCTTCGGAGCCATTGGAGAGCAACCAACCATCGATACGAACGTTAGAGCAGAAATCAGGACCATCAATGACGAGCCAATCTATACGAAATCGTATCCATATCCAATCAATATGAGAGCCGAAGTGGATCAACAAATTGAGCAGTTGCTCAATGATGATATCATACGACCATCAAAAAGTCCATATAACTCACCCATATGGGTTGTAGAGAAAAAGATGGATGCATCAGGAACTAAAAAATATCGGATGGTCATAGATTACAAGAGGCTAAATGCGGTTACCGTATCAGACACCTATCCAAAACCCGACATATCAAACACCATAGCAAATTTAGGCGACTCAAGATTCTTCACAAAAATAGACCTAACATCCGGATTCCACGACATCAGAATGTTAGAAAAATATATACCCAAGGCCAAGACGGCATTCTCGACTATGAATGGAAAATATGAATTTACCAGAGTACCATTCGGGTTGAAAAACGCGCCAGCGATATTCCAAAGGATAATCGATGACGTCCTGAAGGAATATATTGGAAAGATATGTTATGTTTATGGCGACGACATAATCATATTTGGGGGAAGAAATGAAATGGTACACCTAGAAAAGGTCGGTAAAATTCTAGATAAACTATGGAAAGCTAACCTCCGAGTCAATCTAGTTAAAACCGAGTTCTTAAAAGAAGAAACTGAATTTTTGGGTTATATAATTACAAACAGAGGAATAAGAACGGATCCAAAAAAGATAATGGCTGTGCAAAAACTAAAACCACCCGAAAATCTTAAAGAACTTAAAAGTTTTCTGGGGTTAACATCGTACTATAGGAGATTCATCAAATATTTCGCTAAGGTAGCAAAACCGTTGATGAATCTTACAATAGGGGAGAATGCGCAAATAACAGCCAACCTATCAAAAAAAGTAAACATAAAGCTGACAGACACAGAGCTGAAAGCATTCCAACAGTTAAAACTGCTACTATCAACGGATGCGTCGAACCACAGTATCGGAGCTGTACTTTCTCAGGGGGAAATTGGCAAGGATCAACCCATAACTTATATATCTAGATCACTCAACAAGACCGAGGAAAACTATGCTACCAACGAAATAGAAATGCTAGCTATTGTTGGGACTCTATAGATAATTTAAGAAATTATCTGTATAGTGCAAAGAAAATAAAGATCCTTACAGACCATCAGCCGCTGACCTTCGCGCTCAGTAACCGAAATAATAACAGCAAGTTGAAGAGGTGGAAAGCGAGGCTTGAAGAGTACAACCACGAGATGATCTACAAATCGGGAGTTACGAATAAGGTAGCTGACGCATTGTCAAGACTTCAACTGGAAGTTAACACTCTTTCATCATCGAGTGACGATACCATACACAGTACTGAGGAAGATGGCACTCAACTTATTCCACATTGTGAAGCTCCTATAAATGCTTTTAAAAATCAACTGATAATAACGGAAGGAAATGGAATCTACGCATATGAAGAACCACACCAGAACTATCATAGGCATTTCATATCCTTGACGGAAAACCATGTAAAAATGGAACTCATTAAACACCTCAAAGAAAGGCTACATCCAACATCCATGAATGGCGTTAAAATTCCGGAAAAATTGCTTCAATTACTTCAGGTAGCGGTCGAAATATAACATGTGACCATTTTTTCACCACCAACAATGTAGCTTCTAATTTGATACGTGACCACAATTTATTAATTTTAGGAACAGTAAACAAAAGACGGCGATTCGTACTACTGGAATGCCTAATCGTGCAAGGCAAAACTCAACCTGTTGAATCGTCTTTTTCCGGATTTTCGAACAAAATCACATTGTTTTCTTATATTTCCAAAAAACAAAGATGTGATGCTTTTATTCACCATGCATTATGATAAGAGAATCAATGATCAGTGAATAAACCAACTATGATTCCAACAGAACCAAGGGCGACGTAGACAATATGGACAAAATGCTGGGGGAATACTCATGCAAAAGAAAGATTCGTCTTACTGGCAACCGGAATTTTTTTATAACATTTGTATAACCAAGCTACAAATATTTGCCTGGAGGAGTCGTCTGGAAACTGTGTAATATCAACAGTGTATTGCCCTCCAAAATACGTAATAAAAAAGAAGGAAATCTTAAATTATTTTAGGCACCAAATTCATTGTGGGAGGTGATTATAATACAAAACATACTAACTGGGGTTTAAGATTGACGACTTCGAAAGGAAAATAACTATATGCAGTTATGGATGGACGACTGTGTTTGAATTATCTATCAGCGGGGCATCCAACATATTGGCCTACGGATAAAAAGAAAAATCCTGATACTAAAGGCATTGCACGTACAAATGGTATGGCAACATATTGTTACGATTTATCGTACGATCATTAATTATATAATTATAACAGTAGTAATTGTTATGAGTACTCACTGTTATGAGTACCGATGTCCTAAAGACTGAAGGTATGAAACGTCTGGCCAGTAAAAAAATTAAACGGGATGAATACAGTTAACAAATTGTAGAGAATTGCCAACTGGATATTCCTCTTAGCACACCAGCAAATATTGATGCAGCAGAAGCATACTTCAGAGATCTACTAGAAGTAGCAGAAGAAAAAGCAACACCTAACATCAGTGTTTTTGAAAAAGTTAAGACTTTCTAAAACCATCCAAGAAATACAAGAAAAGTGCAAATTCAACGGCAGTGGCAGCAGCAAAGATCCTTCTTCTATTTCGAAAGGTTGGAATCTTAGAATCTAATCCAAATTGTAGGTAGTAATGATCAGAAAAGGAGTGTTCTTCGGACACGTTCCAATTAACTAAATTATTTGATTTGAAGTTTGAAACAAGGAAAATGTCCAAACTTTCCTGCCTATTACTTGTTATAAAAGTACGATGATTCCGATCTTACGTACCTAGGCATCCACAATTAAGCTGAGCTTATTATCCGGAGGAAGGATTTCCCCATCGTGCGGTAAGTATACTGATACGAGCTATTGGCAAACAGGAAATTTTTTAGTTTATTCATTGCAAGAATGCATAAGCAAATCCTACCTTAAACCTGCACAAACCGTAATTTATAGTCACCAACCTTAAGCCAAAGAGCCCGATCCTTATATAACCATGGATCTTGAACCAAGGCAACATCAATGTCATCCCTTATTACTTTGAGCATGGTCGCAGCGGACGCTGCTTTACAGTGATGTAGAATGACTTGTATTAGCTTTAACATCTTGCTGCTTAAAGATCATTCGACACCACAGTAGTATTGGATCCTTCTGAATTCGAGGTCGTGGAAATATTGCCGGGTACATCCATAGATCTGGATAGGTTGTTCATCAGATTTGACTCCTTTGCTTTTTCCGTTTCTATATAGGTGGAAGCCTTCAACTTTGAGTTTTTAGCGGCATTTGGAAATTCATCCGAAGATCTTTGTCTTTTGGACAAAGAGATCCTGGATGAACTTCCTGGCTTCGGTTTTACCGTTTTAGTAGCCCACTTCAATGTGGTTCTGTCCTTACCTTGTGGTTCTAGCCTCCAATCTACCAACAGGATAGTTTCTAGCCTTTTAAGGGCTTTCCATGCTTTCCTTTTAGTATTATAGATTGGTTTGAAGGGACCTGCATTAACAGTGGCATGTGTCCCTTTTCCTAACCTTAGTGAGGGAAGACTTGCAGAACTGGTTCTATACTTTTCGAGTTTCTGTCATTTTAAGAGTACCGGCCTCTATATTATTATTTTAAACTTCCACTTCAGACCTACGAATAGCGGAGAAAAGAATATCCACCCTTGCAGAGATCCGCAATGCAAGGATAAGGCTAAATACATCTGGAGGTCGCGCGGTATCCAGAAGCCCCTTTCAAGACTGGGCAATTTGAAATGACGCCCAGACAGATTGATCATCACCACAAATTTCATTACATCTTAATCCGGCCCTTAATTTATAGTGCTAATATTTGCATCTAATATTTAGCCGACCTTAGTCATTGACCTTAGTCGTTGCTCGGGTGGTACCACTTGAAAGTATATAAGATGCAATTAGCGGATTCTACATATTTGCTACAATTGGCCATTACCTACCCTATTAAGTCACTACCACACCACCCAAAATGATGAGTGCATTAACTGTGTCAAATTTCATTTAAATGGTTCTATTATATCTTAGCTGTTGAGACGAAATTGTTCCCAAATTTTACTTAAATTCGAGCTTCCTCAAAATCGAAAAAGCCAAAATATGTATAATTGTGGTCTAATTAGGCTCAGTGATACCTCTAAGAATAGGTTTTTCGAGTTCACACACCGTGTTAAATTTATGTTTTTGATCTTTCTCGCAAAGAATTTAAAATCTTGAATTTCTTCTTATTTAACAATTATAGACACACATAAACCTCATTTTTTTAGTTCCTCGTGCCAGTATCAAATCGGTACACCCAATTTTTAAATTTGCATAATTAAGCCATACTGTACGTCATAGTTGTTGGAAAAGTTTTTGAATAATTATACAACTTGAATGAAAATTTTACTCAACCACAGCACAACCGTAAAATTAACCAAAACTATCAACCATACATATAAAATTGTCTTCTTTAATTCTTAAAATCTACTTACATTTTTTGTGCTTTCTACAACTTTTTTTTTTACTTTTTATTCATTTTTAATTTCTTCGTTCGTAATATTTAAAAAAAAGTTTTCGAAAAGAAGATTGTAAAACTTGTCTCGTACTCTATATCAAACTAGAACTACATATACATAACTCAGACTAGGTTGAGTGTGATAAGATTTAAATACTGCTACGAACGTTATGGTTTTGATTGATGAGATTAAAGTAAAAAAAAAACTTTTGTGCCATTCATTGAAAAAGGTTAACTAATTAAATTATCTGAGAGATGACGTAATTAGCGGAGACTTTAGTTTCGGTTAAATAAATTTTACAATCTTTTCAAAGTGATTTTTCAATTGCAAATTATGGGGTGAAATTACTCTGCACCGATGCAAGTTTTGATGGAGATTTTATGGCTAGATTTTTTGTCTAAATATGGAACTGGCTTAAGATTTCGAAAGTAAACAATTTCGAAGGCAATTGCAGCATTTTATCAGAATGGTAAATTACCCAAAAAGTTTCACAACTAAACGTAGATTTTTTCTAATCTTACTGTACTATAAAGCATTTCAGATACTTTTTCGAACGTAGAGTCGGTATAGGGTAGGTATTTACTATCTTGTTCGTCCATAAACTGCTGACTCTTGCGTGTTGTCAAAATCGGTACGTAGTTCCCGTCAGCCTCGCTAATTAGACTAAACATTTCACAGTTTACGTCAAACATTAGATATCGTACCACCTTGGTCACAATGAACCAAGCTTTAAAGCTTTTCCATCAAGTTCGGTTTAGGAATATCAGTTGCCGGGTCTGCAAAAGGTTTCAGATTACAGTAAAAACAAATCACCATCCTGAGTTTTGTACAGAATCACTTATCGAGTCAAAAATAACTTTCAATTCACAGCATCAAACAATCCATGGTTAGAGTTAAACTATTTACCTAATATCCAGCTGGCTGATCCACAATTTTATTAATCACTTGAAACAGATGTCTTAAAAAAGAATAAAAAAGTAGTAAATCCTTCAATTTGCCGTGACTTTTCAACAACCCATTATTTTATGAATTATTTCAAAAATATTCTGAATATTCTTGATCAATGATAGAAATAGAAAGAGTGTAAGCTTACATACTTAGATACAACACTAAATCTAAATTTTTAGGGAAATTTGCACGCAGAGAATGAGATGTTCCAGGCATTGTTTAAGGTATGTCAGCATGAACAGTAAAAACCTTATAGAGAATGAATGACTCAATCGTAATTCAGGGAGCAAATAAATAGATCCAGACACCTAAAGTTTTAAATCGCATCTTTGAAAAACAAGATATATTCGTGCCGGTGGTCGTCTGAAAAATTCCGATCCCTATTTTTCCACCAGACCTCTAAAAACTTTACACATTGAATCCCGTCTTAGTTTACTAATATAGTACTTATATGAAATACATCTCAATTACAAACATGCTGGGCCATCCGTAATTCTAGCGATTGCTAGACAAAATTATTGGTTCTCCTACGATCGAAATCTAGTTCAGCAAGCTATGAATTAATGGAGCGTCTGCGCATCTTATCATGTAATCACGTAATTGATCTTATCTACTATGCTCCGGAGTTGAGCTAGTACGCCCATTTCGGAAGGTTGTCATAGATTTCGCAGGTTCGGTATCAAAACATCATATAATTCATTTCTTGACATTTTAAATCTCTTAGTACGCCTCAATTTAAAAGAATTTGGGAGCGGGGGTAGTTTTTACTTGTCAAATGTCAAAAGATGACAGCTTCAAAATTGACAGCTGCCCAAATAGCAGTCTATTCAAAATGAAACTTCTTATTGGGTAACCCTTTATAATAAAAATTAAAAATCATTCAGCACTAATTTTCTTGAAATTCCCCCGGTTAGTGGTTTACCCCAACAAAGTTGTCATTTGCAATGAAGAGACATAATTTTGCATTTATTGATATTTAGGTATTTTGATCGCATCATTCACCAAGCTTTGAAGGTTGCGAGTAGCACACATTTGCTTAAACATTTTCCATTTTTGTGGCCCACTTGTTTAATAATTTACTTACTTGAGTTTTGGTTCAGCTGATTTTCTATAGGTACTTATGATGCTAGTAATCGAACGTTTAATATTACAGTTTGTAGTTTTTTTTTCGTTTTTGAACCCTGCAATTTTTTCTGGGGCCGAAGCTAACTGAACTTTTTTGCGGTTAATTTTTAACGTCCTATACCTTACGCCGTCACCATCCAAATCTAGAGCGCACCAAATCAGGTTCACTTTAAATCTATATGCACATTGCCTTGTTCCAGCCAGCCTGTGCCGACATGGACGATGGTTTGGTCCATGGATTCTGCACTGCAACAGGGGATCATAGTTGTGTTCATCACCGGTCGAAATCATGTAATGAAACATTCCTTTTTCAACCCACCCTCATTGAAATACATCCCAATACCTCCCGATCCAAATACCGCAGCTTTTACCACTGCGTCAACTGCTCGGTTAGTTTGTTGTTTTAACCGTGACTAATCGTATAAGTTAATTTCGAACTTGATGCACTTCTTTGACTTTTTCCAAGCATGGGACATGGTGGTTTGTTTTAATCATGTATTATCTCAATATCACCTACTTTGATATTGTCTCCTTGTTTGTTCCATTTTCTTCTATTTGTAATGGTGTGTAAGTAATGCATTTGATTTTCTGTCTGAAAAATTCGAACTTGTTTCTAAACACACTCGGCAGTAATTAATGCTTTCATTATCTAGAAATTGCTTGAAGTCAAAATTGTTACTACTTTATCCGTTTCAAGAATAGGCCAAATAGGTTTTGAATTGCATTAATCTAGCAAACAACTATTTGAGGTTCTTCAAATGTTAAAGTGTTGCTCCCAGTAACTCTTAATAAATTATGTTTGAAAGATTTTACCGGCTATTTTTATGTACCTCTAAAGTGAAGCCCAGCTGATGGAATCAAGTGCCATGTAATGCCTTGTGATGACATATACCCTCCAATTTAATCCTTATGTGGATTTGTGTGAATAAAAGTTTCCATTTGTGATAGCCTACTTTTTGTTCCTATGAAAGCCATCGTCGGAGTAGAGATTTGGTGGTTTCCCTCTATACGCTATAGTCGACAGAAACATGCTTTAAAACATGATCCTGCTACTATAGTCGACAGAAACATGCTCTGAATGCTTCCGTATAGATATATGCACACAGACACTGATAAATAACCTTTAGCAGTTTGACACTGTTTTCTCGATGGTCTAATATTGGTAAAAGTCCAGAAAATTCAACTCCAACTTTATGAAATGCCTTGAATGGAGAGATTCTAGAGTAAGACAGCTCTCTCATCATTTGTGTTTTTGTTCTTCTGCGATACATGAAACATGTAACACAATTATTGACATTTTTTGGTTAGTAGTATGACTGACAATGATCCAATAGGGTTGGTTCAATAAAGATGAGAGCAATGATGAACCAAGATGAAGATTTTAAAGATGAAAGTATTTGATAATTAAAATTGAGACAGGATGTTGTGAAAGTAGGATTATTAGTTGTTTAGTTTCGTAGAAGTATGTTAAATTTCCAAGTCACCCTTTCCAAAAAGAGATCATACTTTGGTCATACTATCCTGACTTTAAAGCGTTGAATTTTTCGGAGAACGCCTTTTCTTAAACACACTTTAAATATTGAGAAGCGACCTCTTTCAATTCTATATGATTTTCAGTCTTTGACATGTTTTTGTCTTGTTGCAGTTGAACCTTTCAATGTAACAAAGTACAAAGTATCATTTTTGCCCATGATGAATATGATAAAAAAAAATTGTTGCCAAAAAAAAAATTGTTTCCTTTGCTTCTATTTCTAGTAACTTTAATGCAACTGCCCTTTCCTCTTTATAAACGCAGTTTTGTTGTGGATAGTGTCTTCTTGTTATGGTATATATTTAACCTCTCAACCATTGTGGTCCATGCTACCATAACTCATGGCCCATTAATGGAGACGGACTAATTCCGCTGTTTGCGCCATCTGCAGGATTATCCTTATTCTTACAATAAGACCAGCGTTTCCGTGGAATGATACCTATTAATTGTGCTGTCCGGTTACCTAAATAACACTTCCATTTTCTAGGATAATTTGACAGCCATGCCAGAAGCATTATATAATAGGTTCACGTGGAAATATTTGAAGTTGGCAATGTTCCTCTTTTCTTTATTAACTTGATCACGTTTGGAAGTATAGCGGTTCTCCAAGAATTTTAGCCGGCGTAACGATATTTGCCGCATTGATACCACTCGTGTTTTACCGTTACCAATTGAGTTACATATGTACCAGAAACCTCTTCACGTCAAATGGAGACTAAGACAGCTAACACTTGCATTGGAGTTTTAATCTTCATTTGGCTGCCATTACTTACGAACCTCGGTATTTCAATATACTTGTTAGTCAGCATTGAGCACTTATCTTTTCATCTCTTCCACTTGTTTGTTGATTCTGTGAACAAATTATCACCCCATCTAAGTTTTTGCAACTAAAGCCTTTGGACTAATATTTTGAAAGCTATATTACCGCACTGAAACCAACCATCCCATCAGATCATAAATTCTATAGAATTCTAATTCTGACAGAATCGCATGTTTGAGGTTTCAATTTACTTTGAGAGCAGCTTTTTGTTTCCAGAATTTTTGCAACGTTTCATCTAAATCAAGGTTGAAATTGTGGCTGGGCCATGAATTTATACCTTGCAACTAATCAGATATTACTCACGCAAATAATGTTTTTGTGGAAAATTTAACCCTTTCAGACCAGTTATTCGGTAATATTCCATGATTTCAAAGAAGTAATCTGCACCCAATAAAATGTCTATCTCACCTGGACGGTAAAATTGTGGATCTGGTAATAATCCAGTGTCTATATTTTCATCTTCAATATTAATATAGCTTCACTGTAATTGTGACACATGATTATCCAAAATCTAGAACTTTACTGTTAACTTTGCATTTTCTTTATAAATGTAGCATAAAATGGCACACATGCCTTTTGACACCATATTTAAAGTTGCTACTCCACCGATAGATATGAGAGTATTTTGAGGTGAAAGTTACAATTTATGGAAACATTTGTTTGAAATGAACGATAATTGAGACCCAGAGTCTAGTAATATGCGACATGAGGTCGGTCGCCTACGTAACGTTTCAACATTTACACGAGCAGTTGGGATAAGTGCTCGTTGTAACTTAACTGCATGATTAAAAAATTCGCAAATTTAAATCAACTTCAGTTGAGCAGACCACCGCTGAACGAAGGAAAATCATCCTATTTGCTAAACTGCCAGTAAAAACGATGGTGCAGTGTAACTATAAATTTGGTGCAGGTCATCTAAAATCATTCGTGTTAAATTAAATGTCGGAGACAACATCACCGTATGCTTCGTACTATAAGGTGCCGCACTGTTTCCAAGCCTACCACCAACTCTAAGTAGATTTCCTCAGTCTATAAATGGGTTTAAAGAAATTAATTGGCTTAATTTACTTACGTTGCTGTTCCATTTGAGGTTTGATATTTTGTCATAATATGACTTCTTCTATTCGTATTCACAAATCTTTGAAACGAACGCATTAAATCACTCTTGTGATTTTAGAAAAGGTCCTATCGATCTTTTCGCTAATTTTTTAATATTCCCCACGCTTTATTTGAAATGGACTCGAGAATTGATTGGCCATTCGAAGACCATTTCCTCAATTGAAAGCCGCATTGAAGTAACAAGTTACCGATGTCTTCATTTGATTGTAATCCTTGTTGCGTGGTTTCAACGGAGGTCATTATATCTTTTACATAAATATTTTTTTTTATTTCGTGGCATGCCATCGGACTAGACTATTTATGTTCTTCTACTATTTGTTTGAGACATCTTATTTCAAGTAATGGTGCGCTAGATAATCCATAAGTTACGGTTATAAAAGCCGGTAGAAGGCAATAGGATCCGTCGGCTGCTTACGACATACAATCTTCTGGAACTTCGTTTCGCTTCGTTTTATCAATACTTGCCGGTACATTTTCTATTTATCCGCGGAGATGGCAAATCTTTGTTCTCTAAAATGGAGAATTATTGAATATAGGTTTGATTGTTTAGTAGGGCCTACGGCTAATTAAGTATTGAGAGAATTGCCTATATTACTTTTTGCAGGACTGTCGAAAACCAGTCGTAGTTTAGTCGTAGAACTTGCGTTTCATAACACTCCGTGATGTTTCAAAAACGGCCTTCGGTGGTGGTTTCGTTGTTGGGTATCTTCTCTATATGGGACAAATGCTCTTACTCGGCCATTCTATGTTCCTTGGTATGTTTGTATGGTGATTTTCAACGTGTTGTTCAATTTATCTGCTGGTTGTTTGAATGGTAAACCTTAGTAAGGTTTTCTGTAAAATGCTTATCGCATAATTCTTCTTCGGTTGACAGCATGTTTTTCGTTTCACCTACCGATTTTATATCCCAAAATCGCTTTAATGTGACATCATTATTCGCATCAGATTTCATGCTATTCGTAATTAAAAATGATTTGGATTCCACTTCATACTTACAGCATTCTAACACTACCCAGCCAAATATTGTATTTTGTAGTATTGGACCATCTCGGTTGAATTGTTTTCTTCCATCAAGCAAAACAGAAAATAAATGATTTGCTCCGATTAAAATATCCACTACTCCAGGTCGATTAAAGTATGGATCAGCTAACTGCAAGATACTCCAAATATCTGTCGAAACACCGGTAATAGTTTGCGAGGGTAACTCTGATGTAAGCTTTGATAAAACTAATGCGCTGATTGTGAAGTTGGGATAAGAGTGTGGTTGTACTTTTAAAGAGACTCGTCCTTTGATAAGCTCAGCTTTTGTAGGACCTAGGCCACTTGAGAAAATGATGCTAGACAGAGTCTAGCAATGCTCTACAAATTTGTGGTTTCCCTTGAAAATCCAACACAGTAATTGATTCTGTTGGTAGGACTGGCTGTAGCTTTAGCACCTTTGCACAGTTTGAGTTTGTAATTGAAGGGATGGTACTGAATGTAGTCCCCGCCTTTGATGTTGATACATGCTCTTTGTAAACAATCGAATAATGAATGATCTTTATGCTTACAGAATGCATATGCATATTTAGTGGTTTCGTTTGCTACAATCTAGCCTTTTATAGAAGCTTTAGAGTTTTCGGATTTCAATGAGAGGTTTAATGAAATCGATGAGGTTTCTGCCCACATACATTTACTCTTATCATCCAATTTAGTCACCAACCAGTAAATCAGCTATGGGTCGCGTGATTCTGCTGTCAGACCCAGAGCCTTTAGACCACGAATTGCTTCGTCTGCTGACTCTATTAAGTTTTTTATTTTTCCAGCAGTCATGGTATGAAGCAGGGGAAGTTCTACGAATGTCCGAATGAACGAATTTATTTTTGATCGTATCTATCTTGTTTGTGTAACGCTTCCAAATAGTTGGCTTTCGTGATTTTAATGTATCGGTGTAAGGCAGCTACCTCACATCTCAATAAACCTTTCAAATATTGTAGCTTCTGGGCTGGTCTCAATAATGGTAATTCATGAATAGTGATCCAGAATAGATCATAAAATGACTGTCATTCCATATATTTGCCGGAAAAATGTGGAATGCTTACTGTGGGTAACTTCACTTTAGCTTGGCTAATCAATGAACTTCATTGCCAGGCATCATCGTACGTTGTCTAATAATTGCATTTATTTTCGCCTTTGCCACATAATATTTTTCTTTGAACTCATAATCGGGCGCCTCTTCTTGGACAACTTTAAATATTTGACTTCCAATACAGGTGAATTTAAACATTAATGTGGCAACACGAGTCACCCAAATTCTTATTAATTCGATATCTATATATTCGCCGATTAATTTAACAGTATTAGTTAACTTGGCCTTGGTTGTTGCGCGCTGCTTCTTAAGGCTTGGTAATCCGACATCGTATTATTGATATTAATTTTTTCTGTGCATAAAATCTCCTCAACAAAATTCGAATTGTTTAGGAACAAAAATATCAGTATTAAAGATTAAGTATTTCAAGTGTTGCGGTCAAACAATTTATATTTGTTGTAAATAAGCTAGCAGTTTGCCACAAATATTTTCTTAATTTATCATAAATAATTTTTTTAATCATTTAAAATGTTTCCTGCTAAAAGTGTTTGCGGATCAAATGAATTTGTTTTTTGAGTGCATGATGGTTAGGTATAAATAAATTACATAAATATATGCTTTGCGATGACATTTCAAATCGAAATTATTACAATTGATAACCATCAGATATAGAATAAATAATTACTTTTCACAATCCTTGCCCAGCTTGGAGTATTTGTTTGTATGGTTTTCAACCGATTTAACCGACCAAAAATCTGATTGTAATGACCATAATTTATTTACTGTGGATAATATACCATCTCGTGAATATATACATACGTAGATAGATAAAATATTTATATCCTATAATCATAAATAGATAAAAATTGATGACGATGTTGGATTTATATATACACAAAATAATTTTGTATTCAAGTCACACAGCATATATACGCATAAAAACCCGTTATTCATAATTTTTTTTTGCTTCCGATATTCTTTTAGTTCTGGGCTATGTATGTTCATAATTTATATTCGATTTTACCCATAAATGTATTTGTGTTGGCAAGAAAAATACTCTACACATCATTATCATAAAATACATAACTTTACATGTTGGGTATATATTGCTTTATGGGTATATCTACGGAAAATCGAAAAACACATTTTCATATTATTATAGATTAGCCTTTGTGGAACGCATCATAAAATCATAGTCGTATCTAGTGAACAAGTACAAATTCGATCAAAAATGAACAACTTTTCGAAAGCTTTCATATAACTAAACTAAAAATTTGATTTATTGAATGATATAATCAATATGAAGTAAAAAAATTGCACATCAAGTGATCAAAGCATCAAAATATTTAACGCATTAATTACAACTTTTTTGTCATGGAAATTGGGCTCTCAGTAATCGTCTAAGTTATCATATAGAACCATAAAACCACCTAACTCCCAAATATGCTATGCAGCATAAGTTAATAGCTTATTTTCCATTTATAGTAAAACATTTACAGTTTTGATAGGCTAACTAACATAATTGCATTTTCTTATTTGAGGCATAATTTTAAAGTTTTTGAAGAAATTATAAATTTTCAAATAATGGCAAGAATTTCACAATCTTGATGGGTAACCCATTATGTAGTTTTGGACTTTGAAAATTTTCAATTTTTGCTGAAAAATTCTCACAATTTAATAAGCTATTGGATGTCTTAGGGTTTTGGAAATTTTTGATGTGTGGCAAAAAGTATCATAGCTTTGATGGGGTAATCTCTATATACGAGCAATTAAAACGTCTCGGACAAAAATAATTGCGGATCGGCAACATCACGTCGGCAGTCTAGCCGCCAAAGCCTTAACAAATTACAGCGATCATGATTGCATATAGAGCGTATACTGATCATCTCTTGTTTTCGGTAAGTGGTGGAGTGCATAAAAGGTTGCAGAATTGCTATTGAATGCTTTCAATTCGGTCTAAGTGATACTCATAAAAAGTAAGCCAGACATAAAATAATTCTCCAAGATAGAGTTGCACCCAATGAAGCAGACATCCTAACCTTTGATGATGACATAATCAATATTTCTGGTAAAAATAGGATCGGTTGAGAAGACAACATCAAGATTATTCCAATAATCAATTCGTTTTACCACATAAAAACCGCCAAAAAAGTTATATTTGAAAAATCGTGGATCCGGTATAAAAAAATAATCCTACATTTTGAATGTGGACAATTTAAAAGTTGATCTTTCTGATAAAAAAACATGTTAATCGGATACAGATAAACAGGCGGATATGGAACTACAAAATCCTTGTGACCATAGATTTAAAGAGTTTAGTCAGGACAGACCAAATCAAAATACCAAGGTAGATTCATCTGACTTATAAATTGAACGAACACTGAAAATTTTGCAAGGATCTTGGAAAAAACCTCTCCTAAAACTTTCATTTAATTAAAGAGCAATCGACGATGCTAGGCTTATTGCACAGTTCCAAAATAACATTGTTAGAAGGCCGTCATGTCCTTATTAATGTCGAGATGGTTTTAAACAATCTCGAACCTCCTCAACGGAAAAATTTATATGGCTAGATGGAAAGATGAATGAAGTAGGTGACAAACTAATAATTGGAGGCGAAGGGTCATAGGCACATGTAAAGATGTCAGCAAATTGATAACAATGTATCTATGGAAGAACTATTCTTAGCTTTTAAATGTAATAGTGGGAAGAAAACTAGAAATTTTCCTCTTGGCATTAATGAACCTTTTGATGACAATTCTTCCTCAATACTCAACATGTATATAGACAAAGAGCTACAGCACAAAATTTTGATGAAGGTGAAAACTTCATCTAGATTCTTTTAATGCAGAAAATAGTTTTCTGTGTCATTTGTGGCTAACAAGCACTACCATTTCACAGTATGCTTTGCTAGTTGAATGGGGCGTTTAAATGGTTGCATATCATAAAGCTAGAAACAATCAAAACATAGGAGAGAATCACTTTTAGAGCAGAGATTCGACATTTCGATCCATTTGATTCGACTATACTGAGCCCTGTGCAGAAGTTTCAGTACACTTGAGAGGTTTATTAAAGGGTGAAGCTTTTGCATTGCTTTTGTCATATTAGTGTCACTGAAACTAGTTGCTATAGGCACTAAATAAACTAAATGATATATATATATATATATATATATATATATATATATATATATATATATATATATAAACTAAAGGATATGACCATAAAAAATTAAGAGTAAAAATGGTAATGGAGAATTCAAAACATGACAATTTCTTCAAGGTCTTATAAATAACTCAATTACTTACAAACATTTATGTTTATTTGTTTATTATTATGGGCAATACTTTACTAGATTCAGGCTTTCAAACTAGTTTTATTACAGATTCTTATGTGCAACGGTTGGGCTAAAACAATTGAACTCCAGAATAGAAAATAATGATAACGGTCTAGAAACAACTTAATTTACTAAAAACGAGTGGCCCTATAGTTGAACAGCTGCTTAGTTAACCAAAATTCAATATATATGCTTTAGTTTTATCAAAATTACCATCATAGTTACCATCGGACATTAATACCGATGCTTCGACCGACATTTACAACAATTTACAGTTAGTTGATCTGGAATTCAATAAATTAGGGTTAATAAATGATTTAGTAGAAGGTAATCATTCTATTTCAGTTTTATTTGACGAAAAAGATCCTCTTCCCGAAAATAGATTATTATTGCAAAATACGATTTTCGAGATGATAATGGAGACAGATATAAAAAACATCAGCAGTAGTAGTCGCAAAATCTTTAGATCCATAAATAGATACTGATTATATTTTTAAGCGATTCTGGAAAATAAAATTAAGTGGAGAAGGGCGAAGTGTTCTATCAAAAGAAAATTTTAAAAGAAAATTTCACTCGCGATGGAAACGGAAGATTCATCGTAGGTCTTCCATTCAAACAACAACTACAGGAACTGAGCAATACATAACATATACCAATAAAGAAGCTGAGAAGCCTAGATAGAAAATTTAAGAGAGATATTGAATTCAAAATGTTATATCGTAAATTTATGGAAAATTATGACCAACTGCAACATTTGCGCAAGATAAGTCTATAAACAGCTATTTAAGTATGAGCCTTACCATCCAGTCAAGATTGGATGCGGGAGGTACCGAGTTTGAAACTCAATTTTTCACATGATTACGATCGGTGATATTGATGAACACAACTTTGACCCCCTATTGGTGTGCAGAACTTATAGGCCGATCCATTTTTCATGTCATTGTACAGGGTGACATGGAGCTATGCAATGCGCGGCTGGTATACTGTACTTGTGTGATTGGTTTGAATGAATATTTGTGAATGAAAAAATTGTTGTAGTAATTAGCCTTCAAGGGGCTTGGAGTCCACTAGCTGATAAAAAAAAAAAAAAGACTTTATTCAGTAATGCTTTGTTTTAGACAGTATAAAGTGGCAAATTCAGCCAATATTTAAAAAACTTATCGGCAGGCTTAATATCGCCTACATATGGACTACCAAGTGCGCCATTTCTAGCGTTCAGCTGCCTCAAACAAATCATTGAAAACCACCAATTAAAATGATAACTTTATATTCAAAACGTTGTTCCTGATTCATACAAATCTTACAAAATAGCTTATCTAGTCAGAGTCAAGCAGACTATTCGACCCGCTTGGATAGCCAACCCTTGTGATTGTTAAGGTTTCAAACTTTATGAAGATATTTTTACCTTAAGCTTAAAATGGGATAATGACCTATAGAGAGCCAATACAGCAGTGGGAAACGATCTTACCTACAAAATGTCGAGCAACTCAACATACCACGATTCATTAACTTTTTTTAACATTTTATTACATTGGCTTATTCGGTTAATCTTTAGCCAATGAAATGTTCGGCTATTTCGTAACCAAGTTTTCAGCATATTTTAAATTTCAACGAGTCGTTGAATTCAAGATTTGGTTCATTAAAATTAAAAACCAGTAAAAGTAAATCCAACTGTGACCCCCTGTTGGAGTGCAGAATCCTGGGCCGAACCATCGTCCATGTCAGTACAGGCTGGCTGGATGGATTTAAAATCGAACCTGTATTCGTGCGTCCTCAATTTGGCTGGTGACGGCGTAAGGTAGGACGTTAATAATTAACTGCGAAAGAGTTGGGAGGGCTTCGGTCCCAGAACAGATTGCA
Source organism: Tipula confusa (assembly GCA_963556175.1). NCBI lineage: Eukaryota > Metazoa > Arthropoda > Insecta > Diptera > Tipulidae > Tipula > Tipula confusa. The sequence continues at coordinate 86,684,109 of OY744475.1, forward strand.
GAGTTCAGAAACACAAAAAAAAAAAAAAAAAAAAAGTAAATCAGAGGGAAGTATACAGAAAAAATGTTCAGACTATTGAAATACGAGTGAAAAGCAATAAAAAATATCAGCCGTCAGAAAGACTAACTAAATAAATAAGTCAAGCAGTTTAATTTCGTTGAACCCAATTTTTGATCGATTGAACTGACTTTGTCAGCGACGGAATCGGGAACAGTGCAGAATCATACAGGATCAAACATCCCGTGAAACTTCTATAAAATTAAATTTGGCGAGTCTAATTCTGGAAGACCTAGATCATCAACAAAGACATGCTGGACTATCTTTACCGTTATTTATTTTTTGACATATACTTATTGGGCAACTAGTGGCATAAGATTAGTACGTAGCGAACCAGAAAATGTGTCATTTGTTGATATTACTAAGGCAAATTACTAGACCAAATAATGGCAGTTTTACAAATTTCAAGAGTCGAATTAGTTGGTCTATTTATAAGACGGGTGTTGATTTTGCGGGACAATCTGATAAAAGGGAGATGACAACAAACTTACAAGCCCAACATTATCTATTTATATGCATGAGTACTAAGGCAGTGCATTTCGAACTAGTGGGGGACCTCATCAGTGCTTCATTTGTTGTAGATTTGAAGAGAAATGATGACAATTTGACGACATCCTAAAATCATTGAATCTTTTTGATTCACTTTCAAGGAACATGATTCCCAGCAGTTTTATTCCCTCAGGATCACCATATTTTCGAGGCATTTAGAAGACTGTGGTAAAAACAAAGCTGCTTAAATGAAGTGGGGCGGTGTTTAAAATTCAGAACGTTCTCCACCTATCCAACGATCAAATTGATCCATTGACAACATTTCACTTCCTCACTGGGCATCCATTAATAGAAACTCTTGATGTCACTCTAATTCAACATATCTCTACCGATGGAAAACTGAACAATAAACCCTTCAACCTTTCTGAAAAAGGTGGTATATTAGTTTTTGTTCTCACTTCAACAAAGAACAATATTGAGCCATTCATAAAATCCTATGGTGTAGTAATTATAATGGATAGTGAAGGTCGTCACATTAACAACCAAAATAACTGTTTTGAAACGGCCAATCCACAAATTATGTATTCGTCTAGTCTATAACAATCTAGATGAAGTTAACAACGAAAACTTAAGAAACTCAGACTTAAAAAAAGTTCAAGGTGGAAAAAATGTTCAACACCGAGATATATGTTCTAAAATTACAGTTTATAGTATCTCAGACATATTGAATATTGAGCGTCTTGAGAGTGCGAATGTTCCTTAAAGCTGGGTACTCAACAATAAACCATACACTCCTCTTTCGCAGCACTGGTAGTAGTACCTTCCATAAACTATTTACATTTTCAGACTGGTGATTGGTTTCCACGTAATTTTTAATTTAAAATTTTACTGTTAGCCAATCTCCATGGGTGTTGAGTTTACTTTTAAACTATTGCAATTTAATTTTAAGAATCAAACATTCTGTCCGTCTTGAACTCCGTTCAAAATTTTGTTCAACTGATGAATGTGGTGACGATTTGTCAGTATTGCTTTCATCTGTCTTGCGTACATTATTATTTGTACCGGCATATTATATATAGTTTGTGGATTGGTCTCACCGGACTTAGTTTCATTGGTTACGACTAGAACCATGGATGTAGAAGAAAGAAGTGGTGTTAAGACTTCAATATATCCAGCAACTAAAACACAAAAGAGCGTGGAGATTAAACAATGTCCGGCAACATCAGCTAACGTATTCATCCTTTTGTTGTTGTTTTTTCTCGTAATTTACTTAATACTTTTCGTACAAAGAATCATTTGTATGCTTCAATAAAAAATTTACTCGCTCTAATGTCGTGAACACAATAAATGACTCCAATGGCTACGAGGCAACTTTTCCAAAATCTTTGAAGTGCGGTTGGCTATAAAATGTGGTCCATCTGCGTCGTTCGTTAGATAGCGAAATGGGTTCGATTTTAGAAACCATTCGTGTGTAGATATTTCTAATATTCAGGTTTGTTATTTTTTAACATTTTTAATTAGCTTCCAGTCACACGAAATTCCAGTCACACGAAAGAAATTTGTCGAATTGAAACCTTTTATTTTCGTCAGAAGTATGAAACCTTTTTGGAACAATTTTTTTGTGGTAACGACAGCGACCGTTGTTACAAATCACTTATTATATGAATACTAGGTCTTCTGGCGTAAGAATGCTTTTGATGCCGTTGCAAGGCCCAGGATATCCACTTCGGGCGGATTACAAAATTGGATGAATCCTTTGAATTTTAATTGGTTTTTGTTCCAGTACTGGTTCTCGTTAATTGAGAACAATTTGCCCCAATTTAGTTTAGGAGCCAAAGTTTTTGAATAACAATTTACATTATCACAACAATAGACGTCAATAAGCCAAACAGGTCAAATAATTTACTGGCTCCAGATAGAACAATTCGTCTGGTTATATCTGCGTGAGTTCTATGCGATGACTTGATTGTGAACTCGTCGCTTCGTGGACTCCAACTAACGTCTAATAGTTTTATGTATGGTAGGATTTGTTTGTTTTGTTTGTTTGTTTATTTCTATGCAATCTGTTTTGGGGCCGAAGCTCACCCAACTCTTTCGCGGTTAATTAACGTCCTACTTTACGCCATTACTAGCCAAATCGAGGACGCGCGAATACAGGTTCGCGTTTCAAATATCCATCTGCACATTGCATTGCAATGTGGTTGTGCGGTGGTTCGGCCCATGAATTTTGCACTCCAACGGGGGGTCATAGTTGTGTTCATCGTCATCACCGATCGTAATCAAGTGATGAAAAATCCGTTTTGCAACCCTCCCCCGTTGGGATTCGAACCCGGTACCTCCCGTCCCAAACACCGCAGCTTTAACCACTGCGCCAATTGCTCGGTATGATGGTAGGATTTATATCCGCTATATATCGTTTATTTCTTTGGTAATACTCGTTTCTTGCAGAGTTTTAACCAAGTTTAATATTTCTTGCTAATTTGAGTAACTATTTGACTGATTGTCATCAACTCAAATACAAACTTTTGGCTACTTCTAGAAAAGATGTTAAATATTGTTTATTCTGCCTTTCGTATAAGTCCTTTTTTAGGATTTGAATGCCAGAAATTATGAAATGAATGAGTTAGATCACCTTTTTCGGTAGTCTTCCGTCATCGGCACTGCCCAATTGAATTAAACGGGTGTGGTCACCAGACGATCCTTTGAAATTTTAGAGTCTTCTTTCGCAGGCAATTCTATTTCTCAGAACCATTTGACTCATTATGACCTACAGGAAAGTAGGTAAAAATAGGCTAACTTCGCTGTTGGCTATACATCACTCGGAATTCCAAACATGGTTTGTGCTGGTAAATTAAATGTAATTTTCGATAACACCAAAGCATTTTGTTCAAAATTAAGACGTCCTGGAAGCTGTACAGATACTGACATTTGGCCTCTCCTCTCGTACACACGGCTTTGGTTAATCCTGGATTATTTGCTAAGATTCTCGTTTCAAGTGTATTCGTTTAAAGTATTTTCGTAAGTTATCTTGTTTGGACGTCCGAGCCCAGAAGAGCGCAGCATACGTGAAATGACTCTCCCGACAGAAAATATATAGGTATTAATGGTTGGTTTATCAGAACCTAGACATGGCTTTTTACTGGGTATCTTGTGATTCCGAGCTCATTGAGAACTATAGTGACTCAACGATGTATTGATCCAAGTTTGAAAGAATCTAGATTTAGATGTTCTTTCGTGGCTGAAGTTTCTGGCTATGAGCATAGACTTTATGCTCATAGCCAGCTCATTGGGACTTTAGTTATGCTTATTCACAATAATCAATCGTTAACAAATCCAAAACTACACACATTTTTTTTCAGCCACACAATTTCTTCGTGTCCAGTGATTCTATGCTGTCGATATTGTATTTCTCATTCGCTGCTACACAAGGATTATGATAAACTTGATAATATCACTTTGCTTATAAAGCTGCTATAATTACGTTTTGTGACTAAATCATTTTCGTCGCTGTTGAAGTTTTGACACTTTATAACAGCGGCATAAAAATTCACAGAGTTGGATACAATGCCATCGCGTGTTTTAGCTGTACAACAACTACAATGAAATAACTCACAACACCGCACCATCTTGGATGTTCAAGTGCTGACGAAAATTGCAAATTATCAACCAATTGCCGATCTCGAAATTTTTAAGTTTCAATGAGTCAATTGTTGCTATCAGTGGGTCAAATTAGTCTAAAAAATCATATATACATATGCTACATCGTATTAGGTTAGGTCGTTTCGGGAAAAATGTTATCTTTAACTTTAACAAAGTCAAACCACAGTCATATATGTAATTTAGTGGTCGACGTAAATTTGGCCACCGAAAATCAACCTTCTTTCATAAGATTACTCTTGGATATGTCAGTGTGAAAAGGTTCATTATAAAACTACTTTCCTCATTAGATCCAGCCAATTTGGGTGATTCAAAATGATTCACTGAATAAAATTAAACACGTCTACAAATTTTTACCTTCCATAACATTGCGTGATATAGTCTTACCTCCTAGACAAAATTACGTATAGTGTTTGATGGATCGGCCAAAACGTCGAGTGGAAAAAGAATTTTCTGCCTAAACCCCATAATATGTTTTCTACATTGGGTTTTTTTCTAATAGAGACATATGTATTCTGTGTTGATGTTGCCAGGATGTATATGGTCAAATTCTAGAAATAAAGATAATCAAAAGTTCAAATTGATCGGGTGACGAGAACTGTGACATTTCATTCATCAATCGTGCCTTCACTCCTTGATCTCTGAAGTAACATAAGCGATAGAAAACAAATGCATATTTCTTGTCGCTTCCACTTTTATTCAGAATAACATATATAACGATTGGGTGGCAGAGCTTCTGACACAATTAACACATAAAGTTCACGACAAATTTGCACAATCGTTGTTGTGGATCAAATATTCTACTGGTCTGACTCAACAATATCGTTGCACTGGATAAAATTGTCTCCATATAAATGAAATACTTTCGTTTCTCATCGAGTCACCAGAGTTTCCAATACTTGAAAAAACTCCTCCAGAAGTCAAGAAACATTACCTTACCATACACATCAAAACCTTGCTTTTTAATTCACTTGCTTTCTTCAGAGACTAACAGTAGGATATATCCCTCTTCTAATTAATTGTGATTAGATGGCGCGTATGTTTGACAAACTCACTTTCAAAAATTTCATGTGTAGTATTTGGAGTTGTTCATCAGTTAATTGATATCTAATCAAACAACCAAATATAGGGCAAAAACAGTTATTTCAATAAATCAAATCGACTACAAAAAAATTTCCCAAAGCAAATGTCAAACGAAAAACTGTCATTTGACATCACGGCAACCCTGAAGCAAATCAAGTAAATAAAATAAATTTGTCACAAAAGCGGTATTCCCCATATGGTTTAAATTCAATAAAACTTTCAAGCTCCATAAATAACTCGGGTAATCAAACATATACAAAAAAATAAAAAATTGCTACTACCCTCAAAATCAAAACCAACCAAAAATACGACCAAACCAAACCGAAAAAAAAAAAATTGTTAATTCAATCATTCTATCCAGTTGGTATTAAGCTTGTTGTTTTTTACAACATACAGAAAAAATATAAATTTCGTTATCTATGTTTTTATGTCGGTATGATAACAACATCAACTCGAACTACCGCACCACGAAATAAAAAAAAAATCGCTATATAACATGAAACTCTAAAACATGACAATCGCACAGTGTTTTTTTTATCTTCAATCTCATATATGGTAAAGTAAATAATAAAATAAAATTGGGTGTACCACACATACACAACCGCACAAAATATCTGGGGACTGCCGATCATATCATTTTGTTCTGCTCGACGGATGATGGGATTGATTTACATTTTTTTCTACGATTTTTACATTGTGTCACACGCACATGGATCAAAACTTCGGGTATAACAAATTATACGGTACATGATCGAATAATTTGTTCGGCACACAATACTCCTAGAACAACTACACCAAAACTATTACAAAGTACATATATAGTAATAAAAAAAAAACAAACTTTTAGACAAACAAATAAAAATATCAAAATGTCACACCATAAACATACCATAAGCGACATACTCCGAAATGTAACCACCCAACAAAAATCCACACAATATCAGACCGAAAAATTGGTAAAATTGGAAAAATGTTTAAACCAAATACAAAACAAAATAAAAACAAAAAAAAAAGAGTTAAAGCCAACTACAATAACAACATGAACAAAATGAAAAATGGGGAAAAATTCAGTAAAACATACCAAAAACGGAAAAAATCGAGAAAATTTAATCAAAATAAAAACCAAACAGTATTGAATCCGTTAAAAATATAAAGGGGGTTTGCAGCTGAACACAAAATAACATTTCAATATTGAAACAATAAATTTTAACTTTAGTGTGTATCCTTTGTCAGGCGTAGGCAAATTTTTTCTTCAAAGGAATCTTTTCGATACTTGAAACGGTCTAAAGCTTCCGGGAAAATTATATCTACTATATTAAATGGTAAAAGTTTAGATTTTACCAGATTATGTTAAAAAAGCTCTTCTCAATTAAAAACCTTCAAAAAGCTTCACTAAGCTGGAAATTTATTAAAGTTGCCTATATAAGAAGATTTCGATTTTTAAAACAAATTTAGCAAAAAAGACAAACTTATAAATTCTTGAAGCTTTTTAAAAGCTTTTTAAAACACTAAGCATTTAATATACAAATTCAAGTTAATAAGCTTTTACTGACTCAAAATTCTCAATTGAAAACGCAAAGTCATGGTTCCTGACACAACAAGATAATATTCACCCCACAAGGTTATCCTTTGGAAGGATTGTAGAGCTTTATACGGGTAACGATAGTTTAATGAGGGTAGTGACAGCTTAAACCAGCGGCTTACAAAGAAACTAAATAAAATAAACTAATGAAAACATTTTTAAACAAATTAAAATCTAGCTTTCATCACATTTATTTGTACTTTAATCTTGGTTTTAAAGCTTTCAGTGTGACCCAATTTTGCTTTAAACTAAAATGAGACAAGATCATTTAAATTTATTCATTGGATTTGACACTTTGTGCAAGTGACTTCGGATTTAAGCCTTAAAGATTGTAGTAATTTGAGAAGGTTGTTGTTGTTGTCAACCTGAGTATGTAGTGATTGTAGTTAATTTAACTTAACCAATTGCTCACTGGATTTAAAAATTTTTATTTATAAATTTTTAAACCAATTAAAATCTATCTTGTGCAACAGTTATTTTTGCTTTATAATTAGTAAAAGCTTTAAAGCTTTCAGTTTGACCCGATTTTAATTTAAATAAAGATGAGATACGATCATTTAAATTTATATAGTTCGTCGGATTTGACTTGGTGCCAGTGACTTCGGATTTAAACCTTAAAGATTGTAATAATTTGAGAAGGTCGTTGTTGTTGTCAACCTGAGTATTGAGAGATTGTAGTCAATTCACTTCAACCAATTCCTCACTGCAAAATTCAATATTGTTGCAAAAGAGAAAGAACCTTGTTGGGAAGTGCAATTTTGTTAGTCGAAGAGATCAGACGTGTTTTTTCGTTCTCTTCATTTTTAAAATTTTAAAAATTATTATATAATAGTTGTTGTTTTTGTGTTTTTTTATTTTGTGGAATAGTGGCTGAAATTCCGAAAATATTGTTACTTTACGACGGTGACATTTTATGATGTTTGATCAAGTTTTTTGAAATCCAAATTTGGTTTGGGTTTTGTGTCAAATGAAGTCTGTAAATTGTTTTTTCGGCGATTGTGTGACGTGTTTGTTGTAGAGCGGTTGATTCGTTTGGTTTGTGGTCTTTGATCAAATTTTGTGTGATTTAATTTGTATTATTTTGTAATTTTTATAGTTTCAGGCTTTGTAGATGTGATAGGTTGATTGATTGTAGATCTAAAACTGGGGCTAGTCAAATTTATTACATGCTTGCAGGAATTATATTGTTGTATTGTGGATTGATTAGTTAATGTTTTCAGAGTCATTAGTGGTTTTCGGGCGGGGACGAACACAATTTGTTACAGCTTGAGGGTTGTGGAAGTTGTTTTGATGTATACTTGTATTATAGTGTTGGGAATTGTTTGATTTGTGATTTCGGAAATTGGTTCTGTTTCTTGCAGCTAAGAGCGGTTGGCCCATTAATGGATTTTGTTTTCGGGAAGCCTCTGCGGATTGCAGATGAAGGGTGGCACACTGGTGTTGCTGATAAGAGATGACAAAATGCAGAGATGTTCGGTAGGGCTGATTGTCTGGTGCTTGCGGTTTGAATGTTGGCTGCTGGCAGGCCGATTCAGTTCCGTCATTGATGACATACTTTTCCTTTTCCTATCCTACGGGAATTTGCTGTCTGTTGGCTGTCATGGTGTCTGTAACCGGGTCGATCTCAGTACGTGCCTAGTGTCCTACCTTGTTCCTCCAAGTGTATGTGGGAACGGGTGTACGGTGGTTCCGGCGCTTTCCGAGAGATCCTGCTTGGTGCTTGGTTGTACATTCTGGATCAATCAATCAAATCAATTTCGAATGTGACATGTCCCTGGTTAGGATTTTTATACATGCACTTGTGTATTTAGTACAAAACGGTTATTCGGTCGAGTTCGAGCGTGTAATTGTTTTGTTAAAATTTTATTTAAAGTGATTTTTAATATTGTTTCAATTTGAATGCGTTGTTAGGATCATTTCGATAGTCGTATTGCGACTCTGGGACTATTTGTTCTATGGTTAATGGACGGTTATTTTGTGATGATATGGATGATTGACTCATGACTAAGTATTAGGTTCGTTTGGGCTTATTTTACCGTTATTATTTTTAATATTATTATATTTTATATTTTAATATTTTAATATTTTAATATTTTAATATTTTAATATTTTAATATTTTAATATTTTAATATTTTAATATTTTAATATTTTAATATTTTAATATTTTAATATTTTAATATTTTAATATTTTAATATTTTAATATTTTAATATTTTAATATTTTAATATTTTAATATTTTAATATTTTAATATTTTAATATTTTAATATTTTAATATTTTAATATTTTAATATTTTAATATTTTAATATTTTAATATTTTAATATTTTAATATTTTAATATTTTAATATTTTAATATTTCAATATTTTAATATTTTAATATTTTAATATTTTAATATTTTAATATTTTAATATTTTAAAATTTTAATATTTTAATATTTTAATATTTTAATATTTTAATATTTTAATATTTTAATATTTTAATATTTTAATATTTTAATATTTTAATATTTTAATATTTTAATATTTTAATATTTTAATATTTTAATATTTTAATATTTTAATATTTTAATATTTTAATATTTTAATATTTTAATATTTTAATATTTTAATATTTTAATATTTTAATATTTTAATATTTTAATATTTTAATATTTTAATATTTTAATATTTTAATATTTTAATATTTTAATATTTTAATATTTTAATATTTTAATATTTTAATATTTTAATATTTTAATATTTTAATATTTTAATATTTTAATATTTTAATATTTTAATATTTTAATATTTTAATATTTTAATATTTTAATATTTTAATATTTTAATATTTTAATATTTTAATATTTTAATATTTTAATATTTTAATATTTTAATATTTTAATATTTTAATATTTTAATATTTTAATATTTTAATATTTTAATATTTTAATATTTTAATATTTTAATATTTTAATATTTTAATATTTTAATATTTTAATATTTTAATATTTTAATATTTTAATATTTTAATATTTTAATATTTTAATATTTTAATATTTTAATATTTTAATATTTTAATATTTTAATATTTTAATATTTTAATATTTTAATATTTTAATATTTTAATATTTTAATATTTTAATATTTTAATATTTTAATATTTTAATATTTTAATATTTTAATATTTTAATATTTTAATATTTTAATATTTTAATATTTTAATATTTTAATATTTTAATATTTTAATATTTTAATATTTTAATATTTTAATATTTTAATATTTTAATATTTTAATATTTTAATATTTTAATATTTTAATATTTTAATATTTTAATATTTTAATATTTTAATATTTTAATATTTTAATATTTTAATATTTTAATATTTTAATATTTTAATATTTTAATATTTTAATATTTTAATATTTTAATATTTTAATATTTTAATATTTTAATATTTTAATATTTTAATATTTTAATATTTTAATATTTTAATATTTTAATATTTTAATATTTTAATATTTTAATATTTTAATATTTTAATATTTTAATATTTTAATATTTTAATATTTTAATATTTTAATATTTTAATATTTTAATATTTTAATATTTTAATATTTTAATATCTTAATATTTTAATATTTTAATATTTTAATATTTTAATATTTTAATATTTTAATATTTTAATATTTTAATATTTTAATATTTTAATATTTTAATATTTTAATATTTTAATATTTTAATATTTTAATATTTTAATATTTTAATATTTTAATATTTTAATATTTTAATATTTTAATATTTTAATATTTTAATATTTTAATATTTTAATATTTTAATATTTTAATATTTTAATATTTTAATATTTTAATATTTTAATATTTTAATATTTTAATATTTTAATATTTTAATATTTTAATATTTTAATATTTTAATATTTTAATATTTTAATATTTTAATATTTTAATATTTTAATATTTTAATATTTTAATATTTTAATATTTTAATATTTTAATATTTTAATATTTTAATATTTTAATATTTTAATATTTTAATATTTTAATATTTTAATATTTTAATATTTTAATATTTTAATATTTTAATATTTTAATATTTTAATATTTTAATATTTTAATATTTTAATATTTTAATATTTTAATATTTTAATATTTTAATATTTTAATATTTTAATATTTTAATATTTTAATATTTTAATATTTTAATATTTTAATATTTTAATATTTTAATATTTTAATATTTTAATATTTTAATATTTTAATATTTTAATATTTTAATATTTTAATATTTTAATATTTTAATATTTTAATATTTTAATATTTTAATATTTTAATATTTTAATATTTTAATATTTTAATATTTTAATATTTTAATATCATAATATTTTAATATTTTAATATTTTAATATTTTAATATTTTAATATTTTAATATTTTAATATTTTAATATTTTAATATTTTAATATTTTAATATTTTAATATTTTAATATTTTAATATTTTAATATTTTAATATTTTAATATTTTAATATTTTAATATTTTAATATTTTAATATTTTAATATTTTAATATTTTAATATTTTAATATTTTAATATTTTAATATTTTAATATTTTAATATTTTAATATTTTAATATTTTAATATTTTAATATTTTAATATTTTAATATTTTAATATTTTAATATTTTAATATTTTAATATTTTAATATTTTAATATTTTAATATTTTAATATTTTAATATTTTAATATTTTAATATTTTAATATTTTAATATTTTAATGTTTTTATATTTATATAATTTTATGTTTTTATATTTTAATTGTTTAATTGTTTTATTAAAATTTTATTTAAATTAATTTCGATAATATTATTTCTATATGTAAGTGAATATAAATAGGAGCTCACTTAATAAATTTTAGCAGCAGTTGTTGGATTGTTGAATTTTATAATATTATATTTCTTAAATTTTATTTTTTGATATTCTTATATTAATATATTGTTATTGAACAAATTAATAATTTTGTACTGTCAGGAGAAAACTAATCCAGTTTATTTCAGCCTACAGCTTGCAGAAATTATATTACTATATTAATCATATTATAATATTTTGAATTAATTAATTTATAATGGCGAATAAAAATTAATTCAATTTATTACAGCCTACGACTAAGAGCCATAAGTTCTTTAATACATTTTGGTTTCAGGGAACCTTTGCAGATTACAGTTAAATGATGGCGTTGCTGATATCAATGTTGCTGATTAGAGACGAAAGGAAGCAGAGCAGTTTATTAAAATTGTGATTGTCTTGTGCTAACAGTAGTTTGAATACTGGCTTCCGGATAACTGGACCAATCCTGTCATCGCTAACAAACCTTTCCCTTCCTTTCATCACAAAAATACTAACTATCGATCGCTTAGGTGTCAGTAACCGGGTCGAGTCTGTTACAATTAACATTCCTTCCTTTTCTTCAGTTTTGTTGTATGTAACACGGGTGTACGGTGGTGCCCGGCATTCCGGAAGTTCTTGGTTCGCCTTTGGCCGTACACTCTAATCAATCAATCATCAAAAAGAGAAAGAACCTTGTTGGGCAGTAGCAACCTTGTTGGGTCAGAGCAAGTGATACAGTTTCCTTTGTGGAAAACTCTGGAGAGATCTCCACAGGTTTACATCTCCATTTTGAGCTTTGAAATGAAGGTATGGTCCTAAATCCTGAGAATTTTATTGATTTCTAGAAAAATGTTTAACAGAAAAAGCAAAGATATAGCCACTGTAACGATTAGTAACATCACAAGGTAAGGGTCGCATCTCGAGGGAAATATAAATACTACAGGAAATAGACTTTTAGATGTTAAAGTAACTGGTGGCATTCAAACAAAAGCAAAAGTAGTTTTAAGCGATACAGCGCAAATACAGGGAAATATCCACCCACAAAATGCTGAAAGTGGAATGGAAGTAAAAGGAACGATAGAGGTCGCTGAGCTGCTTGTATTACAGTTGACCGCTGTGGTATGGGGAGAAATTGTAGTTTGCAAGATGGTTTTTGTTGAAGGGGCCTTGTTTTGACGGAAAATGCAAAATAGCCAAAAAAGAAAATAAACAATCCAAACACGATTAAATAATTAATAACCATTAAAATTATATCAAGTTACAGGTAATGGCCAGCTCCACGTGTCAACCATAAACCTCGTATCTATTATAATAAACGGATTTATGGTTTCGGCGGAGTTCATGTTTTTTTAATTGTCAGCACAACGATACTAAAACTTTATTTAGTTGCTTTGTACGAAAATCTAAGAATGGTATTCTTAGGACGAAATGCTCGTGTTTAGAAATTTTACGAGGCATGGTTTAGCCGCCGACTATTAGAGACAAAGACATTGAATTCCTTGAAACGGATTTTATGTTAGCAAAATTCGAATAAACAAAAAATTCTATATTTTTGCAACTAAATTTGAGACACTTTATTTTTTTCTTAAATTAATAAAGTATGTCCTTGCTATATAAAAGATAATTTTCTTGGCGCGAAATCGGTTTGTTCACCATTATTTAAACAAAACTTTTGCCCATGCCTGCCAAAATACTGTTTATCGTTTTACTTGAGTTGTTTTTTCCAATTTCCGCTACTCGAACCAAACGACAGTAGAAAATAGTTTTTTACTTCGCTCCCTCGTATATCGTGTAAATCTAAATCATATGTTTTTGTTGTTATTGCTACTATGTTCGAGCTACAGTTCCGCCTTGAGAAAAACGTGATTTTCATGTAACAAAAGTTATTTGATTTATTATTATGATTGGATGAGCTGCTGTTGTGGTTTTTGTTATCTCATATATGAGTACATTAGAACGAGCGACTAGAAATCGTAATTAGATTCATTACAATTGAAAATACAAATTAATCGAAAAAACGAAAAGCTTTTTTTTTTTTAGTTCGCTCTACTGGCGGATTGTAACATTTTATTTTTTAATAATTCACTGCTGTTGAACTTTTATTGCGAAAGTTTTTTTTGATTTTTTTTGTATGCTATACTTATTTTTCGGATTTTCCATCAAGAGAATGAAAATCTAAATAAAAATGAAATACAGTAAAATTGGGAGAGAAAAGCACAGTAAAAATATATAATAATAATAAATTTCGAATCGGGAATGAAAAACAAAACGAAAAGTTTTTTTTTTTTTTTGCAATAGAAAGTTTAGTTTTTCGCTGATGGGGATTTTTTTTTTTAAATAAAGTTTTTAGAATCGGAAAAATTTATTAAAATGTAATTTTTGAAGTTTGGTATTTTTTCATCTACTCTCGAATATTATACTATACTCCCCAAAAACAAACAAAAAATTGTTCGTAAAATAAAAATCTTGAAACCGAAGAAAAAAAAAATACAAATTTGTAAAATGTCAAAAATATGTCATTTATACTTTGTAAGTTTTTGTGGGGTGAGCGTGCGGTATGGTAAAGGAAATTTGTGTAAGGAAATTACATTTTGTATGGTTTTGATGTACAGAAAATGAAAAATATTTGGTTATGATGAACGCGAAATTTTTTATTTTTTTTTTTGGTTCGAGAATGATGGACATTCTTATTAGTAATGTAAAATGAGCTTTTGAAGCTCTTTGGCATTTGGTTATTAGTTGTATTTTTACGATATTTTTGTTATGTCTTCGAAAGTACATAAAATTGAAACGTATCCTAAATCGTAATAATTCATGCAGAATACATTTACAAAAAGCAGATAATGTTAAGTTATCTTGTCTCGCCAATTTATTATGGCTTGGGTAAAATATCGCATTCATTTAGTGGATAAAGTTTTAGACATTGTTATTTAAAGATAAGTCACAGTCTGGTAATTTCTTGTCTTCAGATTCAAATAATCTCTGTAAAGCATCGAACCTTACAAAATGTGAGTAGCAGCTTCTAAGTCCTTCAATAAAAAAATTGTGTTGTCAGAATAGCTAGATGTCGAAGATGGTCTAATTTTATACTAATAAATAAAATTTTGAAAGACATTAGTCCAAAACACAAAACCAACCTTTGTATAAAATCCGGCCAAACGAATCACAAAATCAATGAATCATAGCGATGCAAAGACCTGTGTATTAAAATGGCGATGCTTGTGCAAAATCTGCCTCAATCAAATCTTGTCATATTTGCAAAGGAAACCATCACGTTCTGTTTCATATGATAAGTGATTACCAACTGCAAAATTTCAGTTATACCAAACTAATTGTATCAACACTGGAAAAGGATAGTGACCCAGTATTTTGGGCAACAGAACTAGCTAGAGTACGAGAAAATCAACGGAGGATCCAATTTACTTCGCGAAAACGATAAAGCGAAACTACAAAAACAAAGCTTAACCGTCGAAGAAACAGAATCCCAAGAGCATTACGAAAAAACGCAAAGGAGGCTAATGATTTAGAAGCCCCCCGGAACAGATATTGGTGAGTCTAACCTTAAAGCAGTAGCAGTAGGATTTACCATTAACCATTGCTTCTCTAGCTTCTATTTGCTTCATCATTCTATCGTAAAAGATGACAGCATGACGAATGTTCAGGCAAATTTAAACACCCATAAAGATCAAGATCTACCACGAATTCTATATGACGATCTATGCAGCCATAGCTCAGCAGTCCTGGCCCAGCACAATAACATAACCGTTAACTGCACGAAAAAAAAATTTCGTTTTTTTTGAAGAGGTTTCAACCTCAGCAAAAGGAACCTCAACTCTCTTCCAGATAATTTGTAGGAAAAAAGACTTCACATCATCGAATTCAATGATATCATGAAAATGCTGAGTCTGATCTGGAACTTTCAACAGACATGTTTCAAATTTAGGTTTCGCCATTGGAAACTAAAAAAAAAATTTTTTTTCAATGACCAATATATCAGTTATCAATTATCTCAATTGTTCGTCCTATTGTGCTCGGTAGCACCAGTCATTGTCCAGGTAAAGATTTAGCTTCAATGTTTACGGACATCCGGTGTCAAATAGGACGATGAATTAGACTCAAGTTTCGACAAAAAATATGGTTGAACTACAAATTATTGAATTATCACAGTGGCAAAAAATTAGATTGTACGGTTTCTGTAATGCATCCAGTCAAGCATACGCTGAAGAAATATAAAAGTAAAATTAGAAACAAAAAATCAGAACTAAAATGACAAAAAATCAGAACTAACAAACTAAAATGTTTTCAAGATTAGAGCTCAACGCCGCATTACTATACAATCGAAGTTGCTCAAAACGGTCATAATGCATATAAAGATATCAACCATATCAACATTTTTTTGACCGATTCAATGTCAGTATTAGGTTGAATAAAAGGCAAGCCAAAACATCATAACATGATTGTTGCCAATTGATTATTTGTAGTTCAATCAAGCCCCAATCATATCACTTATCATTGATTTCCATCAAAGCAACGGCCTGTCCAAAATATTGCGGCATCGATTTTTATCCAATAAAAGAGCATGAACTAAAAACGAGTATTATTTCGTGCCAGGAGAACCAAACTCATCTTTAAAGGCAAACATTAAAATAAAACAACACGGAGCCTTTGCAACCGGGAGAGGGCATGTAGACGGAAACCACGTTGCATGGAGGAAATCAGGCAACATTGGCCAATTTGAAGCAAAAATACTAGATATTGCCTAGAATTTCGTCCGGCACATGACAAACAATTGCACAAAATGTGCTAGATTTAACAAGTAAACCTCCCAACAGTTGATTGGTATATTACCGCCAAAACAAATACTTCCATTGTCTTCATTTACAACAGCGGGGTGTAATGTGCTGGGCCGATCAGTTTAAAATTATCCAAAGGGTGCTGCATTAAAACTTGCAAAGGATACATTGTCAATTTGTATGCATGGCAACAAAGCCGGTGTATCTTCAACTGGCGGCGATTTAAAAATTGCTGCTTTTCTGACTGAGATGATTGCAAAATCAACTTTGTAGGTACCTGCAGAAAATAAAGGCCCAAATTCTAACCACAACGGAAAGAAGCAGTAGAAAAAATTGCATATAGGCTTTCCCGGGAGAAACAATTCCTCGTAATCTCTATAGCCAAGTAGAATTTTTAACCTGGGAAAGCCTTTATACTTTGGAGGTTTTGCTCTCCAACCTTGTGAGCGACGTGATAGTAGAACGAAGGCACCGCTCTACCACCACGTCACTTTCTAATAGGATGGCTGAATTTTGGAAAATATGATGGTCAGAGTATTTGTCATGGCTCCAAAGGCGATCAAAAGGTCAAAATAAAAAAGCCAATATCAATGAAGGACAGTTTTTGCTACTCAGAGATAAACAGACCTCACCGACAAAATGGCTTTCCGCAAAGACTGCATCCTGGTCCCAAAGAACTAGTTATTAGTAAAGTACTTAGTAGTAGTAGTACTAGTAGTGATGACGAGGTCAGAGAGAAGGCTGGGCAATTTATCTGGTAAAAACCATACTTGAAAAATATTGCGTAGTATATATACGTCTTTAACGTAATCGTAGTATACAAACGATTACATTAAAGTACAACAAATGAAGTTTAACAACTAAAAGGCAGACAGTTAACTTTTGCAACTCTTATGCAAGAACTCCTATCCACTTATCCTGTCATTTCAAGTTATCTCCAACGACCGGATGGACAATGGACTACAACAAGTAGGGGATCCTTGGAGCTTCTTCTGAAAACTCATTTTCCGGGTTGTTCCAATTCTCCTCCTATTTTGCCAAAGGCAAATAAGGCTACTGGTGTCACGGGGAAAATTGTCAATAGGAGACCTATTTGGTTGGGAGTAAACAGTTTCAAGCCTTTTAAGTCTGCAGGCCTGGACGGCATTATTCCTGCCGATATTATTGCATTATTCCTGTCGAGAAAACCACTGACTAACAGTTCCCGGGCTTGAGGTGGTTTTGAAAAGTAGCCTCGAACTATGTCACATTCCAAAGAAATGGACTGAAGTAAATGTAATTTTTATACCAAAGAAAGGAAAACACGCTCATTGCAATCCCAAAGACCTTAGGCCTATTAGCTAATCTTTTTATTTCTTGAAAATTCTAGAAAGGCAGATAGAGGTTTACCTCAAAGGATCAATTGAGCCTGCCAAGCTGTCAGTGTCTCAGCATGCATATAGTAAGGGAAAATCGGGGCAAATCCAGGTGTTTCATCCATCCGTAGATTTGTAAGTAGGGATACACTGCAAGGTAGTGTATTATCCCCCTTCTTTTGAATTTGGTCATTAATGACCTGTTACTAATCCTAGAAGGGACTGGCTTTAAAGTGGTGGCTTATGCAGATGATATTGTTATTGGCGCTTTCGGTAATTATCCTTGTATCATCAGAGATGTTATGCAGAATGCTCTTGGCATTATAACTCAATGGACCAATATTTGTGGTCTTAGTGTTAACCCACTGAAGACTGAGTTGGTTCTTTTTTCCAGAAAGTACAAACTTCCTCGCTTTGACCCTCCAACTCTCAATGGAGGTGTTTTGAACATCGCAGATAAAGAGAAATTCTTGGGTCTCATTTTGGATAATAACTAAGCTGGAAGCCTAACATTCTGGCCAGAGTAAAAAAGGCTACGACAGCACTCTACTCCTGCAAAAATGCCATTGGAAAAGGACGGAGGATTAAGCCTCACATTGTGCATTGGCTTTATACCTCTGTAGTTAAATCAGTTCTAATGTATGGAGTTACAGTTTGGTGGCCCGCTTTAAATAGAGTGGCGAACCAAAAGTTCCTGATGAAAATGCAAAGAACTGCTATCTTGTGTATTAGTGGTGCACTTAGAAGCACTCCTACTCAAGAACTGGAGATTCTCTTTCATCTCACCATATTGGATATCCTGGCTAAGCAAGTAGCTGTTAGTACAGCCAAAAGGCTTAAATCAATTTTATGTGATTTTGTAACATTATGGGACACTCATCTATTCTAACGAACAAAGAAATCCCTAAATCTATCGACTACACCATCTCGACATCATACCTCGAAGTTAAATTTATAACTGATATTTCTTCCTGAGAAGACTGGTTGAATGGAACAGTTTTAAAGTCAGGATTTATTAAATTTTTTACAGATGGCTCGAAAATTGATGGAACGGTCGATGGAGGGGTTTTCTGAGAAGAACTAAATGTGAATCTCTTTTCCGCCTCCCTAATCATTGCAGTATTTTTCAAACAGAGCTTATAGCAATCAGGAAGCCATAGACTGGATGAATTATCATGTAATATCTGTAAGAGATTTTGGCATGTTACGGATATTTAGGCTGCTATTAAAGTTTTACGATCAGGCTTTATCACGTGGAAAGTAGACCGGAGCTGTCTTTCATCTCTTAACGAGATGGTTGAACAGTTGAATATCCATCTTATATGGGTGCTAGGGCATTCCAATATTACGGGGAATATGAAAGCCGATGAACTCGCGCGACAAGATATTACTTTCCTCATCTTACCGTGCAAGGTGGACATTGAAGTACCACTTGCTATATGCAAGTTACTCTTTAAAGAAGAACCTCGTAAAATTACAAACAATAGAAGGGCAAATTGCACCTCATGTGTAATTACTAGGAAGATTTGGCCTAATTTGGACTTAAAAAGGTCTAATCAGCTAATATCTATGCAACGGCATAATATTAGCACGGTTGTGGGTATCATACTGTACTCTGTTTTATTGGAAAGCATGAAAGAAAGCACCAGTAGATTTGGTGCTTTCTTTCATGATTTTTGTCGAAGCTGTAATGACGAAGAAGAGAAGGAAACAATACTTCATTTGTTATGTACCTGTCCTAGTCTGTCTCAAAACAGACTCAAGTTTTTCGGAGTTCATCTCCTGTGCGATCTAACGTATCTCAGTAAATTAATTAAGCGTTAGAGATATCTACTGCTTCGTGAGAAGCTCAAACTGGATACAGTAGGGTAATGCAGAGAAGCAATTTCTGTGGTAAGGCTACGGACCATGTGTATCTATGCCTTGTCCTTTTGTTGGGTGGCCACCTAAAACTAACTAACTAACTAACTCTTGCAAACAACCAACAATGACAGGACATTGCTAAATACAAGTTCTGGGAGAATCGACATGTGCCTTTCAAACAACGGAAGTGAACCAAAAATGTTTAGATGGACTTCTGAAAATCGTTGCGATGAAACTGAAAATGAACTTTTTGTCGGCTAACTCCTTGCCTGATTTTTTTGCTTCAAAATGATTTATGGAAATTGATGCAAATTTCTATGCAGTATTTATCCTGATACTTATCCTGATCTATCCTGAGATCGTAAAATTAAAATATCGCTCATCAAAATCGGACCACTGTTCTGTGTTCTGGTTGATTTGTACACCAATTTAGAACTAGAACATATAAATGTGTATGTCTTTGTTAAAGCTTCATTGCAGATATGAATTTGAATGTCTTAAGTCCTTATCAGACACTGTTCAGTCCGTACAACTGTGGACCGGTGATAATATTTTATTGTTACTATCGCTAAGAGATTGAACTGAGGATGGCATCATATTTCGGAGCACACACATTTCCAGACACAGCATCTTAGCAAATTCTTTACTAAAAATTTTTGACGATTTAGATAAACTAGTTTGTTGGGTTGGAGCTTGAGAGATTGATGCTTATGTGATTTTAAAACTGAACATGTCAATTAAGAAGTCAGTTTAGCCCAATATTTATTCAAGAAGCCTCATATTCCAGTACCAATTTTTAAATGTCGAAACTATTAAGTTTCAGTAGAATTGCCATTTTACGCTGTGTTTCAAGCAAGATGTCACGGATTGATTGTGCAACTGCATTTTGAGTGATCGGTGATGCTCCAAACAGAAAAATGAATGGAAATCATGTGATTATTATAATTATTTGGTATCGAGCAGAACGGTCATGAATTCAGGCATGACAGAAGTTTTACTAATTTTACTTCTGATTTCTTTTTATTGATTTCCATTTTACTTCTGTACTGTTAAGCAGGAGAAATGCAGATCAAAGTGATGCCATTATTCGATTATATAGGGTGGTAATTTTTTGATTAAAATTGGTTGCACTTTTCTGATAGAAAATGGGCTAACTGAAGGCTTGCACCAAAAGAATTGGGACTAAAGTCACTGTATAAGTATTAAATTCTTCTTCTATTGTTGGTAAACCTTTCGTCAGCCAAAATAAATGCGTTTTGGTAAGGTCGTATGTAACAGTCAGATGTTCAAGATGTAACGAGTTTAGGGCATTAAAGTTCCAATACAGGAGGCAAAGCAATCAGATTGGCAAGAAACACGCTTTGGCAGAGTTCTATCTGCGGTTGATTTAGCGAAATTTTGGTTGATTTATCCACCTACGGAGCTCGAACCTATACTACAGCTGCATGGGTTAGCTTAGTATATTATTGTTCCTTAAAATTTTGATCTCCCACACTTCCTGGAATAGAATCTTAGCTACGATAAAGAGTGATACTTGAAATTTAGTTCACAAGAAGCGTCATATTGTTTGATGGCCATTTTGATAGTTAGAAGCATATATCATCAGGGTGACCACTAAAAATTCACAAGAATTACAGGACAATATATGCATTTTCATGCAGCACTCAAAACATCTGTTATAATGGCAGCCCAATTAGATTGATTCCCTTGCTAAAATAATGATTCCCTAATCAAAAGTTTTGCCTTTTCACGTCAATATAATATAGAATATTAGGTCATGATCCTTTTTTATATCTTAATATTATAATTTCCTCGGGTAAAACGTGCTAAATGGCGTATTAAAAAATTCATATCCTCTTTAAAGTACATAAATATCGTGTTACACGTAAAAAGTTCCTTCATTACTTTTACACCCCGACTTATGTACGAATACGGTATTCACATAAAATTCGATCTACCAAACGTTTTAGATTACGTAACATCCTTACAATTAAAAACTTTTTATTTTCCATGAATCAAATTTAAAATAAAAAATCTTTTGTGTAACGCAACACTCGGTAAATGGTTTTGTGAAATGATATGTAGGTAGGTTATGTTGGAGCTTTACAAGTTTTATATTAAAGAATAGCATTCGCATCAAACTATGGTATAATAAAATTTCATCGATAGAAAAATAATTACTAGTAATTAAAATCATGTAACACCAAATACTCCAGCATCCAAATAAAATAAAATTTCTAGGATGTGAATGCTTTTCAATTATGTATGTTGAACATGCAATTTTTTTACTGTGGATAAGAGGAAAATTTTTGCAGATAATTATACATCATTTAATTGAAAATCAATTAAAATGTTAAAATTGAGAAAGAGTGGAAAAAAATTAATTATTTTGTAACAACATCGATTTGTGTGCTTTATTCTATGATTTGGAAATATACAAGGACATCAAGTGTTTCCGAGTACTTGTAAAATTCAATATTTGCAGTATTAATTCAGTCAGTACTTTTTCTGATAGCCTCATTTCGGTTATTTTATAGGAAGGTGCTGATATCAATTATTAAGCCAAGCAATTGGAAAAATCAAGCAGTTGGACTAGGATATACTCACTAATAGATCTAGGTAACTATTAACTACATGGTAAAATCGATATAATCATAAATACTGTTATTTATCTGCTCATTTGCAAAAATAATTTTAGAGCATAAAAATCGAAAATGGATTAAATTTATTCTAGTTTTAAAGTTTTGTGTAAAATAAAGTGTATATAAATTAGATTTTTGGCGGTTGCATCAAGCATTGGTCATAAAACTGTTAGATCAATTGATTTGTAATGTTTAATCAATTTTTTAAAATCTAACTTGTATTAATTTTAAAGTTTTGTGTCAAATAAAATGCATATAAATTAGATTTTCGGCTATTACATGACGTATTTGTCATAAACCGGTTAATTCAATTGATTTGTAATTTTTATACAATTCAAGCAAATTATATTGTCATATTTTGTTATAAATATATACTTCAATGTTACTTTACTGAGCTTTTGATAAATTAAAAAACAAACAAAAACGATTATGTCACAACCCTTTAAGCTATCCCATCTCTATGTATGTGTACATAAACATTTTAATCATAATTCAAATTACATTAAAATTTTGTCTAAATAAACACAAATTACAGTGTATTAATATGACAGAGAATGTTCTTAAATTGATAAGACAAACAAATACGTTACTACCAGACTCACAACAACAACAACAACACAAGCAACAGTACATTTTTATTTATTTATATATATGACATGAATAATTTTTAAGTCACATAATACTGAGTTATAATATGTGCTCATATATACGTTTACAAATTTTCCTATAAATTTTCCTTAAAATTATATTTTCCTGTTGACTGACTGAAGAAGCATAAAAAAAAATCTCTGATTAATGATTTTGTAAATAAATTGTATCGTATATTAGAAACAATTTATTTAAATAAATATGTCGTGTGCGTGTGTATAGTTGTATGTGTGTGTGTGTGTCTTATCATTTGATGCATACATACATACACACACGTATATACACATGAATGGAACCGAAGAAAAAAAAACTTTGATTTATGAATATGTAAACAAGAAAATGTATGGGAAAATGATGATGATGATGATGATTATGATGGGACTACCCTTATGTTTCAAACATAATTTTCTTTTTGTACCTTTCGTATTTATTTTAATTACATTTATAATTATTAAAACTTCTTTATTATTTCAATTATTTTGCCATAACAACTAACTGCGTATGGTACATAGTCGTTTACATACACACACAAAGGCTTACACATAATATATGAAAATATGTTATATAAGATGGAAAACAAAATCAAGAAAAGTTACTACAAGAATGGTGAAAACCCTTTTTTGGGGTTTTCTACCTTAATCTACAGTAGCTAAATAGAAATTCACATATATGAAGAAAAATTTTGTGTATCCACAATACGATTTAATTCTTTTCGTGTACCGAGTGACATATTAAAGATGATAATAATAAAATAATAATCGGTGTTTACCGGGAATTGCTGGCCCAAAGAAATAACTTTACCTTATGGGTTTCAATACTTAGCTTGCAAAAATATGATTTATGAAAATTGATAGATCTTATTGGTTAATTAGAATGTACGGCCAAAGATGAACTCCCAGAATACCAGGTTACTGACACCTAAGCGATCGATATTTAGTAATTTTTTTTTGTGGTGTCGGGAAAGGAAAGGTAAGTTAGTAATAATAGGATTGGTCGGGTTTCCCGGTGGCCAATGTTTAACTATTAGTAATACAAGACAACCACAATTTTTCTGAACCGCTCTGCAATCTGACGTCACTTATCAGCAACTCCAGTGTGCCACCATTCAACTATAACCTATAATAGTTCCCTAAGAACAAAATCTATTAATGAACTCGTTTCTCCAAGCCATAGGCTGTAAAAGATGGCATTAGTTTTCAACTGTAAATTCCAAATTTATTATTTTACTTTCATGCTGCTAAAATTTATTAAGTATACTTTTGATTTTTTTTGATTGATTGATTTTGAATGTTCTGCCAAGTATTAAGCAGGATATCCAGGAAGGCGCCGGGCCCACAGTACACTCGTTTTTACATATACTTGGAAGGATATGGAAAGATACTAGTTAAATTATTAAGATCGACCCGGTTACAGACACCTTGGCGCCAATAGTTAGTAAATTTTTGTGGTTTAGGGAAAGGAAAAGTATGTTAGTTATGATATAATTGGTCCGATTTCTCGGTAACCAATATTCAAACTACTGAAACTACTGAAATCTGATAGTGTAAGACAATCACATTTTTGTTGTACTTCTTTGCATTCTGCCATCTCTTATCAGCAACTCCAGTATGCCGCCATTCATCTGTAATCTGCAATGGTACCCTGAAAACAATATCTATCAATGAACAAGTAACCCTAGGTTGTAATAAATTAAATTAGTTTTTAATCTGAATTTATAAAATATTTAGTTTTTAACACCATTATAGAATATCAAACCTCCTGCAAGCCACAGACTGTAACAAATTTGATTAATCTCGTCTGAAAATTACAAATTTATTAATTCATACCATCGTTAAATATACATTTAATAATATAGAAACTATATATAACATGTAAATTGATATAAAAATAGATATAATGTAAAATGTAAAAATAAAAAATGTAGAAAATGTAAAAACATAAAATATAAAATACATAAACATAACAACAACAATATAATAAAACAAAAGTATAAAAATAAAAATATAAAGTCACAACAACACAAATATATAAAGCACGAAATACATAAATGTAAAATAAGTAAATATATAACATCCAAATGTAAAAATATCAAAATATAAAATGAAATATAACAATATAATAATAAACTAATTTATAAATAAATAAACAATGTAACATTGGAATAATCAACGTTATCACCAACAATGATACGACATACATCCACAAATCATCCTATACTCACCACCGATAGACATCCTAAGTTCATCACAACCCAACCACAAACTAATTTAGAATTAAAAAATACGTTATATAACATCCACAAAAGAAAATACCAATAGCGTGCTACATCAATGGTGCCGCCAGAACGCCCCCTTCGAAACAAATCCCCTTGTTAGCAGACAAAAATTAGCCGATCACCAATCTCGCGAGCCCTACCGACACGAACCACTCGTAGGCCAAAATTGCCAATTGAGCCTTCGTTTAACGTTGACAGTCCAAACGAGAACTAGGAAGACTATCGCACCAACCTGACTTTAGCACTTCTACAAGTGAGCCGGACTACACAGATGTGACGACCCACACCACACGGAAAAACATTAGTGAAAAATTGGCCAAACCACCCCTGGAGCGTTCGCCGAAAAGCCACAAGCAGCAATTGCACAAACTAGCCAATTCACAACCAGCTAAACTAAACTTAACTCTACTAAATCCAAGTCACAATCCCTGGGAATCCGGCCAATCCCGGTCATCAACGGCATTACACAAACACAAAAACAAAATAGTCAAAGTTAACATACACATATATATTCATATATATACACATATATTACATACACACAAAAACACAAAACGCTCTCTATTACAAGCCGCACCCATCGCATACCGATGCTATCAAATCACATACACATGAGAATGAATTGCAAGTAAAAAAAAACGTGTCTAGATATGGCTTCGAAAAGAGCACTTAAAAATGTCGCTCGCATAATACAATACAGAAGAATGGTTGAAAATAGAAAAAATATTCGTAATACAAACAAACCGTTAACGTTAAACAGCGGTAGCAAGAATGAGAAACTCAAACACCCTTCCATATGGATCCCAATAGCACCAATACACTCAACCGTGCACACAGGTTCCGCTCACCTCTTCCAACGAAACCTAGAAAACGGCCTGCAATAGAGAGGGCTTTGCATACACAGGAGAGACTGTACAAACCAAAAATACAGCACCAATCACCATGTACACAACTACACCAACCCTTTACCGTTGGGAAACAATGAAACCTATAATTAAATAATGTAGAGCAAAACCCTCTGTACAACAGGTCGTCCCCCAACCCCCGCCGACAAAGGTAAACAAAACCTATATACACAATTGAGCGCATTGGCGCCAAAAAAAAACGCCTAACCTTCCCATTCCTACCACCACCATTCAACAACCTGATCCCAAAATTACGCACACCATCCAATGTGTACAGACAACTGAGTATTCCTTCGTCTCTCAACCCTTTACCAAGAGTCAAACTGTACTGCATCTATTTGCACCGCGACCTCCTGCCTGCATTATTAAACTTCATTCCACCTTCAACCCTTTTGCTGCCCTACGCTATGCGAATAATATCCCTCTACATTCATACCGAAATCACACCTCGACACGCCCCTCACCCACAATACACCCTCATGTATATATGAGGCAGCATGCAACGAGTACGGCCTGTAACAATGAGGGCTTCGATGTAGAGTATTAAAAACATATATGAATATACCTTTATAAAGACCTTGAAAAAATAATTATCGGATACGATCTTTTTACTCTGAAAAAATGTACAGATTATTTTATATTTTTTAGTAAATTCTAAAATGGCGACTCCGATTAATGTTGAGCTATCAGGTGACAAATAAAACTTTAAGTAAGGGAGTTTAATGCTGAAATTCATAAAATAAATTATTTTTATGAATTTTGGTACTAAAAAATAAAAATAAATTTTTAGTTTTGGTACTAAAAAATAACATAAAAAATATTTTTTTCGATCTGATAGATAAAAATCGGAGAAAAAAATTATCAGATATATCCGATAAATAATCTCTCTGATCTCTCCGATTTCTCCGATATCAAAAAAAAAACACGACCAAGATCAAACTATTCGAAAATAGCATTTGTATTTATTACTACTCTATATACATATACTATGTCTATAAGTACTGCTACACGAGGAGAAAAGAAAC
This sequence comes from Tipula confusa, assembly GCA_963556175.1. Taxonomy (NCBI): domain Eukaryota; kingdom Metazoa; phylum Arthropoda; class Insecta; order Diptera; family Tipulidae; genus Tipula; species Tipula confusa. Next base: position 86,711,362 of record OY744475.1, read on the forward strand.
AGAAAACAAAGAAAAAAGTTTGATGTACAATTTTTAGACAAAGATACATATTAAAACCGCAAAAATTATCAACCACTTTTACATAAATGCCAAGAACCATTTCACTAATTACCATTTCCGAATTGCGAAAAAAATCACCGCATGAAATTAAAACATGTTAAAAACTTTAAAGTGACATTTGCTCTATAAAACATGACAACACAAATTTATACAAGTTATATCTCGAACACAATCGACAATTTTTACCTGTACTCTGGGACAAGCGACAGAGTTCCTAAAACTTTAAAACTCCACAACACAATCATATCAAAATGTAGAAACATAAATTCACTTCACACCCTTTTATATTATATAAAAGTATTAAAATTTATGAAACTACATGTATAGTCCACCATTTTTTCAAAAATTTAACACTTATTTATTTTTTATTTTTCCAATACAAATAAAAACACGATACAACACAACGTACCACATTTATTTTTATTTATATATCCTTTATTTTTATTTGTTTATATATTTTTTATTTTAATTATTTTTATCTTATAATATATAATATAAAAAACTCTTAATAAAATTAAAAAAAATTAAAATTTGAGAGATCGAACGAAACACGTCCGATCTCAATCACAACTCAATATCCAATTAGGTATACTATTGATTTGACACAAAACTTTAAAATGAATTTAAATTAGATTTTAAAAAAATTGATTAATATTGCAGATTAATTGAATTAAACGTTTTATGACCAATACGTTATGTAATCGCCGAAAATCTAATTTGTTTTCAGTTTATTTGATTGATTGATTAAAATGTACGGCCAAGCATTAAGCAAGATATCCCGATAATTGCCCCCCGTACATCCATTTGTACATATACTTGGAAGGATAAGGCAGGTTGTTAGTTAAATTTATTGAGATCGACCCGGTTACAGACACCGTGACAGTCAATAGTTAGTAAATTTTTGTGGGGTACGGAAAGGAAAGGTATGTCAGTAATGACAGAATTAGTCCAATTTTCTGGGAGCCAATATTAAAACTACTGTTAGTTTAAGACAATTTAACTGAACTGTTCTGCATTCTGTCATCTCTCATCAGCAACTCTAGTGTGCCACCATTCATCTGTAATCTGCAAAGGTTACCTGAAAACAAATCTATTAATGAACTAATTTCTCTTAGCCGTAGTCTGTAATAAATTAAATTAATTTTTATTGAAATTACAAATTAATTAATTCATCCCGTCGTTAAATATAAATTTATAAAAAGAAATCTATGATGAAAAAGCAAAAATATACAAATATGACAATGTAACAATTTAATAATATAACACTACAATAATACACTACAACACAACAACAATATATCCCCATTAACCAATTAAAGCATCCAAATATACCACCCCCATGTTAGTCGGTCCCACGTAATACGGTCCTAGGCAAGCCGGCTTTATTATACATATAACAATATAATAATATAATAGCACTATCCCATAATAATATAATACCACAATAATTTAATCCCAAAATAATACAATCAAACAATATTTCAATAATACAACAATACAATAATCTAATAACCAATAATATATTAATGTAGAATAACATAAAAAACAACACAAATTAAAAATTGTATACAGGCCAAACAGCCTTCCTCCACCTTTCCAATCGGAAATCCACAAAAATTGTATAAGTGTATTCCTTCCAAACTTCGCGCCTATGACCCATTCATACCCAAATCTTACCAACCGGCTCAACGAAACAACATATTTCTCCGTAAAACCATTACCAACCACCGACACAACTGCCATAAAATTCGAAGATGCATCAAATTTGGAAATCTAAAACTCAAAGTGTCTAAAAAATGCCAAAAGGAGAGCATAACAGAAAGACAACGGCTAAGGAAAACATAAAGATGACTACGCCTTTGCAAAGAGACCCTCCGAATACCGGAAAATCTGCTCCAAGTGAAACTGTACATAGACGGCTTCGTGAAGTGACTGTGGAGCCCATGATGTACAAAAGAAGCCATTTATTGTCAAAGCCATTTAGACATTTATTGATAAAACAGCGAAACCTATCAAGTTCTTGCCCAAGAAACCATTCGCTTAATAGTGAAACCTGTCGAGTTCTTGCCCAAGAAACCATGGACCAGCGATCGTACCTCTCTTTTTAAAACATTATTGCAATTGTGCTATGCTACAAAATCATACCTCTTATTGACTATAGACTGTCACCTATATTCAAATATGTGTTTTTTTTTCTCCACTCATCTTACAACAACAAACCATAATTTTATATTTTATGCAGCGGACAATTGAAAGTAAATTAGGGTTACTTTTCATATTTAGTGCACCTTCATATAAGCAAATCAGAACACCCTATGATTAAACACACTGATACAATTACTAGAAACTCCACCACATACAAATCCAACTCTATATACACATCACTATCTACCAAATTAATTTATACATGATAACATAATGTAATATTAGTATTATGAGTATGCCAGATCCCGAATTTAAAGCCTAAAAAAGGTTTATCTATCTATGTCTGTAATCTTTTTGTATTATTCAATCACAACAAATAAATTTTAGAACTGTTTTTAAATTCTGCAAACAAACCATTTAATTATGGCAAAGCCATAGATGTCAAATTATTAATAACATTCTATAATAATAAAACTATTTAAATATTTAGATGTGTGCATAAGAAATAATAATTAAATGGATATAAGATTACGGTGGTGAATAAAATTTAAATAGTTTGGATCTCTGCTAGTCATATTTGTTTCTATTACCGCAAGGATCGCACATTTTTTATTTACACTTAAACATTGGAATCGCACAACAATATGGCACTATAAACTGTTAATATCGTTTTGTTTCGATAAACTCAGAACGATTAGATGCACATTGTAATTTATGTAACATAACTCAAACCCAATAAAAATGTAAATATAAAAATGTATGTAAATTTTAGAACACAATATTTATCAATAATTCAATCGTTTTACGATCCAAATATTAATTTAAAATTAGAATTAGTAATTTTGGCACCCATCTACACACACATCTAAAAATACGAAAAAATAAATAAAATAAACTAATGACCACGCGTGTTCATAGCACATTCGCCATCTTTAATTATTTACCAAATAAGCCATGCCTCTAACATGGCAACATGATGTACCAAAAATACAATAAATAGATGGACATTAAATGATGCATTGATACTTGTTCTCTGAGAAAGCGACAGAGTTTCTGATCCATTTCACTATTTAACAAATTTTCACACACCCACGCACACATTTTAATTAAAATAAAATTAAATAAAAAATTTTAAAATTTAAATGGAGAGATCGACAAAAACACGTCCGATCTCTTCAACGATCAACGATCAAACCACAAAAATATGGTTTATGAAAATATATAAATATATCAGTATTTATACTGATGACACGAGTATTTGCAGTATTTTCTATATAAAATCTTATCTCATAATAACCTTGAACATAAAGACATTGAATTATGACCATTTATTGCACTTTTAAAATTATAAAATTACATTTTCGTTTATCTGTTTATTTTACAATATCTAATATTTATTTATTTTTATTTGTTTTTATTTATTTAAATTTTATTATTTCTTTATACCTTTTAAAATTACAAATATTCATGGTAGTAAGTAGACAGAAACAATAATAAGAATCGAGCTTGAGTGACAACTTGTTTTGACTGTACCGACAAAAAAATATTTTTCTGTACAAATGTAATGGGTTTTCCAATAAGAGGTTTCATTTTGATATAAAATAATGAGTATTTTTTATGAGAAAACAATGAATGTTTATTTCATTGTCAAGAGGAATGTATGTCAACTACGCTTCCATCACTATATCATTTTGATGAAATTTTCCATGACCAATTCGCAGATTTGCGGCTGTATATCCTCGATAACTTCACGAATTCCATTTTTAAGGTTTTGAATCGATTGTGGCTCCATAGAAAAAAGTCTAAGGGTGCTAAATCACAAGACCTCGGTGGCCAATTGTGATCACCTCTTCGAGAAATAACAGCAGAAATAGTAGCACCGACTTTCTGAAAATAAACGTCGTTCAAATCGATATCTTCCAAATCCGGCCATAACAAATAATTAATCATGGCTCGGTAGCGCAATCCATTCACCGTAACGTCATCACTGAAGATGATTTTTCAATGAAATTCCGGATCATTTTGATGACAAAATCAGCGAAGATACGACATTTATGGTGATCGACCGGCTTGAGTTTTTGTGTTAACTGAACTTTAAAAGCCTTAAGACCTAAGTCTTTATCCAAAATACGGGTCTATCGATTTTATCTTGATTTTAACAGGAGCAAAAGCACTCCTGGCATAAAAAAATTCTTTATAGTGCAAAGGAAGGATTTGAGCTTTTTTAAAAAATGGAAATGTTGTAATTGTAGATTTTTTAAAATATATGATTCGAATGGCATGTTTTTGGATTGTTATGAGAGGTTTTAGATTTTCATGATAAATCCCTCCCCAAGCTGCCAGAAATCAAGTTTGGAGTTAACATTTGCAAAATAAATGACCTTAAGAATATGCTGGGGACATATACATTTCGCAAATGATAAAATTTTCGAAGAACGAAGACTTTTCGAAATACTGTCGATATGCCCTAAAAATTTTAATTTTGTGTCCAATGTAAGGGGTTAAGTATTTGAAAACAGACTTGAAAACAGTTATCATCTACTTGAAAACAGTTATCATTACACAGGTTGCGTGGACAATTCAGTGAATGGCTATCAATAAAATTAGGAAAATATTCTATATTTCTGAGATTAATTAACATGAATCGTGTTTTTGAACTAAAAAAGATCATATAGTGTCGATTAAAACACCGTATAAACTGAAAGAGGTTACTTTGAACGTCATGAACTATACAAGACCCATCTGCAAAAGCCACAGAACTTCCAAGTAGGTTCATCTTGAAAATAGAATTAATATATATTTTAAATAATGAGCCCTAGAACGGATCCCTGTGTAACACCCACTGTAACAGGAAGAGGATTGCTAATAATGTTACTTTAACCGACTGCGTTCGCCCGAGTAGGTAAGATTTAAACCAATTTGGAACAATTCCCCTAATTCCAACATTCCATATATAGTTTGTCAAATTAAACAGAATGATTGACAGTATCAAAAGCTTTAGATGTATCTATGAAAAGACTAGCTACTTTTTTATTACTATTTAATCCATCGTACACTTTATCGAGAAAAGAAATCAAATCCTCAGTATTTAATTTTTCTCTAAATTGTAGAGAATATTTTCACAAGAATAATCAAACCGGAGTAAACGTACGTAATTTATAAATAACTCTTTATTGTACCACGGTTTCTGTAGGTCTGTTTTCTTTTTTCTTTGTTCGTTAATTTTTTAAGATGATCGTTTTACACTGACCCCCAATCACGTCGCTCGTTTTATCTCATAAACGATCATGTGATCCATCGACCAATGGGTTTGCTTGTACGATACATTATAATCGGCCAATGAGAATAATTGTTTGATAAGGTGAATAAATCATAGCCGGCGTGTCTCCTTGTACTAAAAGGGGGGGGGGATAATTCATACGACATAACGAAGAAATTATTAGTACTAGGCGACTATAAAATCCGAATTGTGCATTATTAAAGAAACAAATGTTATCTAAGAATGCTAAAATTCTTTTCTTTACCTATTTTTTGGAATATTTTAGAAAAGACGGGAAGTAGTTATATCGGTCTAAAATTCGACATATTCAGGACATAACCACCTTTATGAAGTGGAATTACAACTGCATGTTTCAGAAACTAACAAATACTAAGATTACTGATGAAACACAAAGGTTCCGAGATAAACTAAGCAATTTTTTTTGGCGAAAACGCATTTTTTTGCCAATTCTCATGTGAAAGAGACTCAAAAGTCGGGGATAGTCGATTGTGAAAAATTCAGTTTTCTTCGTACTATCACATAATTTTGATTCCTAATAGATTGATATTTAAATCCCCAATGATAATTAAATTTTTTACCTTTGTGTGGTCTAAAAATGTACCAAATTCCTCTATGAATGTGTTAGCACTGTAACAGTGAAGAAGGTTTAAACAGATAATCGTGTAAAATTGCTTATTCTCAAAAAAATCAATCCGAACCCCATCAGCAGATTTCAATGATAGACATAAAACTTTGTAATTTGAAACAAAATAATCCGAAATTTAAACGGCGACTCCTGCAGCCCTCCGATTCTTATTGCAATTTGCGAAACATTTATAACCATTAATTGCGTAATTTGGCACCACTTCGTCACAAATCCATATTTTGGTTAAAACCATGATCGATGGAATAATTTTTAGTGTGTGTAAGTAAGACAGAAAAGGATTTAAATTTGCATTAATACTCCTAATATTTTGATGAACATTTGGACGATTTCTAGACTCATTTAATATTTCAACAAAATTTTCAATTGGTTCATTTTGACTCACGTTTCCCCTAAAACATACAACTATAAACATTACTATGACCAGTGTGGTGCTATATCACACTTTTATATCACATTTGTAGAATTTTTTGGTGATAAAATGTAAACAAAAAGAGTCTACAATCTCAACCCTGCACAATAAATTTTGTGGAGAACGTGATGAATAAAAAGTGATATGTTGACGTTTCTACATAACCTCAAAATTAATTATATGAAACTTTTTTTTATCTTACCTAGTAATATAATAATTTTTAATACTGTTGAAATTGAATTTCTTGTTTTTGTTATTTTTGTTTTCGTTATTTTAAATATTTATTTAATAATAAAATAAAATTATCAAAATAAGGAAAAAAATAACATACAAAAAATATTGTATGAGATAGCACTTCAAATAAAACCTTCATATGATTAATTTTGAGGTTATGTAGAAACGTCAACATATTACTTTTTATTCATTTGTATAAAATTGATAAAAACTCGTGACATTTGTAATTCGTCTTGTTTCAGTTAAAATATGCAAATAAAATATTGACATATTTAAATTAATATGTAAATATTTTAATTCTGTTTGAAACAAGACGAATTACAAAAATGTCGCGATTGGTTTTTTAATTTTTTGTACTAGTGTAAGTAAGACAGCAAATACTGTTGACAACCAAATTAGTTTTTTGTCCTAGTGTGAGTAAGATAGCAAATATTATTGTCTTTTTCATTCAAATCAATAAGCGACGTGCAAAAATTCTTCCATAAAGGCGAAAGTACGTATGCGGATATTAAATATAAAAAATATCCGCATAGTAACCAATCAAATCAACACATATAAACCATGTGACTAGCATCACCAATCAAATCACTCGTATGCGGACAAAAATCTCCGCATTCCATTTAAAAACAAATTTAAAACATTTTTATCTCTGTTTTTACTTTGTTTTTAGTTTGCTACGCACCATCACATCCGCAAACGAGTGATTGGATTGGTGAAGCTAGTCACATGGTTTATATGTGTTTATTTGATTGGTTACTATGCGGATATTTGTTATATTTTATATCCGCATACGTACTTTCGCCTTAAAGTCCGTGCGCTTAAGTAAAGACTATTTTATTTTATCACAGTTATATCACCAAATGTGATATAGCACCACAAAATGACCACCCAGATGCACTTTTTAAAATATTAATTAAAATCATTGAAAAACAATTATAAAGTAGCAATTTTCTCTTCTTGATTACTGCATCTCTCACCCAGACATATTTATATCTTGTTAAACTCTTCACTTCTTTTGCTTTTTTTAACAAGTTCCGTTTGTATAACATTAAACTTTCATTGATATAAACGGGTGTCCCAACAGGAAATTCAAGTATGTTATAGCTGGAACATATTTTATTTTCCGAACTTTTTCCAGTATAACTTTATTAACAACATTATTACTAAATACAGTGATGATTTTACTAGGATACTTTGCTGATTTATTATTCACTTGAAAACATGTAGTGATCAAAGTAAAAGCTTCAGATAAACTCAGTCCATCTTTCAAAATATTTATAACAATTTCATCCGTTTTCACTTCAATAGAATTTGGGACACCCAATATTTCGATAGAATTGTTGATCCTTTTTTGTTCAAAATAATCTAAACGGGCTTCAAGATGATTAATCCTACTAGTTAGTAATTTATTTTCACTAAGTAATGAACTAAGAACTTCACCTAATTCATCAAAGCGACTAGAAAAGTGTATAGAATTATTTTTTAGAAGCTAAATATTTTTTTCAGAGTGTCATCCAAATTGTTCGTATCGTACACGAATTAATCGCTACTAACTTTCGAATCACACTTTATTTAAAATTTAGATATACATTTGACACAAAGCCATTTTTTCCCCGTTTGTACAGTTCAATTTCATTACATGATAATTTAGCACATTATATTAATATATAAACCTCTTTACAGACATAGCACTTAATATTCGAATTCACGCTATTTCTATTAATTTTAGCTCTACATTTACCACAAGATGACATTATGCGTATAAATTATAATGATTTATTATTATTTTATTTTATTTTTATGTTTTTATAAAAGATATCTTCAACATAACTGCACCTCACAACTGAATATACATGTTGTATCAACATAAATTAGTTACTCGGTATAAAAAGACGAAATATTGTATCTTATACATGTTTACTAATTATATGAGATTTCATTTTAACATTAACATTAAAAAGTTAATGATAATATTATTCTATGTATGTTATGTACTGTACTACATATATACATATATACAGGTAGATGATATGCTTGCGAATGATTTGGTTTGGGTTGATTTCTTCATTATTCATTTTGAGGTTATGTAATTATTTCATATTTTAACTGTATGCTTTGTGATTAATATTTTATGTAAAACCAATGAAAATCATATTTATGTACTCTCTCGCATAATAATACAATTAATTAGTTAGTAAAAATATGTTAAATATAGTACGAGTGAATATATTGGATTAGTTAGTGTATGGTTTCAGGCTAAATAGGATTATGTATATTATAGGACTATTTACAGCGTATTAAATTACAAAAACGTAATTTGCTAATATAAAGGATGGAAATTTGTGATATATACTATTAGATGCCTGACTTCATTAATAAGATCTGCCTTTGTTCATTTTCGGTTCAAATCACCTAAAAAGTTTGACTCAAAATCAAAATCTTTGATAAGCATCTGGTTATTCCAAACTTTTTTAGATTTTTAGAAAATGTAGAACACTTTGTTAATTTAATTTTATTTTTCTTGTAATTTGTAAATTTTCATAACAAATAATTTTTGTTTTATTTTTATTTTTGTGTAGAATGTTGGCCATCTACCAACAGGTATGTAACCTAAAATTTATAGAATAACAGAGCTGCATTAGTGACTTGAAGTATTGAGTTGATGAATTAAATTGAAGATTAAACAGCATCCGATCGGGATAACCAATCTACTTATCAACTGCTTTCAAAATATGTCAAAATACTACCATAAAACTGTTTTTTTTTTAAATTTTCAACACTACTTGTTCAAAAATATAACGTAACGAGAATCAGTTTTTAACAACAGTTGCGGTAGCAGGTGGTTTATTTTTGTATTGCTTCACCAACTGTACCGTCAGGAATGAGCACATGCTCAAGATAAAGGATAACTGTTAAATTGTATCGTATATTAATAAATAAAGATCCTCAGTCCGTAATCTCTGAGTTTCTTTAATATGCTATGTTATCATAGACATACCTTTTTCAATAAGATATGGTGAAATTCCAGAGGCGATTTAGTTAGCACGTCCGTCCTTTTAATTACCAAATATTTTTGTTCTTATTTGTTTTCTTCAAAGAAATTTCTTCGTCGTCAAAATTTATTTTCTCTTTTAAAATATGGCGACTTTTGTTACTGTTCGTACTCTCTAAATAAAACTACAACTAATTAAAAGGTGTGCCTTTATAATTTTTTTAAACCACACCATGAACTGTTTATCCACAATTATGTTTATTTCTTTATCACAAAACACCAAAAAATTAAAAATGGTAATTTTGAAAAAAAAAATTAAAAATAAAAATAAAATTTTTGACGCTTTAAAATCCCGGTGTACTTCGATTGAAAATTCGAAAAAGACTGAGATCTATTGTTTTTTTCTTTTCTTTTACTGACTATGGTGACTGCGATCGGTATTATAATTTTTACAGTCAGCAACACTTATTCCCGCACTTTGGCTGTCTTGATTTACATATTATGCCCCGCAAGAGGTAACTCACAATCGAATGGTCCAACCCATGGTTTCATATTGTCACAACTATAGTACTCGTCTTTATCGAACCTTCACATTTTCCATTCTTTTGACCTTCATATCGTTCATTGCCTCTTATTTTGGTGACCTTATATTATGACCAAAAAACATAAGTTTTAATTTTATATTTGATCCAAATTGAATTCACCGAATTGCGATCAATTTACCAATCCGATACAGTGGTGGTTTCTTTCGTTATTTATTATAGGCTTTCATATTTTTCTTTTGCACCTGTGCGATGTTTTTAAGTCGATTGGCAATTTCTCATCTTTACTGTTCCATTTTTTGGCTTTGATTTGCTTCATTTTCATTTCTTTCATTTTTTCTCAAATCCAAGCTTTTTTTTTTTTTTTTCAATTTTGATTGTAATTGTTCCGCATCTTTCATAATTTTTTCTCTTCCGGACTTTATTCCGAATAATCTTTAAACACCATATAGATAGTTCTTTCTTATGTTTGACGGCACTGTTGTGCCTCTTCAATGATCTCCCGACCTTCCTGTAAATAATATTCTCTCGCCTTTTTTTTTAATGTTCACCGTGTATTGTCCGTTGTATTACTCTACCTTTAAGCACTTCACTCCAGATTGGGGCACGTTCCAATTTTCTTGATGTACAGAATTATCCCATTTTTCACTAAAAAGTTGGAAATATTTATTTTTGGAAGCTGATAGTTCGAGAGTGAGCATGATTAAGTGTAGCATTATAATTGTCCTGAATTTCGCGTTGTAATTGCAAACTTTGAGATGTCACGTAAGTTTGTAATTCTTGTGGGAATATGGTGATCCTGCTGTTATTCCTGTCCTGAATCCACCTAAAAGGACTATGAAGTTGGGCTACGGACCATATTTTTGGTAACTTTTTTCATCTTTCTAGAACCAATAAATCCTTTTATGAATTACATGTGTAAAGACCCATTGGTTTTTAAATTATTTCCATGTCCCATTAAAATATTCCACCCTTAAACAATTAATATTCAAACCCTTGACATTTTTATCCAAAAATCCAAAAATTATGCAGCTTAAGTAATTGTTACTGTAGTTTCTAATTTGTTTATACACTCGTATGTTTGTTTGAAAGTGCATTGAATGGAACTCTTATTGTGTCGAAATAATAGCAAAAACCTAACAACACAAAAAAAAAGTTTAATTAAAAGCTTAAAACTACCACGTATACACACAAAACAACAAAACATATATGCGATACTTCCGTAGTACATTAAAGCTAAGCACATACATTCGTGTATGCATATTATATAGAAAAAGCTTTTATTTGTCGAAAACTTTTTGAAATTTGTTTAAAAATGTTCATCCTGATGACCTGTTTCTTTTGTGTTTTGTTATTAAAAATTGGATTTTAGGGGATAAAATTATATTGATCCGTCTTGCTTTGTTTAAAGTATATGAAATTTTTTCGGGGGAACCAAATTGTTACCATACCATATATAGTGGAGAAAAAAGGGATTATAGAATTTTCTTTGATTTTTTTTTTGTTTTTCTCGTAGACTTTTTTTGTTGATTTAATTTTTTACAAATGGAATTATTAAAATTTTTATTTGTACTTGATGCCATACTGTGCAATTTGACATCCAACTGTGTGCTGCTTTTGCCTTAAATAATATGATTTCATTCAAAAGCACAAAGAAATTTTCAATTAATTCGTTTTATGGCCGGATGCGATTTTTTTATGAATCCAAAATAGATTCTGATTTTAAATTCAATTATAAGAAAATTTTATTTCGACTGATGATTCAATGATGCAACTTTTGCTATGTCATATATTTAAATCATAAATTTAAAGTTACACGAGAGTATGGTGTATGGTTCTTCCTGTCTATACAAAAAACAGAAAACGATGATTTTTCAGATTCTTCCTTTTTACATGTTTGACCTTGATAAATTGTTTTGTACAAATTAACTAAATTGAAAATTCAAAGGGAGGTCAACTTTTTTTCCGATTTTAAAATATTTTGATCTCATAAAATTTTAACCTTTAGTCTTATGCTTTTAAAAAGTATTATGGGGAAAAACCTTTATACTTCTTTAGATATTTATACATTTTTGGTAGTATAACAACTAAAATATATTTGTATGGTTTTTTGTTACAGTCAGATTGCCAAGATTACCCACACTAGTATGTGGGTAACAAACACACCAATCGAAGGACACCCTTTGGTATGGAATTTAGCAGCTCACATTTTGTTTTCCATACATTTGATAATTTTTTATAAAGTTGGCGACACTTTGTGTTAATTTTGGTATGCTCTGTAATGGTTGTTGCAATATATTTTCTGAATCTAAGAAATATTTCATTTGATGCATAAACTCTCAACAAATTCAGTCTAAGCAACGAACATTTGTTGAAACCAGTCACCTTTTAAAGCTTAAACCACTTCATTAAACTCATTAACGGTTATAAAATATTTAGAACCAAAGAACCATAGTTACACGATGATTGGCTGCAAAATCTTTCTGAACAGTTTCATGATCAAATACATTTGCCCAGGCAAAGGTGGTTTAAAACAAATTAGGCCCTCTAAATATGTACTGCTGTAGCAGTTAAAAATTATAATACATTAAAAATCCAATCTTATATCTTGTTTATATTAAAATCCGAACTGGATACTGAAACTGTAATACACTATCACTTTGACAACATATGCGCTCGCCATGCTTTAGCACATCTAATTTTAACATTTAAATCCATTCATTGTCTGGCTCCAGTAAAGCAATACACTTTTTTATCTCATAAAAACCGGCTAAATTATAAGAACAAACCATAAACATGGAAACGTACATATCTTGCGTTCGTCTTCATTTTATTGAAATTTTTTCTTCTGTGTTGTTATCTTTTGCCAGAACAACAAAATAAAACAAAAAAGTCTTAAACCAAAAATGAAAATGATATAAAACTCAAAAAATGAAAAGGATATAAAAGAAAACCTTCCTTCCCCCACGATTTTCTTTTATTTGTCGCTTTGACTGCTTAAACTAGATAAATGTTTTGAGCTTTATGTCTTTTCATGTTTTTCTAACCACGCAACAAACATAACCTAAAAAAATACTTTAAACCATTTTAAAGCTTTCTGGTGTCTATAGCTCGGTATTTGGCTTTTGGTATCGGGCCCGTTTCGAAAATGTACATCCATATAAACACTGCGTCCATTGCTCATTTCATTTGTATACTCACGGTTTATATACCGCACATGCAAATAAATCTTATTCGTTTGATGGATGTAGGTTAACCTATAAACCACCGCAAATATACAAAACAAAGTAAAGAAGCAACATCTCGAAAAAAAAAAATTACAGAGTTAAGTGCGAGGAAAAAAATTCTTGTATATACATAACATGAAATCATGTCTCAAATGAACAAAAATTAATTACATAAAACATAAATTAAGCACACAAGGACTTCTTGTGTTTATGTTTCTGCCTTCATGTTTTCGTACTGGTTGTTATTAGTGTCTTTGTATGTATATACAATGATGCTGCGCCCACCTTATATAATATATTCTCATGCTGCGCCTTCCCCCATTATAATATATGGAATTTTCTTTTTGCGGTACTATGCTTCTTATCATTAGAGAGTCATTATAATATTGTTGCTACTGTCGCTGCTCTAGAAAATCCTTATCGCTCATAATTAAATTTTTTATTTTTATTTTTCTAAACTTCAACGACAAATTCTTTATAAGAGTGCCTAAAATTAATATGCGGCATAATTAGAGCTAGAAATATATTTAAAAAAAAAACTGAGTGCCTAATAGTGGCATAGGTGACATGATGAAGGACTTTTCTGTGTAGTATTCGTTTTGCTAGCAATACAATTTTAATTAGCAATTGATTAGGCGCCCTTATTATCATACAAACTATAACTTGCATCATTGCGGTCGAATTTTATCATTGCGGTATTTTTTCCCGTTTGAACATTACGAATAAGTCGCATAAGTTTAAGGATTTTTTTGGATCGTTTCTTGAATTTGTAATGTGGGAAGTGATCTAAGAAAATGACATCAAGCGGTTTGGAGAAACAACCGAACTTTACAATTACCTCTTTTAAGCTACTCGCTTTTTTACTCGCTGTTAATTCCTTTCAGTAACCAGCACACATTTGTATTTATTTTACGTGGCTTCAATTGGTTCACCAATTGAAACTTTCACCTATTGCGGAAAACAATTACTATAGGTATACTTTAATTCAAGTGAACTTCTATGCTATTTCTAGTGCCATGTTTAAGTCATTTTTAGGTGCCTTCTAGAAGATTTTTTTTGCTTAAAAGTACAATACTGCCATCAATCGCCACTATTAGCCTTTTTGTCTTTGCTAATGTTTGTTATGTTTGTTCAGCATAATTCCTTGTTGTAGGCATTTGTTCAGCTGAAGGTAAAATATACGGTCTAACTTAAGGCATTCGAGTAATTTTGTAGCTAACTTTGTTAAAGCATTTGCATTTTCCTATAGCTTAACATTTAGAGCTCTTATCTAGCAAAGCAAAGCCTTTCGTAAACTCTGATTTCTTCAATAAACACATCTATCGAATCAGACAAGTACCACATTTTCGTCAACCTTAGGTTTGGCACCCATCAACTTGCAGTGAACACGTCATCTTCACATTTGTAACGAAAATATGCAGCAGCTGGTTATGCACAATCACTGTCGTCTTTAACCTCATAACGAATATCATTAACCTCATAACATAAATATCCTATTATTGTTGTTATCTTCCGTCGATCCAGAGGAACGATTGCGAATTTTTGAATTATTTTGAACAACGGGTGAAACAATAACTTTTCAGTAAAGAGGAATTTAACGATGTTTCGTTTACTTCTGCTGCTGCATCCTACACCAATCGAATTTGGTCATTTAGATCATTGTCTTCGATCAGCCACGCTAAACGAGAGCACGTTAAAGCACTAAACTAGATAAGTACAGCTAAGTACCTTGGTTAATTTATATCATACTTAATAAAGTAGACAACGAAACCAGGTGCACAGGAAACAGCTGAGCAAAACTTTCCCACGTTCGATGGGCTGTTAACATTCCTTGGAAAGCGAATTGGCATGATTGAGTCAATAAAGAACTACTGTAAGAAAAATATTACATGTCGAGTAATTCCAGTATCACGAACGTATACAGTGGCAGCACCATCAAGTTTTACGAACCGATGCCCAATATGCAAAGAAGAAGCTTGGGCACCGTGTATATGAGTGTGAAACCTATCAAGGAATAACCTCAAATGACAAATTTCAGGCAATACAAACAAATAATAGGTGTTTTAATTGCTTAGGGGGTGGTCACCTAAAGTTCATGAGATTGAACTAGGGGCAAGTGAAACAATAGGCATATCTGAGTTAAACACCTTTATCAGGCATCCTGAAGCTTCACGTACTATCCTACCAACGGCATTGGTTAAAATCAAAGATGCTCATGGTCACTACAAAACATAACGGGCATTGTTGGATTCTGCGTCCCAGGCATCCTTTATTTCTGAAGCGTTATGCAGGAACAAGAACTAGAGTGACAAAATGCAAGAATTCTAGTAAAGGGGTAGGGCAAAGCGGGAATGGCAACTACGAGAGGTTTCATTGAGTTAACCATCATATTAATTGATTGCCAGTCAACATTATCAACAAAGGCATTTATCATCCCGAAGGTATCTAGCATTTTTACTCAATATAAAATTTTCAAAACGGTCGCTGAAATGCAAAGAGTTGTACTTATCTGTCCCAATAAGCGCGTTTTATAAGCGTTGTCAAATCGGCCTACTCTTGGGCGCTGATATCTTCTTTAAATCAATCGCATTAAAGAGACTATATTTAAGAAGTGGTTTGGTAGCTTTTGAGACCATCTTTGGTTGGATCGCAGCCGGCAGAAGTGTTAACCCCCAGCAGAATGATAATGAACTGAATAATTTCAACCTTTTATTAGATATTGATAATTCACTTCGCAGATTTTGGGAAATAGAAGAACTTCCAAAAACCACTAAGTGCACACCCGATGAACAAAAATGTGAGGCACTGTTCCAGACCAAAACGAGAAAAGCTGCCATTTAAACAATCAGCTAGTATTCTTGGTACATAATATAATGCCGCGCTTAATCGATTAAGAGCCATGGAGTGAAAATTCGAGCGTGATGAAGGGGTCGGCGCACTATACAAATCATTCTTTAAAGATTATGAGGAACTAAATCACATGAAAAGACTAAGACAAAGTCACAACGTGCCAGTCAAATATTATATCCCGCACTACGGAATGTTAAAGGCAAGCAGCACCACCACAAGACTACGAGTAGTCTTTGATGATTCATCAAAGTCGTGTTCGGGAATCTCACTAAATGACATATTATTGATTAGTTACCATGCGCAACCGTCACTCCTCAAAATATTGTCAAGGTTTCGTCAATATTAGTTCGTCGTTTGTGGAGATATAGAAAACATTTACCGACAGGTGTGGTTATCGAAGGAAGACAAAGAATACCAAAATATTTTGTGGAGAAATAACGTCCATGAACCACCTACTACGTATAGATAACAAACTCTTACATATGGCACAACATCCACAGCATATTGGGCAACGCGTAGTTAAAGGAAAGTTGGCTGTCAACTAAAATCCAACCAACCAACAGCAGCAAATGCTATATTGAAAGATATGTATGTAGACGACATGATGGCAGGATCTAATAGTACCGCAAAGCTTAGAAAAACTTTGAAACAAGTAACAGTTGCATTAAGTAATCATGGAATCCAAATGCGCAAATTCCTCACAAACAATAACGAGCTACGATTATTTATTCGTAATCAAAATACCGACGAGGCAGAAATTAAGAATATATGCGAAACCACTGAGGCTACAAAAATATTGGGTCTTCAATGGGATGCTCACAAAAACTTATTCAAATTTTCTGCTGACTTACCAGAATGTACAAATTAGGAAATTAGGAATGATATCGGTGAAACTACCAACGTGCAAATCCCGCGGTAGCTGCAAACAAACGGTGCACTTGATTTAATTGGATTTAGTGATGTAAGTTTACGCTGCCGTCATTTACGCACTAGTAAATACGAGCCAAGGGTTAAAAGGCAACATTATTACTGCAAAATCCCGCGAAGCCCCAGTAAAACAACTAAGCTTACCACGAATAGAGATAATGGGCACTTTACTACTAGCAAATTTAACGAACATGCTGAAGAGTCACTTACTTGAAAAGTTACTAACGTTCTTTTATTGAATGACTCGAAAATAGTATTGGTCTAGCTGTTGGCACATCCCAAAAGATGGACAACATTTGTAGCCAATAGAGTCAGTGAAATCAACATTGGTTTCATGTTTCGTCAAAGGATAATCCAGCTGATATTGCTTCACGCAGTATGCGTTCAGCTGACGGCAAGCTATGGTAGTACGGACCTAATTGCCTGAGTGAAGTTGAAGGGCTTAAACCACTTCAAAGAAAGAAGGTAGCATTATACAACTTGACAATTGAAGGACAGCGACCTTCAAAGATAAATTCGTTGGTAGTTTAAGCATCATTAATAGACCATTTCATAAAATAGCTTATGAGCAGGTATTCAAGCTTCAATAAAATGTGCAACATGTTATCACTTTTTTTTTTTTTTTTTTATATTTTAATCTCTACAATTTTCTGGGGCCGAAGCTCACCCTACTCTTTCGCGGTTTTTATTTAACGTCCTTACCTTACGCCAACTTACTAGGGCCAAATCGAGGACGCACGAATACAGGTTCGCGATTGTTGAATATCCCATCTGCGCATTGCATTGCTCCATGCCATCCTGTACTGACATGGACGATGGTTCGGCCCATGGACTCTGCACTCCAACAGGGGGTCATAGTTGTGTTCATCGTCATCACCGATCGAAATCAAGTGATGAAAAATCCCTTTTGCAACCTTCCCCTGTTGGGATTCGAACCCGGTACCTCCCGCCCCAAACACCGCAGCTTTAACCACTGCGCCAATTGCTCGGTATGTTATCACTTGTCAAGTGGTTCATCAAGCTCATTAAACCCAGAGATAAACCGAGCGAGACCATCAGAGATGAAATGCAAACAGATGAAATAATTCTATTAAGACATATTCAACAGAGCTGCGGAAATAGATTGATTGATTGATTGATTGATTTTGAATGTACTGCCAAGCATTAAGCAGGATATCCCGGAAAGCGCCGGGCCCACAGTACACCCGTTTTTACATTTACTTGGAAGGATATGGAAGGATACTAGTTAAATTATTGAGATCGACCCGGTTACAGACACCTTGGCGGCCAATAGTTAGTAAATATTTGTGGGTTAGGGAAAGGAAAAGTATGTTAGTTATGACATAATTGGTCCGATTGCCCGGTAGCCAATATTCAAACTACTGTTAGTGTAAGACAATCACATTTTTGTTGTACTGCTCTGCATTCTGCCATCTCTTATCAGCAACTCCAGTATGCTGCCAATCTTCTGTAATCTGCAATGGTACCCTGAAAACAGAATCTATTAATTAACTAATTGGTCTTAGCCGTAGGCTGTAATAAATTGAATTAGTTTTCGATTTAAATGTACAATTAAATATTAAAATATAAAAATATAACAAAATATAATAAATATAAAAATATAAAAAACCTACAAAATGTCTGCAAGCCGTAGGCTGTAATAAATTGAATTAGTTTCTGCTTGAAATTTACAATTAAATTATAAAAATATCAAAAATATAACAAATATAACAAATAAAAAATATTAAAATAAAATTATAACAAAATATAATAAAATTAAAAATATAAAAATATAAAAAATATAAAATATATTAAACATATAGAAAATAGAAGAATACAAAAAATTTAAAAAGTATAAAAATATAACAAATATAAAAAATAAAAATTATAAAATATATAAAAAAATACAAAACATAAAAAATATAAAAATATAAAAAATATAAAAAACTTAAAGACAAAAAATATAACAAAAAAAAATATAAAAAATTTAATAATATGAAAAATTTAAAACTTAACTAGTTAAAAAAAAAAAGTTTTTATTTAGAAGTTTTTATTTAAAAGTTAAAATAAAAACTTATAAAATATATAAAAATATAAAAAATATAAAAATAAAATGATATAAAAAATTGTAAAAACATAAAAAATAAAAAAATACAAAAATTATAAAAATAATTCAACTTTTTAACATTTACATGCTATTTGGGCACCTGTCAATTCTGAAGCTGTCATCCCCTGGCATTCGACAAGCAAAACCACGGCACTACTAAAAATGGTACGATACACGCCTCAACAACGCACCGAAACTGTAAAAAATCACTACAAAAATGATCCGGATTTTCATCTAAAAATCATCTTCAGTGATGAGGCCCCCTCTCACCGCGTAGGTCACGTTAATAAGAAGAATTGTCGCATTTGGGACTCAGAAAACCGAAGAACGATTGTTGAAAAGCTTCATCCTCAACGCGTCACTGCTTGGTGCTGTTTTTTGGGCTGGCGGTGTGTTACTTCTTCAAAAAATAGGTCCATGCAACTGTTACGGTGAATGGACTGCACTATCGAGCCATGATTAATGACCCTTTATGACCGGAATTTGTAAATATTGATGTGGACGACGTTTATTTTCGGCAAGAGCGCGCCACGCGCCACACAAGCTGCGAAACAATTGCAATTTTGCAAGAAAATTTTCCTAACCGTGCCATCTCTCGAAGAAGCGATCACAACCGGCCACCGAGATCCTGTGATTTAACACCTTCAGACCCCCTTCTTTAGGCCACATGAAAGATCAGGTCTATATCAATGCTCCACAATCGATTCAGGACCTTAACGATGGAATTCGTGAAGTTATCGAGGACACTCAGCCACAAATGTGCAAACTGGTAATGGAAAATACAATGAAAACGACATGGTGCTGCAAGCGCAGCCGTGACGGCCATCTGGGTGATATCCCCCCCCTCCTCCCTACACTAAAACAAACATTCATTGATTTCCTTCAAATAACATTCCTTCTTCTACATCACAATGAAACCTCTTATTGGAAAACTCCATATAAGAGAATAAAATAACCATGCACTAAAAACAAAATAACTAAAAATTACTGTAACGGTGACACTTTTATAATTTTTACTTTTTTCTCCTTTTTCTATTCTTCTTTTGTTATATACACAAAATAAATTTAATATTTTTTGGTGTACATAACAATACATGCACAATATAAATGAAACATGTATATAATAATATTACATACATTACTGTACAGATTCACAAAACAAAAACAAAAACAGGTAACACAATATTTCGCCCATGAAATGCATTTAAATGTATTGAGTAGTCATATAAGAACAAGATAGTTTTACAAGAGTAAAAAATCAATCATTCATAACCTTTGTTATATACTAAAATTTTGTACATACATGTTATACCTTAATATGAACTCAATACATTACCATGCATTTCCATATATACCATATACCAACTACAATATATAACCCTTCTATACACATAACCAAAAACGTCTCTATAGAAAGACCAACTATTCAAAAATTTAAAGGGACAAAGCGCCTCTTTGATGTAGTATTGGTTGTGTACAGATATAGCGTAAAACAAAAACAAAAAAATATATTTACTAACACTCATATAGTTAGTTTTTTTATGTTAGTTTTGCTTTGTTATTTGTTCTGGTACCAATACTACTTTATTGAGGCGAATATATAGTAGTATTAGTGTACGAAAAAATGAGTTGGTCTTTCTATAGAGACGTTTTTGACATAACATAGAAATTTATTAAAATAAAAATTCGCATTAAAATAAAGATTAGTACTTGGTCTCTGGGAAAGCGACAGAGTACACAATCCACTTCACTATTTCCTAAACTTTTGCACTAAGAACATGCACACTTTTAAAACATTTACACTTAAAACTTTTTAACTATTTCACTTTATATTTACACACACAAACATTGAAACTAAAAATAAAATGAAATTAATTTTAAATGAAGAGATCGACAAAAACACGTCCGATCTCTTCAACGATCAACGATCGACCAACAGAGCTGCGGAAATAGATGTACTAAAAAATAAAAATTCAATATCGAGACGATGCATACTCACGAGCTTAAATCCATTCATCGATGAAAGGGCATGCTGCGAGTAGGGGGACGTATCCAAAAATCATTGGCTCCATTCAATGTGAAGCATTCAATCATTTTACTATTAAACCAGCCACCAGTCAAATTCATAGTAAGAGATGCCCACCTACTACACAACCATCCTGATATAACTTTGCCTACCAGAATTGTTCGACGGAAATACTGGATAATAAAGGGCAGAATACTATCTATAGATCGGTAGTGCACAAATGCATAAAGTGCATTAAGCAAAACCAAACATTGAGTAACCAGCTTATGGGCAACTTACTAACCGCAAGAGTGCAATACGTTCATCCATTTTACGAAGGAGGAGTTGACTACTGCGGCTACCATTCAAGGTTCAGCCAGTACGGCGGAGAGAACAAGTACCGATGCAAATGTACCTGTGTATATTTGTCTGTCTCAGCACAAAAGCAAGGCATATTGAAGTGGTAGGAAATATAACGATTGAGAGTTTCATTGGATCATTTAGCCGATTTACAGCACGCCACGGAAACTGTCATTCAATATACAGTGACAATGGAATGAATTTTAACGAATAGATTTTGTTTATAGGGAACCTTTATAGATTACAGTTAAATAGTGGCATCACGTCAAAATGCAAAGTAGTTCAGAAAAATTGTGATTGTCTTGCGCTAAAACATTAGCCACCGAGAAACCGGACCAATTCAGTCATTATTAACTTAAACTACTAATTATCGATCACTTAGATGTCACTAACCGGGTCGGGTCTGTCATAACTAACATTCCTTCCACTCTTTCGGCTTTGTTGTATTGTTGTACGGTGGTGCTTAGCATTCCAGGAGTTTCTGTTTCGTCCTTGGCCGTACATTATAATCAACGAATCAATCAATCAATTTTGATTTTCATGTCGTCATTCAACCGTGCGTAGGTTGGCTGATTGTAACTTGACTTTGTATTTCGCTCATTGCAATTATGGCTATGGTCGCCATTTATGGACGAAACTATCTATATCTTTGGGTTGGTCATCATATATTTGCCTGTGTTAGCTTTGAAATACGATTATCGACTGGTTTGAAATTAAAAGTATTATGTTTGTACTGTGGCCCTAGAAGTTTACAAATACCAAGATAGCTGAGATATTCTCCACATTTAAACAACACATAGTTTGGAATCGCAGGATCTATCCGGTTTCAATTGAAGCACTTGGTTATTTCCGCTACTGCCCGATTCACGTATTTTTATAAACTGAAAATGTTTAAGCGCCCTTAGTGGACAACTCTTAATAATTATTATGTTAAAATGTAATTTCCAATAACTTTTCTAATCGAAACGAAGAATTTTAAATCTTTTTACCCATTTTACCACATAATTGCCCATTTCCCTTAATCTCACAATATTCAACCAGTGATTACAGATTTCACATTTTATTTGAGTCAAAAGCTTACAGTAAATTAAATTGAAATGAAAATCTCGTTAATCTTAAATTTCCTGGAAAAAAATAAAAACAAACAAAAAAAAATTTAAATTATCGAGCAATCAAAAGTTTTCATTCCGTTTTCGAGTTTTACTTTTCGTTCAAGTCCATACATACTCGTATATACATATTCTGTTATCTTAATTATATTTAATTAGAAAACACCAGCAACAACAATAGCAATGAGACGAAATTTACAAATTCATTTTCTGTCTATGTCATTATAACGTAATGATGGGGATTTGTTCTATATATCGAAAATTCCATTATCGCGCAAATTTATTTAACCGCACACAAAACATCATATCCACTTAAAAGCACACAAAAACAAAAAAGTTTTTGTCTACTACAAACTTTCCACTTATTAAGCTCATTTAAGTTGTGTTTTTGAAAAAAGCAAAAAAACAAAAATTTAATTGAAAATGGAAACATTTTTCGTATTTTAAATTTGTCTAATGAAACCACCTTGTTAGAGTGGCTGATGTTAAAAGGCAGTAGGTATACATATATAGTATATGGTAATACCATTGTAGACGTAATAACACAAAGTTTATTTTTTTGAGTTGTTTGAGTGAAAAACTTTTTCTTTTTGGCTAAAATATTTTATTGTTACGTTTTCCTCTCTATGTCTGTACTTTGAAAAATTAAAAATTTAAATTTCCCAGTTTTTTTTTTTGGTTCTATCAAAAATTTTAACATTTGATGTAACCTCAAATGTAGTATCACTACCTCCTATGGAGCAGATGAAAATGAATAACAAAAAAATGAAATGAACGAGAAATAACCTTAAAATTTTCAGCTCATCCAATCAGCCATAAAGAACCAAAAATTGGATATACTGAGCAATATAATTTTACTATTATTATGCTATTGTTTATCTCCCATTGTGATGTTTGAGTCGACCCCCATTTTTCGTCTCGCTCCATTCATCGATATCGTATAATACTAAACATATTTAGTATAGAGATATGCGATTGATGTAGATTTTAGAGACCCAACATAAAAAAATTATCGGAATTTTATCCTATTTGAACCACGCACACACCCACGTATTTTCACCACAACTGATATTATAAATTCGATAGATATTATATTATCGATATCGGCACCAGTAACAAAACCCGAACACATAAAACCATCAAAATGATAACAAAAAAGCTCTCGGTACCGCAAAGGCTTTTTATAGTTTTGGGTGTTTTTTTTTGTTTTCCTCTATCGCTTTTTCAACCGTTCATTTTGTGTGATGAAAGCATTGCAAACTAATCAAATTTTGTTTATGGAAAATCTATTGATGTTGTTTCAACCTAGATCAGTGATTGGCACAGTAAATTGGCGAGCATATGGAAATTGGAATCCTTGTAGAAATTTGTATGATTTTAGATTCACTTAAAATGATTGTTGAAAAGTAGGATCACTGAGCTGACTACCTGCAACCATAAAAAAATGCATACATGGAGACTTGCCAAAATTAACCCAACTCCCACTTATGACGGAATAACAAAGCGGTATTTGCTAGGAGAACTGCCAAGCAAATTTGTTGCGTGAGTGGGGTAAAGGTAAGGTCTTAAGAGTACAAGAACTCAGCAATGAGCGCAGTTCCCGCTACTTCTTTAAAGGAGTCAATCTTCAACAAGTATCAAAAGCTGTGTTTGAAAGTTGTCAAATACAGTCTGTAGAAATGCACATAGCGAAACCAATCCTACGAAGAATTTTGGCCATGCAAAGACTTAAAATAAACCGTTTCTCTGGGGTTGATTGCATTAACTTTGAGTTTTTGATATTTGGAGGAGATACTATGTGAATCTTGACCTTAGTCGATTAGTTCAGTGGTATACTTTTCTACATAATATTGAAGGGAGAATCATTCCTCTAGCGAAGGTGATTACCAAGGAAGATTTCATCCAAATTGGTCAGTCACTGATCATGTTTTTTCGCTGAGCATGATTCTTTCTAAATACTACGAGACATTACTCAATAATTCCTTATCGTGACTTCATTTAGTTCAGACATTTGACCATCTAACAGGAACTTTTAACAAGATCAAGATGGTTATTTTAGGTGATATAAATATAAATCTATAAAGAGTATGCACTAAAAACCTGTCAAAATCAGCGAAAAGTTTTGGTTTTTATTGTGCACATCCAACCGATTTCAACAATGGAAAATTTATCAAACTTGCGAAAAAAACAGCATTTGCGGGAAGTTTTGTTGAGTCACTTTTTCGCAAACAAAACTGCAGCTGAAAGTCATCGTTTGCTCGTGGGTTTGTATGGTGAGCATGCTCTTGTAAAAACACAGTGCTTTGAATGGTTTAATCGCTTCAAAAGAGCGTTCTGGTCAGTCGGCAAAGTTTGAGGATGAAGAATTGGAGGTATTACTCGATCAAGATTCATGTCAAACGCAAGAAGAACTTGCAGAATCGTTGGGAGTTGATCAAGCAACAATTTTCAGACGTTTGAAAGCCTTGGGATTCATCCAAAAGATAGGAAATTGGGTGCCGTACGAGTTAAAGCCAAGAGACGTTTAAAGACAATTTTGCATGTCTGAAATGGTGCTCGAACGCCACAAAAAGAAGTTTTTGCATCGTATTGTCACTGGCGATGAAAAATGGATCCATTACGATAATCCCAAGCGCAAAAAAGCGACTCCAAATAACGCTCGGCCACATATTGCGGCGCCGGTCAAAAATTACCTGGAGAATAATGGATGGGAAATTCTGCCTCACCCACCTTATAGTCTAGACCCTGTTCCTTCCAACTATTACCTATTTCGATCCATGTAGAATGCCCTATCAGGAATACGCTTCACTTCAGTTCAAGGTATATAAAATTAGCTTGATTCGTTTTTGCCCGCCAAGCCGGCGCAGTTTTTCTGGGATGGAATCCATATTTTTGCCCATTAACTTTACTAAAGCAACTATATCAAGCATTAATTAAATCAATTCTAATGTATGGTATTTCCAGGTGGGGAGGAATTTATTTTTCGAACCTCTAAATTTAGGTCTTTAACCTCTAAATTTCGAAAAAAAACGGATTATTAAATTGATTTATTGTCACCTTAAAACCACTCCCATAATTCCTTTATTCCGTGAAGTAAATTTATTACCACTTAGGTCCTTCTCCATTTAGAAAAGTTTTATTTATTAAGTTTTACCATCACGTTTTCGAATTTCATTGAAAATTTCCGGAGAATTATCGGGAGTTTTAGGCCTTCTACTTGTGAATTCAAAATTTCTTAGTTCACTGAACCAACACAAAATCATATTGGAATAAAAATTAACGTCAGATTTCAAGATATGCCCTTGGTATTTAGAGGTATAGAGCCGACGCGTTCGATTGCGTAGTTTAATGAGGTTTTGGAGCTCAGGAGAAATTTTTATGGTGCCTTTGCTCTGAATGAGAGGTATAGTTTCCTTGACGCAAGTTTGATTACGGTAGTTAATTTGACCGTTTTTTCCTCAATTTGAGCTGCGGTATTGATTTCTGAGTCTTCTGAGAGGTTTCGATGAATATGAATTTTACATTTCATCCAGTCGGCTTGGGAGTAGTTGCGAAATACTTTTGTTTCTTCTGGTTGGGTCTTGAAAGGGATTATGAATACAATTGATAAATAATTTAAGCAAAATTCATGCAAGACTCGTGGTGGAGTGACTATAGAGATATTTTTAGATAGAACTCAATCAAGAACTGAGTTTCCTCTTGGGAATGTTGGTTCGTTAGGAGCATTTAATTGGATATTGTAATTAGTTTTAAAAATTAAGAATGGAACGACCATTCTGGTTATTATTTGGGCAACTCCAAATAATAATTCATGTGGTGCGGCGTGAATGTCACCTGCCAAGATAACTTTGTTACTGGAGTTAAAAAGATGTTCTAAATCATGAATTTTGACTTGTCTCACGTAAATCGAGCAAAACGTGAGATATTTGTTCTGGGTACCAACATTTAAAAGTATTGCCTAAAGTTTCGGTTGTTAAAAAACTTTTGGCTAGGAAGTGAGGAATGTCATTCTGGATTAAGATAGCAGTGCCTCCAGATTTGGTATTTATTCCATCTACCTTGCGTGGTATACCCAGTGGCTTGAAATTTATATTGTTGGGTTAGGTGGGTTTCGGATAGGAGAACTATGTGAGGCTTGTGATGGAAGAGCATTTCTTCAAATTGTTGTCGCCGATCTAGTGAAACTAGACTATTGACATTCAGAGAAATGCATAGAATGTGTTCTAGGCCTGAGAGTGAGGAAACAAATTTAATGAAGGCAAACCGTTTTTCAATGATATTAGATGACGGAATCTTATCGTATTCAACGTAGAAGTGGTCGCAGTCTTGAAGTATGCGAGAAAAGTTGTTTTTATTCGAAGAAGTGGGTGGTCTAGAGCAGTGAAGGTTGTTATCCGTTGCATTAGCGTATGAAAGCCATAACTTTCGAGTGCCAAGACCAGAAGGAAATTGGGTAGGACCTGGTTTAGGTGGAGAAATATTGGATACAAATCTTTTTCTCACCTGACACTGGCTTAATTTTCTGGATGTTGTTCACCGCAGTTAACACATTCTGCGGGTGGCCGGTTCTCTGTGGTGTTCCTGTAGTATCTTCTTTCATGGGTTTCCTTGCAATGAAAACCTCTGCCGCAATTTAACGTTGTGTGACCAAATCTCTGGCAATTCCGACATTGAGTCACCTGGGCTCGACCACACTTCTTCTCCCAGGTGACTTTGTAATGGCTCATGTGCTGAATAGCTAGCAATTTTTCGATAGGCGTTGCCTTGTTCATAACTACAATGCAGGTGATGCATTGTATCGGCTCCATACAATAGGCTTAAAAATCTATCCTCTACGTAGGATTGCCCTATGTTTTCTGGGGAGGGCCAAACATTGCATATCAAAAGTTAAATAAATGGAAATTTTATATTCCAAGCAACTAAATCTAATGGATCTAGGATGCAGAAAAAAGAACAACTTTTTGCTGAGTTGAATCATACCTAAATGTAAAAAAATCATACCTAAATGTACTGCGGTCGGAATCTGAGATGTGTAAAATGTTCAGGCACGCATAATATGACTCAAATGTTTACAATAGGCAAATATGTGCCTACTAAATTTTTAAATTGTAAAGGACAACATCCGGCTAATTATCGAGGTAATTCATCACTGTAAAGATTCATATTAAGAAAAGGCAGCTTACTGTTTCTGCAATATTTAGTCTTCCACAGCAAACTTTAAAAAGGGTAGACTACATAATACTATTTGAACCACTAGGATGTAATTTTGTAATTACCGGTGATTTTAATGCATTCTAGACTTACAATCGTCAAAGTTTACAAATAGACAGCACATTCACATACAAATTGTTGAATATTTAGCACGGGATCACTTGCCCGATATGACTGTCAGTGAAATGATAATAGGCAATAAGAAAATGCACCAAGGCTAACACATTAAAAAACCCACTGATTTATTTTTCGCAAACTAAAAGATGAAAAAATCTATCCTCAAGTGTCAATAAGAAATCCTCTGCAGTTACAACATTTTAATGAAATAATACACTGTATGATGCAATGACAAGTAACCTCAGTTTAAAATAACCTGATTAACATCGGGATTAACCTAACCTATTTAATGAGAGTAGAAGAGTTAGTAAGACAATAAAACGACAGACCAGGTAAAACCTGGCAAATTAATCAAACAGCGGTGAACAAACCCGTTTTAGAAATGTATGTTTAAAACTTATTTTTCCAGAAGTAAAAAATTAATCAATCAACAAATACTTGGTAGTTTTACTGATGAAACACAATCCTATCACTCACTGTGGAAGGCGGCGAAAGGACTCAAAATGCTCAACACCCAAGTAAAAAGTTCCAAAGAGAAAACATAAATGTAAAAAAGCCTTAGGGTAACTCTATAACTTAGCAATATATAAAAAAGTTGACGTTTTGGATGAAATACGTCCCGTTTCAATGGAAGATAGCAGAAGTAATAGTGATATATATATATATATATATATATATATATATATATATATATATATATATATATATATATATATATATATATATATATATAAAAGTAAAAAAGTAAAATTATACAATTGCTTGAAATTTAATCCAGTAATAGAGAACAGAAATCTAATACCTCAACATATGAGGTCTGGATTCAGAGAAAAGCATATTATGGCAGTTGGAAGTAAACTCGCCGATGCAACGAGAAAACTCTAGAGGATACTCATAATGCAATTTTTAACTTGACATACTAATTTTAATAGACCAATCTACTAATAAAAATCCACTCAAGGCAGGTGCCTTATGCAAACAAAGCAAAATACCTTAGCATTAATCTAGAATGACTAACTAAAGTGGAGGGAGCTTGTAAAAAAGAACAAAAAGTTTAACATAAAGTTCAGAAAAATGTATTGATTCCGAGCTTACAATCCACAACAAGCTGCTGCTATATTGGCATATTGGAAATGGGAAAATAATAAAATGAAGATTGACGAATATGCAGATAGAGTTGATTACTCTTTAAAAATCACTTCAAAGAAACTGCTATCGATGACTTTAAAAATAAACATTAAACCCTAACTGTTCTCGATTGTAAACAAGAATAAAAATTATTTGAATTCGAGGTAATATATGGGAGGGACTAGAATCATAGATCAATCACATTGCCCATAGAAGGAAATAAAGTGTGGTGGGTGCTGAGCTACCTTGGGTAGAAAGCTAATCTTTAATTAACTATATATGTGTTTACACTCGTGCAACCATGTTCTTTTACTCTGCTACAGTGTGGTTGTTAGCCTTAAACAGTGGATTAGTTACAGAAAATACTAAACAGTTTGGAAGAGAAAAAAAACCCGCATAAAATAAAATAAACTATCAGCGACAATAGAAATTTGGGGAAAAAAACTAAAAAAGGACAAAGCATTAATAAGTCAGCCAAAAAGACTAGAGTGAAAATAGACTAGAGTAAAATCTCAAAGAAGAATTGAACTCTGGTTCTGTTCAAATTTGTCCGAGGCAAAAATTAAAGCACAAGATCAGCTTAAACATGACAGTGAAGTTCGAAAATCACATCCTATACCGACACTTCATTAGCCGGATAGTGAAATGCGACAGATATCATCACGTAGAAAATTTAAAGGATTTGACTAGGGGATGCAACTTAAAGACTTTTATGGTAAGGATGGCGGTGAACTCATTTAGAGCCAGCCATTGAAGATAATTTTAATATGGATGAAGAGTCATTATCGTAAGATATTTCGAATCATTAACACGTAGGTTATCACTCGCATAAATCCTCGCCTAAACTAATAAAAAAGCAATATTTTGTCTTTTGCGTTTATGTTGCAAAAAAACTTTAAATAGCCAAGGAGACCAGTGTATTTACCAAAATTAAACATTATTGCTAAGAGGCCCATTGTGGTAAGAAGAAGAAGACTTTGGAAATATATCAAGAAGAAGCTTATTCATAAAGTTATAGTTATCTTCATAAGCTGGTCAAAAGGTTTGTCATTACAAAACGGTTGACATATCTAGACTATACAACATTTATATAAACATTTCTAAATCAAAGTAAATGATGCCAAGATTGTTACTAAACACTCATGTGGAGCTAGGATACATTTTTAAAAGTCGCTATAGGTGAAAAAAAAATTCAGATAGTTTGTTGTTTGACAAGTTCTCAGAAGAATTATCTTGTCCAGCTATTCACGCTGGGAGAATTTATATTTCAATGGCAATGTATTAATTGCGTCATTAAGATTAAGCGGAAGCGGGATCTCTTTAAAATTATGTATACCAATTTGGAAGATTATCCATGTTTTTGGTGATCAGTGCAAACGAGATATAACGGAAAAAATTGATTGAAGCGTTAAATTATTTTGATAAGTCAATTCGATTAATTAAGATTTCGTTACTTGAGCAATTTACTTCAGTATAAATTGGCCAATGTCATCAAGCTTATTTTACAATCAAAGAGTTCTTCTTTTGAAAAATATAAAGTTCTTAACTTCAAGCGCATTGCATTCCAACAAAGGGATAGTCCACATGCCCATATAGTGTTACGGTTGGGAAATGCACCAAAGAATACGTTAGGGATCGATTATGAAGAACCGATCACATTGGTTGTTGCTCTCTTCTCAGTAACTTGATCGGAAGCTTCTGGACACAAGAACACAGAAACAGAATGTTTCTCAAATGTATGCCACCGTTCCGATCACTTCAGCTAAAAACTAATTAGAAGATGTATCGTACATCTCCGACGCTCGGTCATCCTCTGAACTGTTCGCTCGGCAAGTCTTTTTCGTTGTGAAATATAACACAAATATTTTTCTCCCGAAAACTGCTCAGTTTTAATACTTTTTCGAATTAATAATTGCAGAACGTTCCATTTTTAAATCTGATTGTTTTGATTTGTTTGCTGGTCTGCTTTATATTCTAAAACTATATGCAGAAATCCATCGATCATGGTAGCTTTGGCCGACTATTTTTATTTCAAAAGAGCACGACAAATCCATGTTTTGTAATTTGGTATATGGACAACCAATTCGCTGTTATTTTCGGATAATACAAAAATTCTTCAACTTGCTGCCATTCGCGCGTTCATCTATATCGGTCAACAATTTAACCGTGCTGATACAACTTCCATCTTTTTGGTGTTTGCGGTCGTTGATGATATCTCACAACTTTGATTTATCTATCTCCCTTTAAAAATTTACACTTTGCCAATTTGACTTTGGGAAATCTTACGAGGGTGTGCCCATGTTTCCAAGAGGTATTTTAAAGAGAAAGAAAGTGCCACATTGAGATGGTGCACGATTGCAAAGTACATCCTTTTTCACCCTTTATCGTTCGCTAGATCGTGTTGGAACTATATTTTTGCAAAAGTCAAAATTATTTAAACTAGCTCTATAGCGTTAAAGTCACTAATCACTATTCTGACGTCGTTCTCCATTACGGATCCCATCAGTTCATCTAACTTATTGTAAAATGAGTCTTTATATCTTCTTTGGTATGGCTTACATCAGTGGGCGCATGAAAACATTTGATTGACAGTTTGGCTAGTCACATGCATAATGAAGCTTACACATTATCAACTGCTTTGCAACCTAAAACAACCAAGATTGCCGAGGTCAACTCCATTGTGAAGCCGTCGAGTTTCCTGGAGAGCAACGAGTTGCAAGCAACACTCTTTCATGACTCATATACAGTCCAATTACGCACGTCTTGTTTTCTTAACGAAAACCCATAAACTTCGTGTCCGTTATCATAAGCGTGGACCTGGTATAATTTTGGCGGTAAGTTTATTTCATTTTGATGAAGGGTTTTATATATGAAGTTTTGTACGGATGCGGGGAGTTAGTTCAGCGATCCAACCTTTGTTTGCTCGTCTCGAACGAAAAACCATGGAGGCTATAGTAGAATTCTAAGGATAACATGCTCATTTATTATAGTTTTTACGAGGCATGAGAGAGTTTCCCCCAACCACAGGGACCGTTAACATAAGTGGACATCTTGTTAAATTTTGGAAGTATCCAGTTCTTCTTAACAATATTGTTATAAGGATGCTGATAGTCACAGGAAAAATTTTGGTGGGATTTTAAGGTTATCATATGATCGAGCTAAAATTCTTTACAAACCATGAGTGTGCAATGCATCCACTGACCAAAGGGGCAAATAAAAGAATTATATGCCATGATCAAATCATAAAAGGTGCAAGTCGTGAAATGGGACCATTCGCACAGGTATGCCTATCACTGAACTATATAGCACCCACGTTGCTTTGTTACTTAGCCGAATTAAATAAGGTCTGGTTGGTGTATACGCTACCGGATTAAAAGTGGAAAGATATTTTTTTTTTGGAAAAACGAACACATATTATGGGTTAAATTATCCCCTCATCATTTTTATCTCGTCCTTCCATGTTGCAATTTTTTTTTTATTACATCAAATTCAATATATCCTCAATTACATTATTTCAATTTGATTTTTGTATTTGAAATATTCATATTTTCTACCAATTCCCAATCTAGCTATTTTTATCCATCGATCTATTCAATTTATCTCCCGACTCATCGACAGTTGTGTATGGTGTAGTTTCGGAATACATTCATTATATTCAATCAATTTTCAAAATTGAAATGCGAAATTTATACAAAAAAATAAAAAGTTTATCTGGTTATAGATCCTAGATACGTATAGGTGGTTATTGAAAACTATTTAGATAGTGCACCAATGTGGTTGGAGGGAGCATATTATATGCCTTGAAAAAAACACAAATGGCCAAAATGTATATCTACATTGATTTTGGAAATCATTAACGCTCGATATGATTTGGATTAGAGTAGGATACTTTATTTAGACCTTTAGTGCCAGCAACGGCCTGTAAACACCAATTAATAGTATTGAAAACTGTTGGTATATACTATGACTGTAGTGAATACAGTGTTATTGATTCAAACTGACAAAAAAATTACTTCCGAATTAGTGTGATTACTATTAGTCATGCCGCAGCTAGAAAAAAAATCGAAAATTTAATCGGAAATAGAGCGGCGGTAAAATCATAAATAATTATTACGAAACAATTTCCGAACAAAAGTATAAATTAAATAGCTTTTGGGATGTTAAAGTTTAACAAAAATATAAAAAAAAAATCTTCAAAGTTTAAGTATTTCTTCTACACATCTTCCTCATCTTATGTATATACATAGTCTTCGTATATCGTCTTTATGCATGGCGAATTTTTTACCAGGGTGATGAATGTAAATATGTATACGTGGGGCGTATTTGGGTGTAGTGGATATATGTGGGGCAAAAACATAAAATTCAAAACTTGGCACAAAAAAACATTTTTTTTTACCATCATTAATTTTAAATGCTTCTCGCTTAGTTTGTACTTTATTTTACTCGCTCTCTCTGTGATTGTTCGTTAAAATTAATTTTTTTTATTCCCTTAAATTATAAGGTAGTTAGCAAGTATTTGTTGTTATTTGGTTTTGGGTTTTCTTTTATTTAAATACGACTTTGTCATAACAAACCTACTTAGTATTTGGTTGGTATTTTGACTATGTGCGCGGTAACGTAAACAAATCTGAGTTATATGTCAAAACCTGTTTGTTTGTTGTTTAGTTAACTTAGACTTTATGGAAATTAATGATTGACCATATTAAATCTGAAGGAACTCAAAAAATAAATTCATTTTAATTTCGGTGCTGAATTCGGGAGATATTGGATTTGAGTAAAAATTAAACCATCTAGACCAATTATTAGTGAAGTAACTGTTATTTGAAGTCAGATAAAAATGACAAATTTGAACAAATTGTTTTTTAAAAATCGACTAAATCACTTCACCAAAATTTGGCTTTCTCAAAAATCAAACTACTCTATGGAGTTATAGCCATTTGAATTTTTCAGCTCGAATTTTGTTGTTATGTCAAATTATAATAATCCATAAGACTTAGATAACAAAAGTAGAACTGGACTATATTTAATTGTGCTATGTAATTGTTACATAGATAAGAGAGCAAATGTATAAGTGAGAATAGACAATTATTTGAAATAAAATTCTCGTACAACAACATAGCACCCCCACAATAATTTGATTTATTTTAAACCTAGTCCCAGAATACATTTCTGTTGATTTTCACTGAAAAGAGCTTTTGTCAAAACATCTGCAACCATGTCATATTTTGCCCATGTAATGCAATTTAATTTTTGAGTCCTCCACATTGCTTTCTGCAAAGCCGCAGATAGTGACATGTAATCCGCCTTGATTCATAAACACATATATTATAGCAAATTATAAATCCGATATTGACAATTGTGCTGCGATAAGAATACTTTCAACCACTTCCTGGTTTGTTACACCTATCATCTCTTTTTGTTCAGTATCATTTTTTGGAAACATATCATTTGTGATCCTTTGGTAAGGATCAAAGGGTGTTAAAACTGGATTGCAATACAGCATGTTAGATTTCTGTAACACCTCTTGAACATATGTTGTTGATCGATGGATATGAGTCCTTCTTTCCTATCACGGATAATGCGTAAACCAAGGCTTCACCCAAATCCAACATTTTGAACCGGTGCATCAGTTCTTTTTTAAACCATGTCTTCACATCTTTATGTTTGCTAAAAATGAAAAAGAATAATCAAAATTGCAGTCATCAGTATTTTGCTACCTTTGCACTTGAAGTAGACACAATGATCAACTTTTAAGCGAGTAAGTTTTATTTCTTTTAGATTACTAACCAATTTTTAGTTCCATAATCTGCTAGCCTGTTTTAGACCATACAGAGATTTTTGAATCTTGCACACTTTAGTCCCACTGGAAAAACCTTCTGGCTGCAGCATATAAATCTCCTCAAGTAAGTCACCTTGCAAAAATGTAGTAAGTGCATGCATCTGATCGATATCAAGGTCATATTTGCTGCCAAACCAATAAGATATATTATTGAGCTGAACCACACGACTGGAGCAAAATTCTCATACTAATCTACATCCTCCCTTTGGGAACATTCTTTTATGACTAGGCGGGCTTTATACCGAGTAATTTGACCTGTAGCATCTCTTTTTGTTCTATATACCCAGCGTCAGTCAATGGGTCTCTTCTCTTCTTGGAGTGAACTAAATTACCTGTTTCCATAAATGTGAATGTGCTCTGCTAAATGCATCTTTTGGTGATATTGGATCACATAACTCGGCTGATTTTACTAAACAGGTCATAAAATCAGATAGCCGTTTTAGCTTAGTTTGTCTAGTTGACCTTCTTGGTGTTGGCTCTGGTGAAATTTGAATATGGGGCTGAATATAATCTTCATCCAAAAAAGTCAAATTAACCTGACTAACATCGGATTCTGACAATAATGATCCAGAAATATCAGTAATCAGTAGACCCTTCTATATTACTGATACTATCTATCAAGTTGTTAAAGATGGTGTTACACTTGAATATCATTTTCTTGTACATCAGTTTCATCTGGGAATGTATAAAAATTATTATCGTTAACGTCATTAGTTTCCTGAAAACTTTGATTTTCGAGTAAAATGACATCTCGACTGATGATAATCGGATTTGGGATCAAATTTTCCCCTTTTCTGCTTTGGAACATGTACCATGGCTGTGCTACCAAAAACCTTCAGATGCTTCAAACGTGCTCTGCGTCCGGTCTAAATTTATTCAAGACGTTTACAATCCGGAAAACAGCGTGTCAGTGAACGATTGATTGTATATTCTGCAGTCGAAACGGCCTCCCCCCAAAAATCAACTGATAGTTCAGCATCAAACAACATGCAGCGAGCTTTCTCCACGATGGTGCGGTTCATTCTTTCTGATGCCCCATTCTGCTCTGATTTATACACGGTTGTCGTTTAATGTTGTTCATCGCAACTTGACAAATAACTCTAAAAATACCCATTACAGTACTATTGTACGTTCTTAGAATTTTTAGTTTTCGACCTGTTTGATTTTCGGACAATAATTTGAATTTTTTAAAACAATTCAACACTTCGGTTTAGGTGCTTAAGATACTAACACTTTCTTTGAATAATAATCCACAAAGGTAAGAAAATATTTTCCACCACCAAAAGATTTCTGCCCAATCGGACCACAAACGTCCGAATGTATCAAATCTAGACAGTTATCTGACTGTGTACATAAGTTATAAAACGGTAGTCTTGTTTGTTTGCCCTTTAAACAGACAAGACATGATTCACCAATTTGATTGTCATTGAAAAAAATCATATTTCCTTTTTTTGCCTACTATGTGCATTTAAATGACCTAATCTCCTGTGCCATAAACCATATTCTGAAGAAACAGCTGACATCATTACTTTTTCAGCATTCAGTAAATAACAACTTGTACATTT
This sequence comes from Tipula confusa, assembly GCA_963556175.1. Classification (NCBI taxonomy): domain Eukaryota; kingdom Metazoa; phylum Arthropoda; class Insecta; order Diptera; family Tipulidae; genus Tipula; species Tipula confusa. The sequence goes on from OY744475.1 coordinate 86,748,115, forward strand.
CACCAACAACTGAGTGCAAACAAGAACTCAGCGCATCAATTGTTTTGGTTCTACATATACGATGTGTTTGAATGCTTTATAAGGTATCGCTATATGTAAAGGAAATCATCATTCAATTTTCCATTTCCAATACTCTAAAGAATCGTAACAATCAATTTATAAAAATATAAGTCAGGGTCAAGAAGTTTATGCAACACTGCGTCAAGTTATGTTTGATCATACACAAGAGCCATTAGCGAATATTTAATCCATACTACCAACAGTTATGATGAAAGTAAAGATAGGCTATCAATTTACATTGTGCCGTGCTCTATTCGGGCTTTTAAGCTAGTTGTATCACTAGGTATTGAGTACAGTCGCAAATAGTTGTTCTTATCAGAAAAGAACATTCGTTACTTATCCACCGATTTTTAAACTTTATGCAGCCAATTAAATTGTTCAGGTTGTGACATTGATTGAATAATTAAATGTTGCTATGGGAGATAGTTATTCTACCTTTTAAAAGCTCACTTACAGAGCTAGGGTGTTCCTTCAACATTGTACAAAGGTTTCATGCAATTATACATTTTGTTTTGTCAAATAAGAGCCGCCGACAAGGGTAGACTCACTTCCATTTTGAAATACGCCTAGGGAAGCTGACGAAAAGGCGCATATAGAACCACAGAACGTGCACTTAAAGTGCGTCGAGAACTTAATGCAATTAGAGAGAGAAAGAGAAAGTGAGAGAAACTTTCAAACTTGACGTAATAATTATACATAATCATGTAATTTGAGAGAGGGATTTTCATTTTTATACTCCAACACTTCCCAGTTTGGCTAATGTTCTGAAATGAAATTATCCAAAATTCAGATACCGTATTTCTCGGGTGTATACCATTTTACGATACACGAGGCTGAATATGGTACAGAAGTTTCAGTGTTTATAGTGATTGTTGCGAGCAGAAGCCGCGATATTGCTGCATCGTAGTAATATCATTGAGAATAATTATATTGGTGCACCAAACTAAACGAAAGATGTGACAGATAACAACATGTTAACGCCTACATTCGTTGTTTTGCAGAGCAACCAGTGGTGCACACTTCCAATATAACGCAGCTAAAACGACTGATGGCTACGACACATGAAATTTTACGTGAACTCAAGGCGTATAAATAATATTGGATGAGAAGTCCAAAGCGCTATGGGCCAAAACAGCGTCAGATCTAGACAATCCAAACTCTTGTCACTTCCTAAATTTCCTTGCATTGCTACTCTTAAATCACTTAAGCTATCTTTTCAAAGTACCGGTTCCAAATCAGAAGTTACAAGCTACATTGTCATCAATTAAAATGTACCACCGGAGTCCAACGGCTCTATTTAGAAACACCAATTTTTATGTGCCAGGTGCTAGGACACAAATCCTTTGTTTCACTGCATGGATTTCTATGCATTAGATGTCGATGGACGTTAGGAGTTTGCAAAGCATTGCAATAGCTGTTATAATTGCAATAGCATGTAGTCGACATACTATTTTTAGATGCTGATTGCTTAGAAGGTGCCAAAAATGGGGTCCCTATGAAGGATGCTGAGATCCCGCACAGTAATTATAAATGTAAGAAATCATTTTGCAGCACTTATCCAGTGTCGGGTTTGTAGACTTCCTCACAAACGAGTTTTATTATACGGAATTAAGCATGCAACAATTGTGAATAAAAAGTGGAAATGTGCCTATACCAAGGCAAGCGGCACAGGAGGGTATTGTTCATTTATATCAAAGGTTATAGCAACCATTACAATCAAACCAGATTGTATGCCGGAATTCAAAGTGCAAGCCCCCGTTTGCCTAAAATCACTAACAGATTACCTCAGCAGAACCTGGAAAACACTTTCTTAAGGTAGGGAATTTAAATATTATCATTGCAGCATATCAATTTTTTACTGTACTCCAAGATGATCAAATCCAAACAAACTCACAAGAACCTGTGTTGCAGAACACTAATTTTGGTTGAATAATTTCCGGGAGTTCGAATGACATCAGTTGAAATCAGTCTACATCTATATGCTTCCAACAGACCATGTGTTCAACATCTAAAAAAGAATTAAAACAAAATATTAAAATCTATAAAATACTGGATATACTCATCCTACAAGATTGACAGCTATCAATCTTTATTATTTGTTTACCTTCGGATAATAGTTGAACGTTGACATACTTTTAGATAAATTGTGAATATGCCGGTGTGTTTTATTTTTTTTTACTTACATAAAAACATCGACTCAGATGTCGCATTATGAGTCAACAAAAGTATATAGAAAATAATTGTCAACCCGGAAGTTGTAAACTTTTTTTTTCTTTCTCTAATTTTTTGTGTGCACAATTTGTTTTGCGACAATACACAATTAATTTGCAACGAGACAACAAGAATTATAAATTAATAATAAATACTTTAAATCAAATTAAATTTTTTTTAATTGTAAATTCAACTTGGGAAGAAGCAATTAAGATATATTGCCCCAACATTTTGGTCCTTCGAGCCGGATAATTCAGATCCGGAATATTCATTTGATCTCGCCATTTGAGGTAAAAAATTGTTTTTGCGATTCTCGCCATTTGAGATAAACTTAAGTTCTCGCCATTTTGAGAAATAGTGATTTGTGTTCGCAAGTGAACAAATTAAGACTCGTTTTGCCATATTGAGAATTAAAGGGAACCTTATCCTTTAACGATATACAAGTAAGCAAAGCAAAAACTAGCCATATTTGAAAAAAAAAAGAAAGAAACACGTGTTTTATAAACTATAAGTGTATGTTGTATTGTGAAGTGGCAAATATATATCATTCAATTTTGAAGAAACAACGTATCAAAATAATAGTGTACTGTGGTGCATACCATTAGTGATCCAATATCAGCAACCAGATTCAATTGAAGGACAACCCATCAATACGTATTTCGTCATTAAAATCCAGCATTAATTCAAAATTACGATGTCAGAATTACCAAGCCTTAAGAAGCAGCGCTCTACGACCAAGGCCAAGTTAACTAATATTGTTAAATTCATCAACACGATAGGCGAAGATACAGATATCGAATTAATTAGAGTTCGGTTGAGTCGTGTTGACACATTAATGGTTGAATTCACCAGTATTGAAAGTCAAATATTTAAAATTGACCACGAGGAGGAGCCCGATTATGAGTTCGAAGAGAAATTTTATGTGGCAAAGGCGAAAATAAATGCAATTATTAGACAACGTACGATGGTGCCTGGCAATGAAGTTCAAGGAGTTGATATGACTTTGAACGCCTCTCATTGCGGCCAAGCTGAAGTTAAGTTACCCAAAATAAGCATTCCGCATTTTTCCGGCGAATATACGTAATGGCAGTCATTTTACGACCTTTTCTCGACCACTATTCATGAATCACCACTATTGAGTCCAGCCCAGAAGCTACAATATTTGAAAGGGTCATTGAGGGGTGAGGCAGCTGCCTTGCTGCGACACATTAGTATCACTGAAGCCAATTATTTGGAAGCGTTACACAAACTAAAAGATAGATACGATCGAAAATAACATATAATAAATTCGTTCATTCGGACATTCGTAGAACATCCCCCGCTTCACACCGCGACTGCTGGAAAAATGAAAACCTTAAGAGATTCAGCAGACGAAGTAGTTCGCGGCCTAAAGGCATTGGCTCCTACAGCAGAATCACGCGACCCATGGCTGATTTACTGGTTGGTAACTAAATTAGATGATAAGAGTAAATGTATGTGGGCAGAAACATCAGCAGAATCGGAGAATCCCAGTTTAGATGATTTTTTTAAATTTCTACAAGTTAGAATTGATACTTTGGAGTCATTAAGCTCCTCATTGAAATTCGGAAACTCTAAAACTTCTGTAAAAGGCCATATTGTATCAAACGAAACAACCAAATATGCATGTGCATTCTGTGAGCATAAAGATCATTCATTATTCGATTGTTCACAATTTAATAATTTGGATATTAACCAACGAAGGGAATGGACACAAAAATGTCGTAGGTGTTTCAATTGTTTCAGTAGCAGACACGTACAATTCAGATGTCAATCAAAACGGAGATGCCAAATATGTACAGGGAAACATCATACTCTGCTTCACCTCAAACTATCAGAAACCGGAAATCTTGCAGAAGAGCATGTATCAACATCAAATACATCGGCTTCATTTAGTGCCGCCCCTTCAACCACAATTTCAAACTGTGCAGAGGTGCTAAAGCTGTCAGTCCTACCAACAGCATTAATTACTGTGTTGGATTTTCAAGGAAAACCACAAAATTGTAGAGCATTGCTTGACTCTGGCTCCCAAGCTAGTTTTATTACTGAATCCTGTGTGCATCGACTGAACCTAAAACGAGTTAACTCACGAATTTCAGTAAGTGGCCTAGGTCTTACAAAGGCTGGGCTCACCAAAGGACGAGTATCCTTAGAAGTCCAACCTCACTCCTATCCTAACTTCACAATCAGCGCATTAGTTTTATCAAAGCTTACATCAAAGTTACCCTCGCAAACTATTACCGGTGTTTCGACTGATATTTGGAGTACCTTGCAGTTAGCTGATCCACACTTTAATCGACCTGGAGAAGTGGATATCTTAATCGGAGCAGATCATTTCTTTTCTGTTTTACGTGATGAAAGAAAACAATTCAACCGAGATGGTCCAATACTACAAAATACAATTTTTGGCTGGGTAGTGTCAGGTTGCTGTAAGGAAGAAGTGGAACCCAAATCATTTTTAATTACGAATTGCATCGAATCCGAAGCAAATATTGATGCCACTTTAAAGCGGTTTTGGGATATAGAATCGATAGGTGAAAGGAAAAATATGCTGTCAACCGAAGAAGAACTGTGCGAAAGGCATTTTAAAGAAAACCTTATCCGCAGTTCGAATGGACAATTTATCGTAGGTTTACCATTCAAACAACCAGCAGATGAATTAAGCAACACGTTAAATATCGCCATACAAAGACTAAGGAACATGGAAAGACGATTTGCGAGGGATGCGGAGTTTAAAATTTTGTATCACTCTTTCATGGCCGAGTACGAGCAGTTGCGGCATATGGAGAAAATACCCGACAACGAAACCACCACCGAAGGCTATTATCTGCCACATCACGGAGTGTTACGAAATGCAAGTTCTACGACTAAACTACGAGTGGTGTTTGACGGTTCTGCAAAGGGCAATTTAGGCAACTCCCTCAATACTTATTTAGCCGTAGGCCCCACTATACAATCGAACCTGTATTCAATAATGCTTCGTTTTAGAGAACATAGATTCGCCATTTCCGCAGATATAGAAAAAATGTACCGGCAAGTATTGATCAATCCAAGCGATACGAAGTTCCAGAAGATTGTATGGCGAAAGCAGCCGACGGATCCTATTGCCTTCTATCGGCTTTTAACCGTAACTTATGGATTATCTAGCGCACCATTTCTTGCAATAAGATGTCTCCAGCAAATAGTAGAAGAACATAAACATTCTAGTCCGATAGCATGCCACGAAATAGAAAAAAATATTTATGTAGATGATCTAATGACCTCTGTTGATACCACGCAACAAGGATTACAATTAAAGGAAGACATCATTAACCTGTTACTTCAATACGGCTTTCAATTACGGAAACGGTCTTCGAATTGCCAACCAATCCTCGATTCCATATCAAATAAAGCAGATATCGCGGGAAACATTAAAGAATTAGATGACGCTGAAGCTGGGCCTTCCGCATACATAAAGGTATTAGGGGTGAGTTGGGATCCAATAAATGATAATTTTCTATTCAAGGCGTCAGTTCACGCAAACACAGACATCACGAAACGGGTCATTCTGTCAGACGCTAGCAGATTATTCGATCCTCTTGGCTGGCTAGCACCCGTGGTTATAGCTGTGAAAATATTTATGCAGCAACTTTGGATCCTGAATCTAAAATGGGATGATCCATTACCGGAAGAGCAGAAGCAGCAGTGGAAAAGGCTCCGGTCTAATTTACAAGACGTAGAGCATATTACTATTAAAAGATTCCTTGGTTCGTCGTCTGACTCCATAGTAGATATTCATGGATTTTGCGATGCCAGCCAGAATGCCTACGCAGCAGTTATTTATTTTAAAATCACCACATCTGAAGGAATTTTCGTACATCTAATATCATCCAAAACTAAAGTTGCACCAATTAAGCAAGTGTCGTTACCAAGATTGGAGTTATGTGGTGCCGTTCTTTTATCTAAGTTGATTGAAACAGTGAAATATGATACAAGCCTGAAAATCAATAACATATTTGCATGGACAGATTCAAAAATTGTCCTCGATTGGTTAGCTAGTGAACCTCGTCGGTGGACAACATTCATAGCTAATCGAACATCAGCAATCATAGATGTCATACCCCGCAAATACTGGAGACATGTACCGTCGGTACAAAATCCTGCAGATTGCGCAAGTAGAGGCATGTCGGGTTCAGAACTTCAAAGGCACAAATTGTGGTGGAATGGACCAAATTGGCTGAATTATAGTTCTGAATATTGGCCACATCAAAAAACGCAATATGGGTCCCAAGAAGAAGAGCGACTAAAAACGATGGAAACATTTTTGGGTTTCATAACCAATGATTGGTTTGAAAGGTTGTTAGCAAATTATTCATCATTTTACAAACTCCAGCGAATCGTTGCATTTATTCTTCGATTCATTAACAACACGAAAACAAAGCTTTCGGCGAAGAGATCGAAAGGACATTTTTTAAAACCACAAGAGTTATTTATTGCGTTTCAAAAGATCTGTGAATACGAACAGAAGAAGTCATATTATGATGAAATATCAACCCTCAAACGCAAGGCCAATGTAAGTAAATCAAGCAAATTAATTTCTTTAAACCCATTTATAGACCAAGGAAATCTACTCAGAGTTGGTGGTAGGCTTGAAAACAGTGCAGCACCTTATAGTACGAAGCATCCGGTGATATTGCCTCCGAAATCCAATTTAACACGAATGATTTTAGCAGATCTGCATCAAAGGTATAGTCACGCTGGACCGTCGTTGTTACTATCGATTTTTCGCCAAACATATTGGACAACCAGTGGACGAACGACAGTGCGAGAAGTAACCAGAAATTGTATAGTATGTCGACGATACAAGGCGACATTGCAACAGCAAATGATGGGTGATCTACCTACCTGTCGGGTTGAATTAGTTCGTCCATTTTATAAGACAGGTGTTGACTTTGCTGGACCACTATCAGTCCATTTAACCAAGGGACGAGGACAAAGAACTCATAAGGCTTACATCTGTTTATTTGTTTGCATGGGCACAAAAGCAGTTCATTTAGAATTAGTCGGAGACCTCACCAGTGAATCCTTTGTCGCAGCTCTAAAAAGATTCATAGCAAGGAGAGGTGTACCATCTGAAATTCATTCAGATAACGGCACGAATTTCGTAGGCGCTAGTAAAGCAATAGGGCAAGAAGTCGAAAATATCCTTAAAAATTCTCCTAATATCTCTCACTTTCTGTCAAGAAACACAATTTCTTGGCACTTTATACCACCAAGCGCTCCTCATTTTGGGGGCATCTGGGAAGCTGCTGTCAAATCAACAAAGTTCCATTTAAAAAGAGTAATTGGAAAAACAATTTTAACTATGGAAGAGATGAATACGTTGCTAGCCGAAGTAGAAAGCTGTCTAAACTCCAGGCCAATATGCGTATTATCAGCTGATCAAATTGATGCTTTGACACCAGCACATTTCCTTGTTGGGCATCCATTAACAAAACTTCCGGAGATGGATGTCACAAAACTCAAAATAAGCTATCTCACTAGGTGGAAAATTGTACAGCAGCTTCATCAACATTTCTGGAAACGATGGCACAATGAGTATTTAACTTCACTACAAAACAGAACTAAATGGAAACAGCCAAAATCTTCAATTCAGATTAACGATATAGTGGTAATAAAAGACAATCTGCCAATGAATCAATGGATGCTCGGTAAGGTAATACAACTTCATCCTGGAACCGATGGAATAATTAGAGTTGTGACATTAAAAACCAAATCCGGAGAGCTTAAACGACCGATACACAAATTATGTATCTTACCAATGTATAACAATACAACAGAATGTTGAACGGAGTTCAAGGCGGGCGGAATGTTCAACATCTAAAAAAGAATTAAAACAAAATATTAAAATCTATAAAATACTGGATATACTCATCCTACAAGATTGACAGCTATCAATCTTTATTATTTGTTTACCTTCGGATAATAGTTGAACGTTGACATACTTTTAGATAAATTGTGAATATGCCGGTGTGTTTTATTTTTTTTTACTTACATAAAAACATCGACTCAGATGTCGCATTAGTCAACAAAAGTATATAGAAAATAATTGTCAACCCGGAAGTTGTAAACTTTTTTTTTCTTTCTCTAATTTTTTGTGTGCACAATTTGTTTTGCGACAATACACAATTAATTTGCAACGAGACAACAAGAATTATAAATTAATAATAAATACTTTAAATCAAATTAAATTTTTTTTAATTGTAAATTCAACTTGGGAAGAAGCAATTAAGATATATTGCCCCAACACCATGTGTCCGACGAATTAATTAATATCGCCATGAACATAATACCATTCTGTTTCCACAAAAATATTTCTGTGAAATACATTTTCCAGATCACTTGCAGCGAGATCTAGGGGGGCGATTCATAGTTCAGTTATTAAAAATTATAATACAACTTTCTTATTGCGAACGAGCACTTGAAACATTTGAGTGAAATTTCCCCAAAAGATATAACAACTAATGACTTTTATTTGTCTCACCATGACGTTTTCAAATAGCAAATTAAGAGTGGTTTTCAATATGGTTTTGTGAAGCAAGCTTAGGCATATCCTTTACTAACTGTTTAGCTGTCGGCCGGATTGTACAGTCCTGCTTTTGTGCAGTCAATGTATGATTTTGAAAGCATAAATTCGTTCTCTCCACGGATGTTCAAAAAATATATAATTTAAAAAATAAATTAAATAGATATTTATATATATATATATATATATATATATATATATATATATATATATATATATATATATATATATATATATATATATGGGTCATTCCATTATAAAACAGACGATTTTTAGGATTTTTCAAAATTCATCTCTTAGATTTCGATTTTTTTATTTTTTTCACTTTCCTTATTAAAAATAAGTAGACCCTTATTTTTTTTTTTTTTTTGTACCTATGGTTGTCCCGTTATTCGAGTTTTTAGTTTTGACAGTTTTCAAATTGTGATTTTTGACTCCTATATTAAATATTGTATCTTCGGTTCTAAAATGAGTATTTTCATAAACACTAGCATTTTAGAAAGGTATTAAGCTGTTCTATATTATTTCATAATTTATTTTTATAAAATACCGTTATCTTTGGAGTTATGGTTAGATATATCTATGTTTATACTTCCACCGCTAGAGGGCTAAAGATACCAAAATTTAAATATACCCGATGCATCATTTGATAGGCAATTTGTTCACCTTTTATAAAAAAGTAAAATTATTTTCGTCCACGGCTATAGTTTAGCCGCCAGAAGACTTCAAATTTGAAAAAACGTGTTTTTTTAGAAAAAAAAATTCTATTAGTTGCGAAATGAGAATGAAAGTATACAATTAACGGACATTTTTTGTATAATTTTGATACAAAATACAGCAATAAATAGAAAAACGGCCAGTTTTGAAATATTTTGGTTAGAACTCGACCCCCAGAGGGAAGATAAATTGAAATTAATTAATTTTTTAAGCTTTTTCCTGCCAAAAATTGCTGTAAATGTTTAGTTATTATGATTAAATGCAAGTTTTTTTTTCTGTTTTTGTATAAAATAAATCAGTTATTCAATTAAGCGCCTATTTGCAACTATTCCAGATACAGGTAAACCACCAGAAGACCGCAAAATTGTAATTAACAAATTTTTTTTAGGCGTTTTAGAGTAAACCGGCAAAAAGACGATACATTTAAATAAAAAAAAATGTAATTTTTACAATTGTTTTTACAAAATATTTTTATTTTTTCATGACGATTTTTACAAAGAACATATATTTACAGTAAGAGAATTTGAGAACATTTTAGTTCTAATAAATGTTTTATCAGAGCTCGGCATTATTTGATGAGTTTGCCGGGTATTTTGCACTGTTTTAATATTAGAAAATCTTTTATTAAGTTTTGTTTTGGTTTTTGCATATTCTTCTTTGGTTACATAACCGAAACGAATAGACTGTATGGTTAAAATTTATAATTCTCTGCAAAATCCAAAACAACAACATATTCTCCAACTTGCAGATCATTTTTTACGAGCTTTAAATAACTTGATTGTTGTTTAGTGATAAAATCGTGTTTACGCAGTACTGCTAGGCCATATTTTGATTCTGATAAAATTTCGACGACTTCATCAACAGAAGATATAATCTTCTGCAATTTAAACACATTTTCAACAGGATTCCAATAACTGTATGTTACTTCGTTCATTTCTTCAGCGTCTGCTGCGGCTTTTATTTGTTTCAGGAAATCATCCAATAACACATTGCAGTCTTCACAATCACCGTTACAGCAATCCCAGGTCAAATTTTCACAGGATACTCTTTTTAACAGTTCTCTTTCATTATTAATAACAGGGTCGCATTGTAAAATTTTTGTTATAACTGGACATAACAAATTGTTGTTCTGATGAATTATACAAACACATTCATTATGCGTTCCGGCTTTTCCCGCTAATATACATTCTTTTGGCCGAAGCTCTGCAAACTTGGAGAATCCAATGTTGTCAGATGGATATTTTTCCAAAAACGCCTTATAAGCCTCAGATAAACTGCACAAGACAAGTAGTTTCTGCTTTTGAACCCGATTTCCATTAACATCACGAACACTTATGCAGTCATTTAATCCGGGAAGCTGTCGGCTGATATCCATACTTTTGTAGAATTCCGTAACTGTGGTTATTGTTTCTGAAGAAATTCCAGACCTCCTTTTTCTTGGCCCAGGTAAGCTGCCATATCCTCTCTCCTTGATTAAATTCTTTGATTTTAATACTATGTGTTTTGTTGCCTGGAACTTATCCATAATTCTGGTTACTGACCAATTTTCAGGTATTAAAGTAAGCAGCAATACACGATTGTCGTAGTTTTCCTCGCGATTAAATGCTTCCAAAATATTGTTAAGAATGTTTCCGTTATCATCATGAAGATTTGACTGATCAGCATCTATTGGTGATATTTTGGGCACCGGAACGCACAAAACATTTTCACAAGTGAGCCTGACCACTTTTTCCAGCTGCTTTTGGCGATACAATGATTCTGTGAGCCTGTATTTGTTTACAGGAGATCCACCCAATCGTTCACATGATTCGGTGAAAATATCATGATACACCGACTGAAGAATTTCATGTGGTGGTGATGAATTTTCCGATAGAATTTCATGTGGTGGTAGAGCCAAAAATTTTGTACATTTATTTATATGAGCCTAGTTTATTATTTGCCGTATAGTCATACAATTACTGAGCACCTCCTTTTTTTTGTTACATAGGGACAATAAATAGCGCTAGGTAATAAAATAATAATAAAATATGTGCTCCTCATGGCTTTTATACCTGAAATGACGAATTTATAAATGCTGTTTTGAAAGAAGGCGGCAATAAAACAAAAATGGGTGCAAACATATGCAAGATGATTCATCGCTGTAATACCAGTGATTTCAAAATTAGATAACTACCTGTTGTTTGGCGAGAAAACGGGTAAATTAAAAAGGACACAACTTAGATTTAAAGAAATAAAAATTGGTTGCATGTACACATACCAGGTATTTGTACTCAATTCAATCATTCGTTTCACAAAAATACTGAAAAAAATGGTTAATTTCATTTCCCAACCCGCTGGCGGTTTATCTGTTCCTCAAACATTTGCGAATATGCACTTAATTGAATAACTGATTTATTTTATACAAAAACAGAAAAAAAACTTGCATTTAATCATAATAACTAAACATTTACAGCAAATTTTGGCAGGAAAAAGCTTAAAAAATTAGTTAATTTCAATTTATCTTCCCTCTGGGAGACGAGTTCTAACCAAAATATTTCAAAACTGGCCGTTTTTCTATTTATTGCTGTATTTTGTATCAAAATTATACAAAAAATGTCCGTTAATTGTATACTTTCATTCTCATTTCGAAACTAATAGAATTTTTTTTTCTAAAAAAACACGTTTTTTCAACTTTGAAGTCTTCTGGCGGCTAAACTATAGCCGTGGACGAAAATAATTTTACTTTTTTATAAAAGGTGAACAAATTGCCTATCAAATGGTGCATCGGGTATATTTAAATTTTGGTATCTTTAGCCCTCTAGCGGTGGAAGTATAAACATAGATATATCTAACCATAACTCCAAAGATAACGGTATTTTATAAAAATAAATTATGAAATAATATAGAACAGCTTAATACCTTTCTAAAATGCTACTGTTTATGAAAATACTCATTTTAGAACCGAAGATACAATATTTAATATAGGAGTCAAAAATCACAATTTGAAAACTGTCAAAACTAAAAACTCGAATAACGGGACAACCATAGGTACAAAAAAAAAAAAATAGGGGTCTACTTATTTTTAATAAGGAAAGTGAAAAAAATAAAAAAACCAAAATCGAAGAGATGAATTTTGGAGGCTGTCCGAAATATAATGGAATGACTCATATATATATATATATATATATATATATATATATATATATATATATATATATATATATATATATATATATATATATATATATATATATATATAAGTTGTCATGTTGCCATAATATACTTTTTACCAAAAATTATCTGGGAAATGGAGCCTTTCAAGCCAATTCGTAACTTTAAAATAAATACGGTGTCTCAGCATCTTCATCTTTCTTGGCCACCAGGGCAACCAAAAGAGTAGCAGAAAATCACTAATCATCGTTTTCTGTGTAGCAGCTAAAGGTCAATTTTAAGGACATGTACGCAGATAACATCATGACAGGAACCCACAGTAAAGATGAACTATTGCAATTGCAAAACAAAATGTTATTTCAATACTCGGAGCTAAGGATTTCCAGCTCAGGAAATCGAATTCCAAATGCAATTAGTTAAAAAATAATGCTCCCATGTAAAGTTTAGAAATTCGTCTAAAATAACTGTAAGATCGAGATCCAGAAGGTTTTAGGTTTAAGTTGAAATACCCAAAGTGATAAATTTATATTCATCTCGAACCTAATAGACTCCATGCATAGCACAAAGAAAGCCGTTTTATCGGAAGCTTTTCAAATTGTTCACCCTTTAGGGTAGAATGCTGTTTTGGTCATAAACACAAAGATATTGATACATATGCTTTGGACTGCAAAACTTGACTCCAACAATTCGACCTCTTTTAAAAGAAGAAGTGCATGGAGGAAGATCCGAAGCGGCTTGTCGTATATCATTATACAATTATACAAACAATAAAAAAAATTATAGTGGATTTCATGACTTCTGCGAGGCGAGTGAGCGAACTTTTACATCGGATGTTTATTTTAAGGTCATTCAACCCAATAGAGAAGGTTTTGTAAATATGCTCTCATCTAAGAACAAGGTTGTACCATTAAGCAACAAGTTCATATTAGTCATTCATAGATGGCACTAGTAGTCATATAAGCTGTAAGGCTAAATCACCATTGAATATTCATGAAATTTTCTCGAAATTTCGATACCTTAATGTCTACCTTATAATGTAAAGTCAACATCCCTAATGTAGGATAGGCCGATCTAACTTATTTAGAATAATATCTGTTGATGTAACATAAATTAGTATAATTAGGCAAATAACGTATGCGTTTCCACACATTGGTCAGTGACCGATAATATTGATGTATCAGCATTCTATTTATTTTAAGGTTATAATTTTATGTATTTCGTTTATATTGATGCATCAGCATACCTAACATAAGTAATTTAATGTAGTAATTTACTATATAAAGAAAATAAACATTATGATTAAAGGTCAGTTAATCAACAACTATTACTGAGTTAGTTATACATTAGTTTGGGCCTCATCCGTGGTAACCCAAACTCTTTACAACATAACAATATCTTTCTAAACAACTTTTACTTTTGCTAAAAATATTGTTTGAAAACCACCCAACAGCGACACACTTATTAACTAACTTAGCAGCAAAAAGCAGCAAAATTTAGTACTTAAACTACGGTAATTAGCTTTAATCAGCTACTGACATACTATATTCAGCTGATTATCTTCTTAGTTCAGATTCACACAAAAAAACTGATGGTGATATATTCATTCGGATATTTAAACTGAAATACTATTATTTCTATAATAACACAACATCACTTTTCGGTATCATTGAATGATGCATTCAATGTACCCAAACTATCATACCCAACCATGATATTTCACCATCTATCGTAACACTACCTAACTATTTTATGTCTTTGATGTTTAAATAATAGAAGTGTTGAACTGTATTGCTCTATTGCAAATTGTATACCGAGTGACCAGATAAATCCATATAATATAATAAAATCCATGTATGAGGTATAAGCAACGATGCAATCGATTTTATAACATATACCCTCTCTTAAATAACTTAAAATAAAAAGAGAATGTAGGAATCTGCATATCTTTGGAGTTTGGAAAATTTCATTTTAAACAAATTCAAACTTTTTAAAAAGTAATATACTTGCAAGTTTATATATATATATATATATATATATATATATATATATATATATATATATATATATATATATATATATATATATATATATATATATATATATATATATATATATATATATATATATATACTGTATACAGTATCTACCCGTTTTGTGTGCCAAAAACATGAAACATGGCGGATAAAATTAAAATGCATTTGTAGTCGAGAAAAACTTTTAATTTTATAACTGTACGTTTTCGTGGAATTCTAGAAAAATTTTATATCCTACGAAACTACGATGAAAAAATAAAAAATCTTTTTCCTATTTTCATCTCAGTTCCCAAAATACAAAAAATTTTAGGATTAATAATGGACAATTTATGAAGATGTTATATTATTTTTGTTTAATGTTTGTGCGTGTGTATCCTACTCATAAAAGTTTAGAAAGTTGTTGGAAACAGCCGACGAAGTAACAAAACGATTAAGAGCTCTGGCTATAGATGCCTGGGTATAGATTGAAAATATTAACAGTCTACATTGGGAGGTGCACATAAACAAATTGTTGCAATAATATTGGGAATTGGAGGAGGACACACCATTAAACCAATCAACTAATTAGTCCGAAGAAAAGAGATGATGCGAGGTGCATTTTGAGAAGAAGGTGTCACGCTTGGAGAATAAAAGATAAATGGTTCAACTTCCATTTAACAAAGAATTCTTAAAGTTGGAGAATATTGATGGCATTAAGCAAGTTTGAGGCAATGAAATGAAGATTTCATATGATTATTGGATCATAGGATCTTAGGATCATAGGATCATTGGATCATAGGATCATATGATCATAGGATCATAGGATCATAGGATCATAGGATCATAGGATCATAGGATCATAGGATCATAGGATCATAGGATCATAGGATCATATCATCATAGGATCATAGGATCATAGGATCATAGGATCATAGGAGCATAGGATCATAGGATCATCGGATCATAGGATCATAGGATCATAGGATCATAGGATCATAGGATCATAGGATCATAGGATCATAGGATCATAGGATCATAGGATCATAGGATCATAGGATCATAGGATCATAGGATCATAGGATCATAGGATCATAGGATCATGGGATCATAGGATCATAGGATCATAGGATTATAGGATCATAGGATCATAGGATCATAGGATCATAGGATCATAGGATCATAGGATCATAGGATCATAGGATCATAGGATCATAGGATCATAGGATCATAGGATCATCAGTAGTGTTTTTTTTCGTTTAGAGCCAGAATTGAATCATGATAAAGACTACCGAAATTCGCTTCGATTTTACGTTTAAAAATAAGCTCGGCTGGAATATTCCCAGTACTATAGTCGATGGCTTTGCATTGTGATGATGTAGCATTGTTGCTAATCTTTGACATATGTATCCTCTGGAATCATTCTTCACATTATTTTTTAATTTCGTTTCATTTATTCCGATTGTCATTGGATGCCAAATGGAAAGTAGAAAATATGTGGTGTAGTCTCTTACAGAAATAATCAATGTCAGCTGAAGTAAAACCAGGCCATTATCGTTTACGATGAATTCGAGTCATTTAGAGCTCGCTTATAAACACATTCGACTGGAACGGTACTGCAAAATCTATATATAATCTCGACCAAGGCTTTTTTGATTTATCCCAGAAACGTATTGGTGCTTGGGAGTTATCGGATCGAGAATATTGGTATGGCATACTCGGGCAGGAAAGAACAAAGTATTTCTTCGTTCACTTTCCTATGGCTTCTGTCAAAATAACTGCATGTTCCAGCGATATTCCTATAGCGTTACCTATAGCTTGTGCCTTCAACTAATGTCAACTACATCGCCAGTATCTTTCGTTGAGTGGTTAAGGAGACAATAACGTTACGCGTTCAGGAAAACCCTCCATCATATAACTCTTGAAGACTGAGCTTATGACGGAGAGTTGGTTTATTAAAGTTGAATAATTCAATGAGTTATTTGTGGTTGGTCACAATCGTAAATTCACGACCATGTGTTTTTGGTTTAATGAGATTCAATAATTCTAGAAGTAGTTTGTGGTTAGGCACAATCGTAAATTCATGGCTATAGACAAATTCGTGAAAATTGTTAACCCCGGCGATAATTGACAAAACCTCTTATGTCAATTTGGGAATATTAAAGTATGGCTGTGAGCATCCAAGAGGAAAAGAAATGAAACTGATGCCTTTTTTACAATAATTCCAAAATAGGGAAAACGCAGGCCCGTAAAACGACAAGCATGAAATTTCACACAGGTAAATATTTTTAAAATCATAAAAGTTCATGATGGGTAATATAAAATTTGTGAAATTTTGCCATAATTTGAAAATTTCTGAATACTCAAAAGTACATTATAGTTTAAAAACTTTAAAATTTTGGAAACTAGAAAATTAAAAAAAAACACGATTGTGGGCCAATGACAACAAGTAAGTTCTTTCATAAGGTCAACATTATTCAAGCTAAAATCATGAAAATATTTTGGAGTTAGCCTACCACAACTGTAACATTTAAGCCAGAAATAGGAAATTCTTAATATCAAAAGTTACAAGTTGGCACCTATCAAAACTGTAAGATTTTGCCATAATTTTAAGTTTTACCAAAACCCAAAAATTAATCAAATATAGCCTTTTAAACTGTCAAATGCTGTCATAATTCTAAAAATATCAAAAAAACTTTGAAATTTCGAAAATTTTAAAAGCGTAACAATAATCGATGGCTGAATAAAATTTTGGAATTTTGTCATAATTTAAAAGTTTCAAAAAATCTCTAAAATTTAAAGACGGATAGCATTCAAAACTTTGAAATTGTGCAATAGTTCAAAATTTCCAAACTTTCCTTAAACAAATACAATGGACATGGCCTGAGAAAAATTGTGATATTTTGCCACAATTCGAAAATTTACAAAATGTCGAAAATTTGTGTCGAAAATTTGTAAATGATTGAAAAATCCTAAAAACTTCAAATTTCGTGGAAATCAATAAGGGAAATCCAAAAGCCATAATTTGTTAATTTTCTAGAATTCGAAAGTGCATAATGTTATTCTATAAAAACGCAGGATGAGTAAAGCCTGTCAAATCTTAAAATACATGATAGAAAGCCTGTGAAAATTCGATTATTGATGAGAGCCTGCCAAATATTTTTAATTTTTTCCATAGTTGAAGAATTTGCAAACTCTCTTTGCCTATTAAAATTGTATAAATGTGTGATATTAAGACTTCCAAATTTTGGACCCGTGAATTTTAAAATTCAAAAAAAATCGTGATAACTTATTAAACTGAAATTTCGCCATAGGTCTAACATTTAAAAATATTGAAAATAAATGATGGTATTATGATTAAAATGTTTAAATTTTGGTTTATTTGAATCTTTTAAATTTGTGATGATTAGCCTATAAAACATGCCAAATTTTCAAAAATTTCCAAATCAAGGAAGTTCATTATTAAAAGCATATCAAAACTATAACATTTTGCCATAATACGTAAAAAAATTTAAAATTAGGAAATGCATGATGGCTTACATATTAAAATAGTAAAATTTTGTAGAATTCGAAAATTAACAAAATCTCGAAAACTAAAGATTAGCCTATCAAAACTGTGAAATTGTTTAAATCTTGTAAATGCATGATAGATAAGCTCGTAAAAACTGAGCAAATTTGACTTTAATTAAAAAAAATTCAAATTTCAAATATACATGAAAGCCTATCAAAACTTTGAAGTTTTACCGTAATTCAAATATTTAAAAAAAATTAATGATACGAATTATACAGCCTATAAGCAATGTGAAATTCTCACACAGTTAAAATTTTTCAAAAGTTAGGAAATTTTTCCCTTATTTGAAAATTTTGAAACTTTCAAAAATGCATTAGGTCAGGATATCAAAATTTCGGACAGTTTAGTTTTTTTTTTTAGTTTTGAAAATACACAATGGATAGTTTACTAAAATTTTCCAATTTTGTCATAAATAGAAATTTTCCAAAATGACGAAAAAGTTTTGACGTCAAATTTTGCCTAAAATCAAAAATTTCAAAAATCTTGATAATTTATGATAGTAAGCATTTAAAATTAGTGAAATTTGGCCATAATTTAAAAGTTTCCATAATCTGTAAAATATATGATGGTATGCCTGTCGAAAACTATAATATTTCAGAAAGTTGAACATTTTTCAAATCTTATAAATGCAAGATTGATATCTTGTGAAAAATGTGCAAATTTTACTGTTATTGAAAAAATTTGAATTTTTTGAAATTTTTAAACTTAATAAGGTAATTTTTTTATTATTTTTTTACGATTAATCAGTTTTTAATTCACGGAATCTTTTATTTAACCATTTTTCGAATTCATTGCCACAACCGGTGACGCCGACTATTTTTAGCCTGTGAAATTTCGCCATAGGTAATAAAATTTTGTAATTGTTTAATAGTTATTTCAAACAAAACATTTTCATAATTTAAAAATTTTAGAATATCTTTATTTCAATAAAAAAAAGTCCACAACTACCAACTCAGCCGAAAGTTGTGCAAGGAACAATGCAATTTGGGAAGAAAGTGCATTACATTGAAGTTTAAACTCGTATCTAAAAGAAAAGTAAAATTACTTGAACACTTTAAAAGAGCATGGTCAACAAAAATATCACCTAATGGTCAAAATAACATATTTGAGTAGTATTGGGATCTTGGAAAATTGTCCTAATGCAATTAAGCGTACTTGTCTCGTCAAATTGAAATTCATCCAAACAAAAACTAAACTTTAGCTTAATAGTGCTATAGCTCGCCAAGATTTCGAAGCCATTCATACAAATATTGTCTTTAACTGGATGGAAAAAACACACAAGTATGTCAAATATACTGTTCTAGCACGTTTTATAAAAATGAACACGTTTTAAAAACAACCATAATAAGCCAAAGTACCAGGGTGTTTACATGCCTAAATGCATCGCTTTAGTAATCACCCATAAAAATATGCATACTTATATTTTCTGGCACCTATATCCACTATTTCGAATGATTTAATTTTTAAATGGCATATAGGAGTCGACCTCTGTGAGGGTGGTAAATCGCCCATTATCTGTTTTTTTAGTTTTGGCCTGCCTTTATCGAATATATTTAATGCAGTCATGAATTACCATCCTATACTGTCACACCTTGCATGTAGCCACTTAATGCACCACTTGGGAAACTTACAGAAAATTTGCTGTTATAGTAAATCACACATTTTCCATTGGCTACAAACGGATTTCAGTTTTTGGGAATGCCTTGACGACCAGTTCAATAAAATTTTAATTGTAACTCAATACTGCTACACAGCTTATTTGTACGTGCACCCACGAAGTCTTGATACCATTGACCAGTTTGGTTAGTAGCACAGAACTTAGTTCATTCAGCCTGGGCTGACTAAATTTCCTAGTTGGTGAGACATAGGTGAGACTGATATATTGGGATGTGTAATTCGATTTCTTTGATTTTCTTGCGTACCATGATCCATCGGTTGCATGCAGCATTTGGAAGAGGATATCTTATTTTAATCTCGTAACCAAAGGCTTTGGAATATTATTTTAATTCGTTTTGTTTTTGGTGATAACCAACCAAGTGGATCAAAAATCCTACTAATGCATCTTGCGGCTGTACATCATGATGAAACAGTACCAAAGGTAAGGGTTTTCAATATACTTACTGATTAGTAGGCTTATTAATATCGGTGCTCCACAATTTTTTTTTAATGCGCTTTTCATCCAATGTATTAAACCACACTTTCCGATACATTTTATCTATATCGCCGGATACAACTTGCGAAATCATAGCAATTACTCCTAAATGTGTGCTTCAAAGCATGGATGCTATATGGTTTCTATATGAATCACGGACCAAATTCAAGTTAGTAACTTTTATTATCACGAAAATCCCAGATCTGCCACTCTCATTACCAATTTGTTTAGTTCTCCACAACTAATCTTTGTTGCAGGTTTTACAGATGTAATTTTCGGTACACATAAAAATAACACCACAATTTGCCTCCGCCTTTATCATAACAACTGTGCACGCCATGTCCATTATGCAGGCAGTTAAAGTAACGGTTATCATTTTTTTTTAAATTTTTCTACTATTTATATGGTACGAATACCAGTTGGATGCGATCCAAACTCCAACTTTGGTTTATTTCAGTATGCAACAACGTTGTATTCTAAATATCCATTTAAATTTTCTAAAACTAGGTAACGTTGAGTACAAGTTGTCTCAGCTGGTTTGGAAGCGTGCCGCAATGAGCCAATCAAAATTAGTGCAAAGAAGTAAAAAGGTTTGATATAGTGATTATTATGGTACATTATTCATTTAGAAGTTTCCAAAAATTGTCAAGTAATAATTGCTCTCTTTAAAAACATGCGGTCGACTACTTAAATACTACAAGTTAGATTTTGTTTTCGTAGAATTTTTGGCAACTCAAGAAGTTCCGGATTTCAAATATTTTATATAAATACGCAGTTTATATCATTGCAACATTACAAAACGTGTGTGATGTGACCTGGAAAATTATAATTGTAAAACGGGGCCAAAGATGTTACATTTCAAAAAATTCTTAATATCAGGTTATGATAGACACTGATGTTTGAAAGCATTTTTCATGATTTCAAGTACACACGCACGTACACACACAGAATATACATACACATTATGATTTCAACAAAAGAGATATAAAAATATTAAATATGTAAATACTTCTTACCCCTGCCATTTTTTTATACTCCACCCCGCTTCGACTTAATTTAATTTAAAATGTTAGAAAACAGCTTTTGACATATTAAATCAAAAAAAAAACAAACAACAAAAAAATTACCAACGAGAAAACATATTAAAAGCTTATTGAAAAGTTTCGAATATACATTTCGTCTATAGCAACAAACAATTTCAAATAAAATCCAATAAGAGATTAAAAAAAAAAAAAAAAAAAACGAAACAAAACACAAACGAAAACAGAATTCGTATATTACAAAAAAGTTAAAAATTAGAAAAAAGCTTAAAAATAAAGTTTTACAATGTTTTTCGGAACAAGTTCGATGAGACAAGGATTTCTAGTAATTGTATATGAAACGAAAGTTTACATTACTTCTAAGGTTTTTTTGTTGTATGTATATACAGCATTATATGAACTCTCTATGATTTGACGAAAAGTTTTTAATACCCCAGCTTTTTTTTCTACTGAACAACGAGAAAAACGCAAAAAACACCAACAGCAACAAGACGAGCAGCGAACATAACAAGGAATTAGTGAATTAAGATTAATGAGAGAAACAATTAAGTTTTTTTTTTTTTTTTTTTGTAAAATTTATGTTGTGTCAGATGAAGTTGTGTACCATACGTATATATACGAAGAGTATTATAAGTTCTATACCATTGTACGAAATGGATTAAAAAATTGTGAGATTATTTTTTTTAAAGCTTTCGGTTTGACTCTATATAGTTTGTATTATGTTTTGAAATTAAAGTTTTTCTGTAAGACGTTTGATTTGGAATGGGTTTGGTGTTTAGTTGGTTCAATAACCGAAAAATAGTAGCAATTAGAACTTATCTATTATTTTTATATAACGAGTGTCGGAAAAGCTTTGCAACCGTGTAATAAAAATTATGATTTGGTGTTTGTTTGACTTATATGAACAAATCAAGGTCATATCACCGTCTTAGTCACAAACTACCAATCAGTGCTAGAATCCGGTTAGACTGATAGTAAAATACTGTCTTGAAGTATTTCATATTTACGAGCGACAAGTTCTAACATGAGATTAAACAGTACTGGGAACAGGCAATCTTATTATCGTACACCAAAGCTAACTGCAAAAAACCCGCGATATCGAAACATTGATTTTAACACAATATTGTGGCTACCTTACTGTCATTACTCACCTAAGTCTTTGAAGATATGGTGCAGTCTGGTGACTCATTTTAACAAGTTACGTAAACTGAGCTTTCATGGACACGAGAGCTATGTCTAAGAATTAAACGACACTGGCATTAGTTTTGGATTACATACAAATTAATATTGGCCGATTTTCATTTAAAACTGGGCACAAGCACCCGTAAACACAAAGCAACCAAGATCTCTATTGAGGTTTGTATACTGGGCTGTAAAGCCAAGCTATCAATCCGATAATCTCGCTCCAAATCATATGATCCTCATATGGTAAATATCTCATTTTCTATTAATACTGTGCGACAGAATTCATATCATTAAAATCAATATATTCAATCAATACACGTATTTGTATACTTCCATTCGGATGTGTAAACCAATTATTTTATTATCTGAGGAAGACACTTACAAAATAATGCTAACCAAAATGAATCCACATCAAAAAGAAAAAAGCGATACTGCTTTTACAGATTTGACTAAAATTCAATAGAATATTTTATTTTATTTTAAATAAATTGAGTTTATTTATTTTATTTTATTACAATCTAGTCTCCTGGACTCATGAGCAATTTGTTTCTGACTTAATTTACTAAGATAAGTATATCTATGATTCCACCCATTGGCGTTTCACAGTTTCTGGTAAGTTGTTGTTTGTACCACATCGTTATTGTGGATCTAAATCAGCAAGCCGCTGTTTGTTCTAACAATTAAACCAGTTGAAAGGGTTTGGTTCTTTTCAATCTGCGTATAATATTGTTGTTGGTCAACAGCTGAATTGCCTCTATATTCACATGTGGCTGAAGTCTTTCTTCGCGTTTCCTTGCATTTTTTTTTAATTTCAATTGAAACAAGGCCCACTTTAAGGTCTCTATGTAGATCACTATTCCTGACGTACTATGGTGCATCGACGATGTTCTTTAATACCCTGTTCTGAAACCTTTGAATGATATGGACGTTGCTGGGTTTTGTACAACCCCAAAGTTAAATACCATAAGTCCATCTTTGTTTCAGTATTTGCTTATAAAGTAGCAGCTTATTGTATGATGATAGAAAAGAGTGTCTGCCTATCAGCCAATACATTTTTCTATTTTTTAGTTTTAGTTCTTCATTTTTCTTTTTGACGTGGACCTTCCATATAAGTTTAGCATCCAGGGTCATGCCTAGATACTTAGCTGTGTTCGCATACGCTATTATTTCTCGATTTATAAAAATCTTTTAGTCCATTTATATACTTCGGAGATAGCTGATTGTAATTTTTGTGTTGATTCTTCGTTGCTTTTTCCAGCAGCTAGGATCGGAGTGTCATCAGAAAAAGTCGCCACTGTATTGTTTTCTAATTCAGGTAGATCATACGTGTATAGCAAATATAAAATCGGTCCTAGTACACTGCCTTGTGGTACACCTGCTTTTATTTCTTTTAATTCAGAATAAGTTTCAGCAAATTTAATTCTAAAGAATCTATCTTTCAAGTATTTTTTTTTTTTTTTTTTTAATTTTAATCCCTACAATTTTCTGGGGCCGAAGCTCACCCTACTCTTTCGCGGTTTATTTAACGTCCTTACCTTACGCCAACTTACTAGGGCCAAATCGAGGACGCACGAATACAGGTTCGCGATTGTTGAATATCCCATCTGCGCATTGCATTGCTCCATGCCATCCTGTACTGACATGGACGATGGTTCGGCCCATGGACTCTGCACTCCAACAGGGGGTCATAGTTGTGTTCATCGTCATCACCGATCGAAATCAAGTGATGAAAAATCCCTTTTGCAACCCTCCCCTGTTGGGATTCGAACCCGGTACCTCCCGCCCCAAACACCGCAGCTTTAACCACTGCGCCAATTGCTCGGTATATCTTTCAAGTATGATTTCAGTATTTTAGCGAATTACATTGGTAAGAGGTTTCTTAACTTATGATTAAGTCCTTCATGCCAAACCTTGTCAAAAGCTTGCGCCACGTGTAAAAATATCGTGGATCAGACATTTTTCTCTTCAAGTGCTTTCTCAATTACATTGATTACTCTGTGTACTTGTTGTATTGTTGAGTGTTGACGACGAAATCCGAACTGATGATTTGGGATTAAGTTGTTCCTTTCGATTATCGAATTTAACCTTTTAATCAGTATTTTCTCAAAGAGTTTAGATATAACTGGCAACAACGAAATTGGTCTATAAGATGAAGTTTCGTATGGTGGTATTCCAGGTTTTGATATCATTATTACTTCTGCAATTTTCCACAAACTGGTCACAAATTTGATTCTAAATGCTGCATTGATAAGATAAGTAAGCTTAACTAGAGCCTTACTTGGTAGTTTTTTTAAAATTTCTGTAGTAATAAGATCATAACCAGGAGCTTTTTTCGAATTCATATTGAATTTTACCTCATGCATGACTTCTTTTGGTGAAGTCAATAGAATTTCATCACTTTCTTTTTTAGATTCCACCGTTATTATTTGAGATTTTAAAGTTTAATCATCATGTGGTTAGAATATTTTTTCGAGGTGCTCTGCAAAACATTGAACTTTATCTTCGTTGAAAAATATTGAACTTTAGCCCATTTCCCCCCTTCTATTCTTATTGGAGGGTTCTGCATTGTTGGTCTTTTAATGTTTTTGGTTGCTTGCCAAAGTGAATAATCAGTCCTGGTATCATTAGTTAGTTTTTTTAGACAGTTACTGATTGACTCATCTTTTACTTTTTGGATTTCCCTTCTTAACTGTTGAGTTAAATTGTTTAACTTAGTTTTATATTAAGGAGCTTTTGTTTGCAGCCATATTCTTCTCGCTCTTCTTTTTTCTGCCAAGAGTTCTCTAATTTCTTTAGGGTAGTTATTTCCTTTTATTTTATATTTAATTGTTGGGGTACTTTCCCAGGCTGATTGTTGTATATCATTTACAAATTTTTGATCTTCGTTTTCTACTTACTCCTCGTTTTTTAATGGAACCTTTAGGTTAATTTTTTCTTCTAAGGACTGCCTAAAGTATTCCCAACAAGTGCGTTCATTTATTAGGCTTGGATTTCTTTCTTTTTGAATTATTTTTTCGCTTAATGTCAAAAGTATAAGAGAATGATCCGAGTTTAGGTCTCGACTTTCGTCTACTTGTATATAGTTCATTGATATATTTTTGATTATAAAAAAATCAAATAAGTCTGGTATTTTGTTTTGATCTGTAGGCCAGTAGGTTGGTTTTCCAGTTGACAAGGTTTCACTACCGCATTTTCTTGCAGCTTTATGCAGTTCTTTACCTTTAGTCGTTGTTATCCTAGAACCCCAAAGCTCTTTTAGCGCGTGTTTCGGAGGGCAGTAAATACTAACAAAACTCACATAATCATTTTTCGTTTTGTCGTTGACAGCAGTTGCTTGTATTTCAACTGTTTCCATATTTCAGCTCTTCGTAATGGTGGATATTATTTCTTATTATAACAACGCTACCTCTTTTAGCAGTTTTTTCCGGGTGGTTAGTTTTATATACTTGATAATTTTAAAATTTAATATTTGATTGTCCAGTAAAGTAAGTTTCCGTGATAAGACATATGTCGATTTTTTCGGTTTCCAAGACCACCTGCAATTGTTGTTGATGTTGCATTAGTCCATTGGCATTCCAGCATATAATTTTAAGATCATAAGCTCCCTTAGCTCAATCTAAGCTTTCTTTGCTCTATACTCAAGTGTGTGTATAATCGCTCTTCAAACGTATTAAGTTTACTTAATATCAATTTCAGAGTTTGACTAACATCCTCACTTTGGGTAGTTTCTCTTTGATTTACTTTACTCCTTAATACTTGAGCGTAGGTCAAATTGCTCATTTCCTTCTGAGGTATTTCCGATGCTTTTCGTTGTATTACTTCGGGCTTGTTTTTTCGAATGGTCGGTTTTCTACTTAAATTTGAATTTTTTTCATTCATTCTTTTAAACTTGATGCTTTGCAATTCATTAGCAACACTGAATCCTCTATAGTTAGCGGGATGATTTTCTCCACAGTGAATGCATTTGGCTTGCCTACTTTTTGGTAGTACGCAATCTTGTATGATATTTCCGATACATTTGACACATCTTGGTTCCTTATTGTAGTACTTTTGTGTATGTCCGTACGCTTGGCATTGATGACATTGTGGTGTAAAGGTTAGACCTTCTTAAAGGCTGTATAATCACTCTGCATCATAAGATGTACTTAATTTGATATATTTTTTGGATTATCTCATCGATTATCTCATATTTTACATGTGTAATGAAGGTTTTTAGCCATCACTCTGATTGGTCTAGTTTGTTTGTCTTAAAACGTGTGCCCATAGTGCTTTTCTGCATTGAACATTTTTGTTACTTGTCGGTAACTTTCACTATCTTTTAAGTTTATTTTGAAGTTGTTTTCATTCATCATCTTTGCGTTAAACTGATCTGTTGCAGTAATTTTTTTTTATTTTTTCATATAGTAAGTCATAATCTTTGATTTCATTTATGACTACTGGTGGGGGTTGAGCCAGTTTTTGTTGCTTTTTCGTTATAACCACTTTTTTTGAAATATTCAGTTGTAATTGAGGCGGAGATGACGTATTATATCGTTTCCTTTTGTTCCTTCGATTTATAACTATTACAAACTCCGTTTCCCATCGTCTTCCCATGCACAGCTGCTGTTATTATAATAGTCTGTGGATTATTGACTTTTTTTGATTTAAGAGTACTAACTTCGTATTCTAGAAGTTTTATTCGCTCCTGTTTCCATACAATTGTTTGATTCAGTTACTTGTTTATATTTGTGGAATCGACCAATGCACTATTGGCTTTGCACAAGTCACTGTACAGTTTTTTCTCAGTTAAAGAACGATTGCAATTCTCTTGCAACAGTTCGTTTTTCGGGTTTTCCTTATTTTTTTGGAACGAATTGCTCCTTTTGTTGCACTAATTTGATGTTGCCTTCTAAAAAGGGGCTAGTGACTTTTGTAGGAGATCGAGGTAACTTCTGACTCCTTTGGAATGGACATGAAATATCCTTTTCTTTTGTACTCAGTTGAGTATTATTATTTTTCCTAACATATCTTGGGATTGGTTGTAATAATTATAGTATAGCAATGATTGGACTCCCCCAGAATCCATGAGACCGATCTCCGAAGAGAGTGGATTTCGCTGAGCATCAGGTATACCACCTGGGCTAATTGTTTCCTTATTTGTTACACTCATTGCGTTTTTATAGTGTATTGATTGCACTCGCCTCTAGTATTTAGCCGATGAGTATTCGATCGTTGCCGGGTGTTGCCACTTGGAGGTATACTAGACACATTTGGTGGTTTCTACATAATTACAAAGTTGGAATATAAACCACGGTAGTCATGGCTATAGACAATCAACCCCTACCCTATTGAGACAGACCCAACAGCTAAAAATTACCGTTAATAAAGCAAATTTCGTAATTAATACGTCAAATTTTTGGAAATTTTTGGAAAAGAAAATATTGCTTATGTGGAACTCCTTAACTTTAGGACACCTAGAAATATTGGGCAAATCTCTAACAACATTAATAAACTATTTTCTGTATCACAAAAACATTTCTGGAATGGATTCCATGCCACTTTTAAATCAAATTAGTCATTATTAAATCGGTAAGAGGCAATTTTAGCCAATAGTCAATTTATCTTAATTTCATCTTTCAATTTACAAGATGAAAGTTTAATAAATCACGATTGTCGTCATGAACTTGGCTTTTTTACATATAAACAAAGGCGTGATGTTTATTTGCAACGGTCAAGAAAATGTGGTAGTTTGTGGTGATTTCAATGCCGAACATTCCCTATGGAATTGTTTGAGAGGAAATTCAAAGGGAAAAACTATATGGTTACTATTGGTTTACAAAATGGCCAGATAAATAATCCTATAATGTTTACACTTAAAGAGAGTAGGTTTGGTATCAACACATTCTTTACTACTTGGTAGTAGTAAAGAATGTGTTGATAGCGGATAAAGTTGATTTGTTGTATGGTTATTGTTTGCTCGCACCTTACTACATTAATTAATCCAGCTACTAAAAAATTTGTTTTAAAAGTCAACTTAAATATCAAAAAAATAATAGCCAAATTATTTTTTACCATTTTTTTCCAAACATTTATGCTAACAGTAGTTCGAATATTGGGTACCGGGAAATAGGACCAATTCTGTCATTACTGACATACCTTTCCTTTAGCTTCCCCAATCGGATCGATCTTCATAATTTAACTAATATCCTGCCTTATCCTTCCAAGTATATGTAAAAACGTATGTACGGTGGGCCCGGCCAAATATCTGGGAGATCCTACTTGATGCTTTGTCGTACATTCGAAATCAATCAATCAATCAAAAAATTCTATTTGATGATAGTATAATCGAAAAAACGTATAAAATTGCCAAGCGCTGAAACTCTACTATCTGCTCGAATTAGGAGCAATTGGTAAGTGAACGCCACATCACACCTTCCCCAGTGAGTTATTGATGAACGAGGTTGTGTAACGTGATGGTGGTTTAATGGATTTACCTGTTCTTGGCACTGTTGATTTAAAAATGCTTTTCAGTAGATGCGGGCTTGTTAATTGTTGGCTGAATATTTTAGTTGAGTTGAATTTTTGATATCTTGTGGTGTTAGTTAGTTCTACAATCGGTATTATGCCATCGGGATTTGGTTTATCGACAGCTTGTGAAATATCAACCATCTTCTGTGAAACATGGCTTCAACCTAATGATTGAAATATTACTAGTTCTGCTTCTCATTTCCAGAATGGATGATTTTTCGTTACGACTAACAAAACGAAAAGGACCTTTGTAAGGCGGCTGCAGTGATCTTTTGCACAGGTCGGTTCGAACAAAAATCTGTGTACATTTGTTCAATTCTTGTAATACAAATATCTGTTCGCCAAAAACCAATTCGGCAGAGCTAGTTTTCAAATTCTCGCGGTACGTAGTTCAAAGTCCCAACCACACGGTTGGTAAAACTCGTGTCTAATCTCTTCTACCGTGACACATGATAGCTGTTTTCAGTGTCCTGTGTCACTTTTCAATTAATCCGTTGCTTTTTGGATTATATGACGTAGTCCTTTTGTGTGCGAATCCTAATAATATGGAAAATTCAGCAAGAAGTTTTTATTCGAATTGGCATCCTTGGTCCGTTACTACCGAAGAAGGTACTTCAATCCGAGAAATCCAATTATTAAATACAGCAATTGCTACTGTTTTAGCTCTGATATCTGGTAACGCGATCAATAAGTTTAACACAATATTGCTTATGCTTGTACCCCTGGATGTGATAAGTTGTGGAAAGCCTCAAAAACTGCTTTACGGAAATCACTGGGAATATATGGGCGCGTTTTGCCTGAGAAAATTTGCTTGTGGTCTATGAGTAGCGTGAATGAAGGACCTTCAATTATATGTCGAAATTTCTTGACAGCTGAATACGCAGCTATGAGGTCTTTGTCATATGCGCTGTATCGTTGCTTTGTGGTTGATAACTTTGACGGAAAAAAATGTAAGGGTTGCCATCCGCCGTTGTACTTATTTGCTGAATTACGGCTCCAATTGCTGTGTCGGATGCACCAACCATTTGTGCTAATTTAGCTAAACAAGGATGGACTAAAAATGTAGCTTTGCTTAGTTGAGTTTTTGATTGGAAAAATGCTTCTTCAGCTTCCTTAGACCATTCGATTCTGGAATCGTTTTTTTTTTTGCTACCATTTAAATAATTATTAAGAACTGCTTAATTTTTGCTCGCATTTGGGATATACGACCTTGAAAAGTTTAACACTCCCAAAGAGCGTCGTAATTCTTTAATTGTTTTTGGTTGACACATTTTGGTGATTTCTGCGACGCGTTCCGGAATTGATTTAATTTATTCTGCTGTTACTACGTGACCCAAGAAATTGATTATTGTTTTCAAAAATTGACATTTATCTGTGTTAATCACGAGACCTGCATCGTTCAATTTCATAAAAATAATCTCTAAGTGTTCCAAGTGCTTGGCGATGGTTTTGATGAAAAGAAAAATTAAATTTTAAAGAATTTTAAAGAATGGAATGCATAGATCGCACTAAAGAATTGCCTATATTTTTAGACCAAACGGCATGCGAGTACATTCGTATAATCCAAAAGGTGTGGAAATTCCAATTTAGACGGTGTGCAATTCCTCGATCGAAATTTGATGGTACGCTCAGTCGATTGTTTAAAAGACCGTAGATCCTTTTTCTTTTTTTCTTTTTTTTATTGGAACTAGTCTTTTCAGACTAACCATCAATTTACATCTGAATTCTTAAAAACTAAACTATAATGAGAACACTGTTGATCCAGTGATGTTCCAATGCCTGTTCGTTAATAGGTAGCTCCTCACATACTGGCGAGCTCGATGGGTTTGGTTCTCTTCAGTCTTCTAACCAAGTATTCATTATCCAGTAGCCGAGAGGCTTCCGCATTAACATGTTGCAATTGCCTCAATTCATGCTTCGTTGCAAATCTTTTTTTTTCATGTTTTACATCCGGTATCCCCAAATCTCGATGCAAATCCTTATTACGAATGTACTAGGGTGCATTGACTATACTCCGAAGTACCTTATTCTGGAAGTTTTGTATAGGTTTGATGTTAGCATTTTTAGTACAGCCCCAAAGCTGAATACCATATAGCCAGACCAGTATTAGGATTTGATTGTAAATCAATATTTGGGTGTCTGGGCTTAATTTTGACCTTCGTCCAATTAACCAGTACAATTGTCTATATTTCAGATCAAGCTCCTTTCTTTTCTTTTTCACATGCTCTTTCCATTTGAGATTAACGTCCAGTGTTATACCCAAGTATTTTCCGGAGTTCTGTATCCTTTTAATTGATGCATAAAATCTTGTATGTATAGTATTGGGTAACGATCTAGTACTGTGACGGTGTTTAGAGCCCTATAATCTCCGCAGGGTCACCATTCATCATTTTTTTTCGGAACGAGGTGGAGAAGGTTTGCCCAAGGAAACGTCTAAAAATACCTTGCTTGATCATTTAGTTGAATTTTCTTTTAGCTATCGCCAGCTTTTCTGTGCTTAATCGTCGTGGTTTGGTTAAATTCACTCTATATGATGAGTGACTTTATGTTTTATTGGTTTTTGTGCCTGAATCTCGTGAGTCATTTCCTTAAATTTGGTTTTGTGCTGAATATCAACTATCAATACCGACTTGTTCAAGAAATCTGCCCTAATGATCGGCATAGTAACTTCTGCCACCACAAATGACCATGTGAATCGTCGCTTGAGGTGAATTGTCGCTATCCATCTCACAAACACAAAATTCGTGCCAGCTTTGTAAACCAAAGAAAAATCGGGAGACCGTGTTCATAGATGATATACGTGGATTAGGGGTTTTTAGTAAGAAACACCATATAGTTAAGAAACACCATATAGTTTTCTTACCTGAAAAAGAAACAAACGCGAAAGATAAAAAGATTGTGATAGGAAAGAGCAACTAATCATGAACAATCAAATGATTACCAGACTAGTGTTGTAGATTTACCGAGCTTTTAATCATTACTAATAACGACCATCATTCAAGTAGCAGACAAATCTGGAAATTGGCAAAAATGCAGAGTGCTACTAGATACTGCAACGTAGGCTTCCTTCATAACGGGAGCTACGGCATGCAGCCAAACTTATACCGATCATTGGTTTTATTGAAATTTTTATTGGTGCTGATCGATATTTGCATGTATTCTACGATATGAACGACTGTTTAATCCTCTTGTTGCCCAGCATATAATATTAATGGTTGGATTGCTTTTGAGGTTAACAATAAGGGTACCTTTTGAGAGGAATGTACACCAACAATTTTTAAAAAAATCATCCCCAAGCCGAGGTTCAAAGTCAGAGGTAGATCGAATGCAAAAAGCATTATAAGTCAACTTAAAAGTGTAATAAAAACGGCCGAAATCTGGATGCAATTTCGTTTAAGTAAAATATAGATTCATTCATACAAATTCGTTAAACGCAGCCAAAAGGAAGACTTGCTGAATTAGAAAGAAAGTTTCTGGCTAATGCATCCCTTCAAAATTGCAAATTTGTATCTGAGTATCAACATTTAGGCTAAATGGTGCCCGTAAATATACTATCCTTAAATTGAAAAGACGAAGTATTTTTATTGACCCTTTCTCTATGTGTTTGAGGAATCAAGTAATACCAGAAAATTGTGTGTTGTGTTGGATGGTTCAGCAATATGTTCTTCTGGAATTGCGCTCATTGAATCAATATTAATAGGACCAACGATT
This sequence comes from Tipula confusa, assembly GCA_963556175.1. NCBI lineage: Eukaryota > Metazoa > Arthropoda > Insecta > Diptera > Tipulidae > Tipula > Tipula confusa. Next base: position 86,781,011 of record OY744475.1, read on the forward strand.
AAACCCAGCTTATTGTCAATTTTAATGAGATTTCGGAGGGATAAAGTTGTGTTGTCTGGCGACACTGAAGTAATGTACTGCCAAATTCTAGTTCGATCAAAGGGTACAATGTTTCAAAGAATCCTTCCGAAGAAGTGAAATATTAAATGAGATCAAAAATAATACAGTTACTTATAACGACGGCGGTTGACGTCATTATTTTAATTATTCAGATGTAGATGTTGTGCGAAGTAAAGCTCAGTTTCGATCTGATGGGGAATTTTTAGTTAAAAATTAATTGTCATCTCATCAGGCCATGGCGACCGAGTGCTATGTGTAAACGCTACTTTTACGCTCTATATATATTTATGTACAGTGTACATGTAGCGTTAGCGAATTATATGGAATTGCACGAAATATCTGAATAATTTTAATTGTGTGTGTAGCGATGGTCGCTACAAACTTTTGCGTTGGCAAATTCATAATTTTTGAGCTGTTAAAAGCTTGCATCAGATAGCTTACTACATCGAACAAGAATTTGTTTATCTCAGGAACAGATACAGTTGTAGAATTGAGAACCCTAAAAGTAAACTATTACTATCTAGAGGTTTTCTGGAGGTTTCTAGGAAAGAGGGTACGGAACCAATCTCGATGTTTTAAAATTCCTTGATCAATGCAAAAATATTGGGTCTTTAAAGGAATTCTGTTGAAGGCGTGTTTTTTTCAAGTTACTTTTAGAGAGATGCCAAGTAATAGCAAAGCGGCAAGTTATCTTAGAATATTCAATGAGTTTATAAAAAAAAAAGTTTTTTAAAAGACCGGCAGGTAACCTCGTTAATGGTAGGCTGCGGCATTCATATTACAAGTATGACTATAAGATGCCAATTGAAGAAGAGGAGCAGGTTAACACTAATGCGAAAAGTTCAAAGCAGCTGACTAAAGATTTGGCTAAAGTAAGGTTAAAAGCTGCAAGGCCACTCTTTTTATGCGGAATAGGCACCAGATTTATTTAAAGGTTTATTGTATTATTAATCGGTTTAGTAACAAAAGCCATCCTCATAGAAGCTGTCAGCAACCTTTTAACAGAGACCTTCATTGTGGGTTTGATCAAATACCTTTTGAATCATGGAACAGAAGCCAGATGTACAACGACAATGGGTCCAATTTTATTAAAGCAAAGCGATGATCAAGCAATAATTATATTTCTTTAGATGTAGAGCATTTAACCAAATCAGAAATTCAAAGCCACTTCATCCCATCAGTTTCTCTTCATTTTGGTGGTTTATGGATTCGTGAGTCAACTCTGTGAAAATTCAACTTTCTAAATAGATATTGAACAAACACTTGACATTTAAAGAGAAATTGACTTTACTTAGCCAATTTAATCCAATATTAAATCACCGTCCAATCTACAATATCCAATGATGATGTGTCCTTCGATATATTACCACCAGGACACTTTTTAACTGATTTAGCAAATGTTTACCTCTACGAAGAATAATTAACATACCTGCGGGCATAATTTTCAGATGGCAATGGTCTGAAATACTATCATAATCTTGAACAAAAAGAAAAATGGCAAAAAAGTTAGCGATTTATAGTGGTAATAAAAGAAAACACTTTGCCGTTGTTTAAATGGGCGTTTATAAAAATTACATCCTGACGATCATGAACTTTAGTCAGAGTCATAACAGTGAAAATTTTAATACCCACACTAAAACGACCAATTAAACATCTTAATCATTTATCAGACTTTGAGTTGTAGTACTTTTATATTTTTACTCCGGAAGCGAACCACATTGCAAGACTTCACTAGCAAAGGTTCTGCGAAATAAATTCTACTTATTTGATAAAAGCTTGTGTAATATAAGTCACGATTTACAAAAAAAAAAAAACTAAAGATTGGAATTAAACTTCAAAGTCAAAATGGTAACCTAAAAATGCAAATCGTCTGATGGCTCACAGAAATACTAATGACTTTTCCATGTATTTTAAAAAACGTCTACATTTTAATGACTTTTAATCCATATTACAATGGAAAAACTTTGTACATCATTGGAATAATAATCCGCGATTTGAAAAGGAAACTCAACATTAACAAAAAAGAAACCTGGAAAATGGTCTCATTTCTATTCTATTATTATTTAATTCATACGCCACTCACACTTTGTAAAACCTTAAAAAAGTTTTGTAGTTTATTGGGCTTTTTAAAAACAAATTATTTTTCAAACCATTTGTCTCCTTTATTTAATGTTTTAAGAATATCATAAAGTTATAATTCATGTTTACCTTTCATACTATTAAAAGGATTTGTTTACGACCTTGAACTTCTCGATATTACCTAAAAGCTTTTCCTCGTTTACTCTCTACTATTTGACTTATAGTGCTTTTAAAAACAAATATCGACAGTAAATCCATTTAAAATTGGTTCAAAACATACATACACACACCCAAACAATAAAAAGGCACACAAATCAATGGGGAAAAATTTAAAAGCCTTTAAGAGGTACGTACACATACGAAGAAATATAAATCAAGCAAACGATTTCCGTCTAATTCAATTGAATATTTTGACAGATTACTTTCAGTAAATAAAAAGCTACTGGATGATGATGCCCCGTAAAAAAAAAACAAAACAAAACAAAATAAAATCACCCAAAAACAATCATAACAATAAAAAGTGCTTTAGAAATGTCGAGAAAATAAAAATCCAACAATACATAAGCTTTGCAAAAAAGGAAATTGTTTCATTTTCTATAATAGGATAGTAAAAAAATAATGTTGATATATGTATTTGAGGAAAAGTCTCTCGGGAAATGAAAGCGCTTTTTTTCCTTCATATTTTTTTACGTTTTTACCATTTTTGGTGTTCTTCCGGTTGCATAAAAAATACTAAAATCGATCGCCATTTAATAATTTGATTGTGTATCACTAAAAAAGTTTGCCTGGTGAATATAAAAAAATTGTCCCTATGGCACACAATTTTTCTCGTTAAATGACATTCAGACATTGAAATAAAGTATATAATATTCAAAGTAAAAAATCCTTTTAATTTCTTAATTTTAATTTTTTATTTTTGTTTGGTTTTGGTCGACTTCGGGACAGTGAACATAAAACAACAACACAAACAATGACGCAAAAAACTTTTATTTATTTTTATACCAAAAACTCAACCTTTAAGTTTAAAAGCTCGGGTTAACCAACAAAAACATGAAACTTTGTTTATATTTTAATTAATTTAAAATAATGTTAATTTAATTAAAAACACAAAAATTATAATCAACCCGACTGCAATGAACGAAACTTTCAAGTCGAAACAAACTCGAGTGTGCTTTAATATAATAATAACAATTGAGTGGTTTTACAGGCGGTTGCTGGCCCGTGGTGTATTAATAATCTGGTTAAATAGTGATTTATGCTATACAGTTTATATACAGTTTAATTAAGTTCAGTTATTTTAAATCTCCTTACACTTTTAAAGTACCCGAGACCACAAGAGCTTTTTATATATAAACTACATTTATACAGTTATGGCAAGAGAAAAGTTTAAAAATGTTTGCATTTGTTTAGACAACGAAACGGAATAAAAAATATTTATTGAGTATGTACAGTATCACATGAAAGCTTTAAATTTTAGTTTAAAAAACAGGTATGGTTTTTAGAAATATATGAAAGGATCTGGATTTTTATTTTTTACTCGTATGGCTCAAAGCTTCTTATATATAAGCTTTTTGTGTATTTCATGAATTCCATTGTGTAGACTTTGCTTTAACTATATATTTTTATGAACAGTGATTTATCGTTTTATAATGGAAGATTTTTCAAAGTTTATCTTTTAACTACCAGTTGAATCATAGAAAGAGTTATATAATTTTAAATTAAAAAATTAAGAAAAGTTACATACCTTAAAAATCTCATTTAATTGGTTAGTATTAATCTCTTTGAAATAAAAAAAAACATCCATTAATAAGATAAAGTACTCTTGGCGAATGTGGTGGGAGGGACTAAAGTCGAATGAATTTCATCGGCTCCGCAACCTATCACATCACCCACTTTCTGTCCGCTGCGCTGGTCATGTTTTAAGGTGGGTGGTCCCGAATGAATGTATATCAGGTATATCCAGGAGAGACTCGCAAGTGCATGTACAACCTCCACGTAGTAGCTACTGGTAACTAGGAATCTTCCTAGGCTAATGTAAAGCGCTGAAGGAGTAAACCTTACACAAATCCCCAAGTCACTGTGGAACAGCATATGCCAAGGAATTAATGAGGTTAGTGGGTCAATAAATCTCTGATATGCGGACTCTGGATACCAGGCGACCTCCAGTATATAGATCTCTGCGAGGGCGGACCGTTTATTTCTCCAAAACTCGTGGGAACATAACAAAAAATGAATAAAATTAAAACAAAAGAAACAAGCACTCTAAAAAAGCCAATAGAAAAAACGGATGGTGGCTCAAACCTTAAGGGTGAAGTCACCAACGAAACAATACGGGCCTTGCAGGCGGCGGTGTCGGGTACCATTGGAAGCCAAGGACCTGCCATAGTAAAACAGAACTTGAACCGTAAAGGGCAAGCTACCTTCACAGTAGGTTCGGTAAACGCAGCCTTGGTATCTAAGCCGGAAACTGGTGCGAAAGCTGTTCCTGAGGCAAGGCGGCGGTATAAGAACCGACGCGCAGAGGATATTAGACAGGTTGGCTGCCACTCATGAGGAGCTGCTAATGAAATAACAGAAGGAATCTCTGGCATAGGCAAAGATTACCTTCTTTGGTGACAATTCAGTGAGGGCACCAGCAGAGTCGAAAAAACAGCGGTCCCAAGACGAATTGGAAGCTGGAGATAGTAAGCAACCTAGAATGCAGGGAGCCCAACGAGATACTAGGACATTGGGCAAAACTGTTCAGTGACGTCCTTAAGGAGCATCCAGTGATACTAGCCGTCATTTACAGGAGTCAAGAAGATGAGAGTATCACTGTTGATAAATGGAGACTAGTGTATAACGCACTAAACTCCGTTTTCCTATCGATCATCGGAGAAAACCGGGGCCACCATCATCTTGTAGGGATGCAGGATGGCACCAAGGGCGCGTGAAGCTAACGGCGTGCGCCGATCAAAAATCGCCATACCTTTATCCTCTGGCCGTAGCTAAGGTAGGGGAAATGTGGGGAGGCGCGAAGCTGGCAGTGGTTGACAGAAACGAGATCCGCTTGCAGACCAAGGCCACGCGTCTGGCTGCCAATCGAGCCATCTTGTCCAGATGAAATAATTCGGATAATTCGGGCAAGCAATATTAATCTTCAGACGAACAATTCGAAGATCATTAAACAAGAGGAGGCGATGGGAGGATCTAGATTGTCCATTTTAGTGGTGAACAAAAAGTCCCTAGCCCCTCTAGCTAAGACAAAGGAGATAATCGGCTTCGTCTTCTGGTCTATTACGCTAAAGGTATTTAAAAAGGATGAGGTCGAAGCGATTGTGATTAATGGCTATGAGTAGTCGCCTATCCCGAACTTGGACGAGGAAGATCGTGTCCAGTCGATGGGAGAGGGGGGTGACGAAAAGATACAACAAAGAGAACAAGAAGGAAGCGTCAAGACTGTTGACCAAGGACCGAAAGAGAAAACCCTGCCACGACAGCGGGGGGTATATGAAGGAAAGTAAGTTAATCTGTTTATGCTTAGCACGGTTCAGATTAATCTTCACCATTCTAAGGCTGCTTCGGCAGCCGTGATCCTCAGACTGACCAAATCAAATGAGGGTATGATTGTAGACCAAGAACCATGGATTAGAAAAAACAAGATCTGTGACCTCGGTTTAAAAGGGTGTAAAATTGTATACTCTTCTAGGTCCGATAAGATCAGAACTTGCATTCTTGCTAAAAATAACTTGAATATTTTTCTTCACAAGAGTATTTATTTTTCATCTCTTAACGCGATGAGTGAGCATCTCAATATTCAGATAGTCTGGGTCCCCGGTTACTCGGACGTTCTGGGGAACCATAGGGCTGACGAACTGGCAAAGAAAGGAACAACTCTCCAATTAAAACCAGAAAGGGCAAATCTGGGGAGGCCTATAGCAGCGCTTTTTATGTCGCTTAAAAAGGAGGCGATAGCCTCGGCACAGAAGAGCTGGAATATTACCATAACATGCAATGTAGCGCAGAAAGTCTGGCCGAAACTGGACTTGAAGCGCTCCAAAACACTACTATCTCTACATAGACCTGACTTAAGTATAGTCGTGGGAGTGCTCACAGCACACTGCCTCATTGGAGAACATGCGAGGAGGTTTGTGTCAATAGCAAATGACTTCTGTAGAGGCTGTATGGATGAGGAAGCGGAAGAGACTGTGAGCCACTTCCTCTGCTCATGCCCGGTGCTAGCTTACAGGAGGTACAAATATATGGACAAGTATTGTTTCAATGGCCTTATGGATCTCGAGACCTGCAGTGTGTGAGATATCTTACGCTACATAAGTAGTAGGGGAGTAGGATCCTTTGGTATTACCATACACCGCCACCGGTCTAAGTATGCGTTAGCAGCCACTCTAACCTAACCTAACCTAAGATAAAGCATATAGGACAATTGTTTTTAAAATTATATAAACATTTTACTCCCATAAAAGCTCACATAAATAAAATTAATTTTTAAATATATATCTAGTGTACGCCCTCGCATGTCTCGTAAAAGACCTATTAACGAGCATTATTTCTTTAGAATTAGACCACACGTGGCTTGTCAGAGGAGGCGACTAAACAAAGAAAAGGTTACCTACTGGGATGACATCCTGCATTCTAAAAAAAGCAGATTGTCAAAATAAAATAATAATAGGAAGGTTTTACAGGCCGTTACCTTATCACCATTCTGGCTCCAACGGATTCGATGCCTATATTCTTGTTCTTCGTACTGCTCTACACAACTGGAAGAAGACAAGTCGTTTTCAACCCCGAAGAGCAATCATCGCCGACAGTGACTTCTGCGCCTATCAAATAGCGTCTTTCCTCTGAGAGATCAATGCACCATTCGCTTAGAATCGATTCGCAGAACGAAACCGAGCCAGCGTACTCACTGGTCTTTTATTTTATGAACGAGATCAGGAGTTTTTATTAAATTCCTGATCTCGTGTTTGTATAAAACTCGGTAAGTGTCACCATAATCATGCGCATGATTATTTTCCCGAATGTCATTAACCATCTCTCATACGCATCCATCAGGGTCCAATAGAGTCCAAGGACTCATTGATTTTGAGACCAACGGTAGCTGAGAATTGTACAACTGGATCCAGTAATTTTTTAACACCGCGTAGCTTTCAATTTAATTGAAACCTGGTTGGACTAACGGTACAAGATGTTGTCCTGGGTGTTTCACTTTTACAAAAGATAAATTCTAATATGAGACTGAAGAGTATCGGGGACAAAGTATCTCGTTGCCGTCCCTAGTGCTAATTGCAAGAACTCCTGTATTCCCAGACATCGCAAATCAAACCGATTACTGAGCAAAGTGAATGAGTTGATAAATTTAATTCGGAAAACCGGTTTTATGCAACCGTGGATGACAATTGAACTACATATTGGGTTATAAAGATGGGAGAAAATTAGTTAAGGTATCCAGATTTGGCTCATTATTTACTCATTTTTAGATAGTGTTGTAAAAGGTCAACCAATTACTTTGGCCAATACAATAAATTCGTGTTTTGTACATGCATGTGGCTTTCAATGGCCAGCTATAATGTCAAATTAAATATGAGGTATATAACCGAAAAAGAGGTGGTACTAACCATTGAAAACCCCTTGCGGGAAAAGTGGACAAGAAACTAATTATAGCTTGTCTGTTCCTGGGTGTAGGAAAAGCCTTTGATTCGTTTGATCATGATATATTACTTGCCAAGTTTCAGTTAACCCTAAGGTTACATCTGACGAAATTGTTAGGGGTTCAGTCCTATCTGCATTCCCGTCCTTACGTTGTAGTTTGAATCAAACAGTAAGTGCCAAGTTATAATTGACAAAAGGATTCAATAATGACATTTGCAATTTAAACTTCAGAGGGGAAATTCAACTTTATTATGACAACGCCGATCATATCGATATGTTCAAAGTCAAGTCGTCCATACATATTTTCAATAAAATGGCTAAAACAAATCTTACTCCAAACCTCTTTAAGACTTATTTATAATTCATTTATCCTACCACATATACCGTATTTTAACCCAGTATGAGGTAAGTGTGCTGGATTTCGGATTCCCGAATGAGTGATTCAAAAAAGGACACTAAAACTATTAAGACTTTAAGCCTCTGTCAAGCATACTGTTTTTGCCTATTTCTGGTTCGAATCACTGAATTGTGAATAACTTCAACTGATTCTCACACCCAATAATTTCTACAAGAAAAAGTTGCTAATGTTTACTCTTTACTTTACTTTAGAGAAATTGTAATATATTTGGAGTTGTGCTATCGCACACTAGGTGGTTTCACAACAATACCTAACAAACGAGTATTCTTTGATCTGCCTACTTTCTCTCTTCCTATCTTCCTATCTTCCTATCTTCCTATCTTCCTATCTTCCTATCTTCCTATCCTCCTATCTTCTTGTCTTCTAATCTTCCTATCTTCCTATCTTTATATCTTCCTATCTTCCTATCTTCCTATCTTCCTATCTTCCTATCTTCCTATCTTCCTATCTTCCTATCTTCCTATCTTCCTATCTTCCTATCTTCCTATCTTCCTATCTTCCTATCTTCCTATCTTCCTATCTTCCTATCTTCCTATCTTCCTATCTTCCTATCTTCCTATCTTCCTATCTTCCTATCTTCCTATCTTCCTATCTTCCTATTTTCCTATCTTCCAATCTTCCTGTCTTCCTATCTTTATATCTTCCTATCTTCCTTTCTTCTATCTTCCTGTCTTCCTATATTCCTGTCTTCCTATCTTCCTATCTTCCCTTTTTCCTATTTTCCTATCTTCCTATCTCCCTATCTTCCTATCTTCCTTTCCAGTGGTAAAATTCTTAATGTATCACCTTTATAAAACCGAAATTGTGTTCCTTTCGACGACAATATACGAGACACATAGCAGCTCCGAAACTATAAACAAAATAAAAACTTAATCGTACGAAAAATCTTAAAATAATTTTATTTCACTATGTATCATCTTATGCGATGGCCGATATAGATATTTTAACACCCCATCAATTCTCATCAAACACACATTCAATCAAAGTCAATCAATATTGAACCAAAGAGACGATAGATGGATTGAAAAATAACAAAAACCATTTTCCCTCCGTGTCTCATATAAATGTATCTATTTTGCTGTACACAGTATATGATATTTATGGTGCTAACTTTTTAAAGTCGTCAGTTATATAATAGCGATAATTTATTTAAAAAAAAAAAAAGAGAAGGAAAACCAACCTTCGCGCATTTTCCTTCGTTTAACTTTTTTTTTTTTTTAATAAAATAATTTCCTTAGAATGATAACAATCCGGATGGGTAACAACTGATGAATAATTCATGTAATATTAAGACATGGCGCTATCGTATTTTTCTCGTAGCGGTGGAATACAACTTGGTGCCATATACATTGTACCCGTCTAATTACATTTTGGAAAGAGAAACAAAATCGTAATTGGATATGGATCCAGGGATAATTGTATTTAGTATCGAACTAAAAGGGCTATTAAATTTATTTTCCAATAAAGAAAAATTCATTGTCTTCCTGAACATTTTCCAGTAATACATTTAATGTTCGTGTACTCAATTATTGTAAAATGGCGTTTCGTATATACCTGAATCGAGAATACATTATAAATATTTCGACTAGATCCGTGTGTGCATTTTGTGTTGTGTATATTGGAAATATAACAAGTAATTTCCCATTAAATTGAAATACAATTTTCTTTTCTATTGTGAAATAATTTCCACACAACACACCAACTACAAAAAAGAAATATTTTTTTTTTTAAAAGATTTTTTATTACTTTCCCGATATGAAAATATAGAAAAGAGAACCTTACAATATCTAGTTTTTTTTTCTTCTGTAGTATACTCAATGTATGTGCTTCTGAAGTCTAGATGTGGAAGTATTATTGGAATATAAATTTTAAAAAAAACTGTATATAGATCTCTAACGAAGTGAGTCAAAATTATGTTGTTTCCTGCTTAAGATTTTTATTTTACAACATTTTTGTTTCGAATAATTTCGACATTATTGTTAGTTTAGCTATAGAAACTTTTTTGTCGGTAGATCTTGTATTGAAGAACGTCATTATTGAAAAGCTGCACAATTTGTTTAACGAGCTGTTGACTAAAAAGTTCATTAAGATTTATTTTAGAAAAGTTAACCTACTTTACACAGGTTAACTAGAAAACCAAATGATTCTACAGTCTTTCACTCGAGTCTACCTTTTGAACTACAGAAATATTAATCATCCAATCGTATGTGCATTGCTTTGGTAAAAAAATAAGTAAATTTTATGAATTTAACAAATTTAGTAAATTTAAATTTTTATCTAAAATGTCGTAGCCCGTGTCATTACCGAAAATCCGACGAACCAAATTATAATAATTTATTCAAATAAACCAAACCTGCTGCTGCTTTTGGTTAAGCGGATTATCCACAATCATGGATTTGCAAACTTTTTACTTTTGACCAAAAATCTGCTTAATCGTTTCTCATGGACGCTGGTGCCGATGTCTCCGTTTTACTACCGTGTCGAAATTAACTTCTGGAGCAAAGCATATGTCGCCCTTATTCAAGTAAACTATGCCAAAATGCATTGCAAGCTTCAGACACAAACAACATATGACTGAATAATTAATAGGGAGCCGACGAAAAAATCGCGTTTCATAATTTTTTTTATTATTATTTATTATTATTACAACTGACTTATTTTATAAGTCATCTAGCAATTTTTCTATCTTAATTTAATTCACATTTGTTGGGATAAAGCCCAATGGCTAGTCCCAAAGATAAATATAATTACTTATTTAAATAAATATTTGCTATAATATAGTATTATTTTAGTTTGTAATCACTAGATCCATTGGTTTGGTTCTTTGTAGCGTCGTATTGCTATCGGACAGTCCAGCATACGACGTATTTCGATATTCTCATGTTGTTGAAGGCGTGAATCATGTTTGGCAGCATAAACTGCAATTACTTCATTGATGTCTTCCATCTTTAAGTCACGGTGCAGGTCTTCATTTCGAATGTACAATATTCCGAAGTACTTTATTTTGGAACGTCTGAATTATCTTAACGTTTGTTTTCTTAGTACAGCCCCAAAGCTGTATTCCGTAAGTTCACACAGGTTTCAGAGTTTGCCGATATAGGAGCAATTTATTATGTATAGATAGTTCCGAGTCTCTACCTATGAGCCAATACATTTTCCTGTATTTGATGTTTAATTCGTTCTTTTTCTTTTTGACATGTTCTTTCCATTTAAGTTTGGCATCAAGGGTCATCCCTAGATATTTTGCTGTATTTGCATAAGGGACTTGTTTAGAGTTTATTACGATTGGTAAACTGACATAGTTTGTTTTATTAGTAAAATTCACATGAACCGATTTTGTTTCATTGAGCTTAATTCTCCAGCTTAATTTCATTGAGCTTCATCCAGTTACTAACTGTATTAATTGATGTTTGTAATTTTTCTGTAGCTTGCGTTACATTACTCCCAACTGCCAAAATTGCTGTGTTGTCAGCAAATGTAGCTATGGTTGTTTCTTTCATTAGTGGTATATCTCGTGTGTACAGGAGGTACAAGATGGGGCCCAAAACGCTTCCTTGTGGCACTCCTGCCGAAATTTTCTTTAGATCCGAATATTCATCTTCATATTTTACACGGAAATGCCTGTCGATTATGTAAGATTTTAGAATTTCAAAATACTGTTTAGGAAGATCGCGATGTAACTTGTAATCTAATCCTTTGTGCCATACACGATCAAACGCTTGCGCTACATCCAAGAAGAGGCTTGAACATATCTTTTTCGTTTCTAGAGTACGTTCTATAATATCTGTGATTCTGTGAACTTGCTCTAGGGTCGAATGTTTTTCTCTGAATCCAAACTGATAAGCAGGTATAAGATCATTATCCTTTATTATAGGCTTTAATCTCTTCAGAAGTAGTTTTTCAAATATCTTCGATATAGTAGGAAGTAGAGATATTGGTCTAAATGAGTTTTTATCGTTACTGTTTTTGTTTGGCTTTAAAATCATGATCACTTCTGCTACCTTCCACTGCCTTGGAACGTATCTTAATTTATACACAGCATTGATTATGTGCAGAAGTTTGTGTATTGCTTTGTCTGGTAGTTCTTTTATAATTTGCCCAGTTATTAAATCATATCCAGGAGCTTTTTATTGGATTTACACTTTTTATTTCTTCTTTTAACTCACGGAGAGTTACAGTTTGTATTTCAAGCTCATTTGATCTGTGAACAAAACTAACATTTTCATTCGCAGATTGTCTGGGTAGTGGTTGAAAAGTTTCTTCGAGGTGTCTCGCAAACAGATCCGCTTTTTGCTTACTACTACGAGCCCACGTACAATTATCATTTCTAATAGGTGCTGTTGAATTTTTTGGTCTCTTGATCGATTTTGTTGCTTTCCATAAGGAGTATTCAGTGTTTTTTTGACCAGTAAGTGAAGATAAATATGATTCTATTGTTTCATTTTTTACTTTCCTGATAATAGATATCAGTTTTTCATATAAGTTATTAATCTCGGTTTTATTAGCTGAAGTTCGATTTATTTGCTAGAACTTACGTGATTTACGTTTTTTAGCCACTAGTTCTCTTACTTCGAGTGGATAATTTGTACCTCTAATGTTATTTGCAGGTTCGAGTGGAGTCTGTCAATTTCTTCCTCAATGTGCATAGATCTTCTTATTGGCACTTGCAGTTTGATATTTTCATTTAAAAATTCACGAAAAAGTTTCCAATTGGTATTCCTGTTGTAAAATCTTGGTGATATTTCTTTTTGAATAATAGTTTCGCTGAATGTCATGATAACAGGAGAGTGATCTGATGTAAGGTCTTCATTATTTTCAATTCGTATGTAGTTGTCAGATATTCCTTTTGTTACATAGAAATCTATAAGATCAGGAGTTTTGTTTAGATCTGTTGGCCAGTAAGTAGGTGCGCCACCAGATTGGAAGTCGCATTTTAATTTTTTGGCTGCTTTAAACAGTTCTCTTCCTTTTGGTGTTGCAATTCTGGATCCCCAAAATGTGTTTTTTGCGTTGAAGTCACCGCCAATAATGAAACATCGTCCCAAAGAGTGAACAAGTTCTTCATATTCTTCTTTTTTTAAGTTATAGCGTGGTGGACAGTTTATAGCTGAAATACTTACATTTTTGTTCTTAGTTTGAATTGTGATTGTTGTCACTTGCATGGACTCAGTTTCAACCTTCATTTTTTCATGGTGTTTTATATTATTTTTAATGAAAATGGCAGATCCCCCTCTTGCCCTTTCTGCTGGATGAATAGCATGGTAGAAACTGTACCCACGTATTTTGCAATATGAAGATCTATTAAAATGGCTTTCAGAGATTAAACATATGTCAATTTTTTGCATGTTTAGAAATATTTCTAGCTCAGGAATATGATGGATTAGCCCATTTGCATTCCATATTACTATTCTCAGCGTTTGTAAATTAATTTTTATTTTTGTTCACGTTGGAATACTGCGATGATAGAGTTTTCAATTGGTCAAATATAAGTTTATTTATATCAGCTTGCTCGTCAAGTTTTTTACTTACAGCTTCTATGGTTTTGATGAAATCTATTTGAACTTGGCCAGTATTATTTACTTTTGTGGTTGATTCTTGATTTTTAGCAACTTCTGCATATGATGCGTTACCTCGCAGATTGTATAATCCCTTATTATTCGGTTGGTTTGTTGTACCAGGGTTTCTTTGATTTTGCTCAGAATTTCTTGCACCGTTTCTAATTTTTTGAAATTCTTTAGCTACTTCACAACCACGATAATTTCCAGGGTGTTGTCCTTTACAATTTATGCATGTTGCTGTAGTGTTTCTGTCTAATGTACACATGCTCGTAAGATGCTTACCAGCACATCTTGCGTCACGCCCGCAATATTTCTGGGTATGATTATAACTTTGACATTTTCTGCATGGGACTATCTTTGAAGTATTCTTTCTCATTGGCTCTATTCTAACTTTCATGTTTTGAATTGCTCAAATATTATATATATTTTGGATGTTTTCTTTATTGCCAAACGTAAGCATAAAGAGCGGTAGTCCCCTTCTTACCAGTTCTCGGTTTCCTTTATCGCTTTCAGTTCTGTCTTTTTTGATCATATTGACAGCATCCTGTATATCTAACCCTTTATTCTGTAACTCAGCTATTATATCTTTGCTTTCACAGGTATGTTGTAGCCTTCTAGCCATAACCTTAATTGGTCTAGCTTGCTTATCTTCATTAGTATACCACTGAAACTTGTCAGCGGTAAGCTCCATGGTAAGTGTACGGTATGTTTCTGAGTCTAGTAAATTTACCTTCCAGACATCGTTGTTTAACGCTACTAACTTGTAATCTTAATCCGTGATATTTTTCATCAAGGCATTGATCGTAGGGTAGTCTTTGACACCAACTATATTAATAGGTGGTGGCTGAATTATTTTCTGTGGTTTAGGATTTTTATTACTCTGAGTAGTTGCATTACCCGATACAGATGTCCGGGTTACTTGCTCAATATTTTCTGGTTGCTTTTGGTTTTCTTTCTGTAGAGTTTTATCATTACTCGTTTTGGGTGCTGCTTGTCCAATATATTCTGGCGATGATTCTGCTTTTCTTTTCTTAGTGGGCTTGCTTTTTTTCAATGCCATATTTATTGTTACTCTTTTTTTAGGTTTTTTTTCGTTATTTAACTTTGACACCATTTCTTCTAGACTCTTCAGATTTGCATAGAGATTCCAGTTTTCACTTTCTTTGTTTGAGGCAGTTTTATCTTCATTCTCTTTTCTTGATTGATATGGATTATTCTTTCTAATATCTCCTATTGAATTAGCTTTTTTAATTGTTGGAGATCTCAAGATTTTGTTTCCTCTCAGAAATGGGTTCTCGTTTTCCCTTGTAAAATTTACTGTTACTGCAGCCAAGTTTGCCACGGCAGTAGCAGTGCTTGTTGTATTATCAGTTTCAGCTGCCAAGTGCACCACTGCTGAAACTTTGCGGTCATTGGATAACGACGACTTAGACCCCGCTTGCACACCCTCTCCAGTCGCCGGCACTGGGTCTCCGTTCCCTGCACCGTACGTTTCCTCCTTATCTGTATTCTCCATGATGGATTTTTTTGTTCTGGGTTTCTCACACATATACTGATGACAAAAGTAAATTTGCCCATGCATTCAGTCATGCACTGATCATTTCCAGTTACGACGCCTGGGTTATTCCGTTTGAAATTAACCAATCAGGGCCTACCCTGCCGATCAATGGTTATACTTTTGGCTTTACCCAGGATGCAGCGCGAGGAGCTTGTACAACCATCTAAATAGCTAATTATAAATCAGCGTCTCAGTGACTAAATTTGCATACTTTTTTTACAATTTGTCGACCATCTTGACAGTATATACCGAAATATGCAATTCATTGTTTCATATATGTCATATGAACCTTCTCTTAACTTTTATTACATGGTCGCCTAAATGTATTGATATCTGCAAAGCCTGCATATTACTATTGAATTGTTAACTATAGTTATAGGATCCTAAAATGTTTAGAGATGTTCAATTTTATTTTCAATTTTTTTTTATTTTTTATTTTAGAGATAATACAAGTATTTAAAATATCGAAGGAGAAATACAAAAAAAAAATTAACTGTTAAGTTGACTTGCTTAGCATTTAGTTTGCGAAAGGCTGTGAATTTGGCAAATGGATTTCAAGCATTGGACATAAAGTTTTCTTGTAGGCATATAGCACATAATATCATTATAATATAATATGATGTTTGGTTTCAATTTTGAACCCTAAACATCGGCATCATTATGCTGTGTAGATAGTAGCACAACAGACATATTGGGTTTTGGAATGTATGAGCATAAAACCACTTTTCTCCGAACGCAATTATTGATGATAGCATCTCTTTTTGCTTTGATGCTTTGAATTCAGGAGGAATGTAAGTTTTATGTTTTTTAATGTGCCGACTGTAGAAAGCTTTCATCCAACTAAATCTTTGGTTAGAGAAAGAGACGTTAAAAAAATAGTCCTTAGTTACGTTCCTTCCCGTATTTTTGTATAGGGCAATTAAATCTTTGGCGACTCGCTCACCTTGGTTTTTCTCCCTGATATTTCAAATTTTGCCGGTATATATTGGCCCATTCTAGGGGTACGCAGTATTGGAATCACAAGCCCACCAAATATTAATACCATGCTTTGCTGGCTTTAAAGGTATATATTTCGTGAACTTCGTTTGCCCTCTAAAGGGAAACAGATGCTCATCAATAGTTATGCTCTTATATTTGGCCTGAAATGATTGCCTGGTGGCATCTTAATCAAATCCAATGAAACGCGTTTCATTTTGAAAACGTCGGAAGAACATAGTTCCTTGATACAGCGGATAAGATTTTTTTTTGCTTTTTTTCCAAAGTTGTTGAATAGCTACATAACTTCCCTGCTTTCCAAAAACAATAAGAATCTTTTTATATGCCAACAGCTTATCTTCTTTTAAAGCCGCCCAGATTGTGTTTTTTGCGGATTTGTTGTAATCCATTTGAAAAATGCTTTTTCTGCCTTCCTATTTGTATGTCTACAAATTGTATTCTGTATTGATGTCAAACATAGACCTAAAAGTCTTCACATCATTTAATATTTTGGTATTAGGATTGGGCCCAGTAAAAGGTGGCTCGAGAATTATTTTATATGCCATTACTCGTTGTAAGATTGGATGAGTTTTCCTCCATTTAGTTCCATCTTTACCTATGTAATAATCGTCCAAATGTTGACTTAATTCTTCATTAGCTTGCTCTTCATCTTAAATATCAGCGCTAAAACTGTCATCATTTTCGGCTTTAGAGTCAGAGTTATCGTTCACTTCTGCCATAACATGATCCTCTTCAGCATCCGATTCTTTGATATCAAGTGAAGATCATCTGATCATTTGATCTTCAGAGCCTGAAGCTAAATTTCTAATTAAATTTAGCAAATATTTTTGCCATGTCTCATACGAAAGTCTAAAAAATAATTACGTTTTGTATAAAAATTCATCTCCTGTATTTTTGGGGTGCGCCGGTTGAACAAGCTCCTCGCGCTGCATCCTGGGTAACGCCAAAAGTTAATTTCAAACGGAATAACCCAGGCGTCATAACTGGAAATGATCAGTGCATGACTGAATTCATGAACAAATTTACTTTTGTCTTCAGTATATGGGCGGGAAACCCAGAACAAAATAATCCATCATAGAGAAAATAGATAAGGAAGAAAAGTACGGTGCAGTGAACGGAGACCCAGTGCCGGTGACTGGAGAGGGTGTGCAAGCGGGCTCTCAATCGTCGTTATCCAATGACCGCAAAGTTTCAGCAGTGGTGCACTTGGCAGCTGAAACCGATAATACAACAAGCACTGCTACTGCCTTGGCAAACTTGGTTGCAGTAACAGTAGATTTTACAAGGGAAAACGAAAACCCATTTCTGAGGGGTAACAAAATCTTGAGATCTCCAACAATTAAAAAAGCTAATTAAATAGGGGATATTAGAAAGAATAATCCGTATACATCAAGAAAAGAGAGTGGGGATAAAACTACCTCAAACATATAGAGAGTGAAAACCGGAATCTCTATGCAAATTTTTAGACTCTAGAAGAAATGGTGTCAAAGTTGAATAACAAAGTTATTTTACTAAAAAAAGAAAATGAAGGCCTAAAAGCAGGTCGACATGCAAACAATAAGGATACCATCGAATACCACACAGATGAAAAAGAACTCGAGCGAGAAATTCATCCGAATAAGAAATCTGAAAGTGATTCTTAGTGGACACTCGTGACAAAAAATCCTAAAAAAATAATAACAATAAATATGGAAGTTCTTGATGAAAACGAGCCACCAAGAGGAACTGCTTTGGCATTAAAAAAAAGCAAGCCCACAAAGAAAAGAAAAGCAGAATAATCGCCATAACATATTGGACAAGCAGCACCTAAAACGAGTAATGACAAAACTCAGCGGAAAAAAAGCCAAAAGCAACCAGAAAATATTGAGCAAGTAACCCGGACATCTGTATCGGGTAATGCAACTACTCAGAGCAATAAAAATCCTAAACTAGAGAAAATAATTCAGCCACCACCTATTAATATAATTGGTGTCAAAGACTACCCTACTATCAATGCCTTGAAGAAACTATCACGGATAAGGATTACAAGCTAGTATAGCATTAAACAACGATGTCTGAAAGGTAAATGTACCAGAACCAGAAACATATCGTACACTAACCATGAAGCTTACCGCTGACAAGTTTCAGATGGTATACTTATGAAGATAAGCAAGCTAGACAAATTAAGGTTATGGCTAGAGGACTACTCGATATCTGTGAAAGCAATGATATAATAGCTGAGTTACAGCATAAAAATTTAGATTTTCAAGATGCTGTCAATATGATCAAAAAATACAGAACTGAAAGCGATAAAGGAAGCCGCGAACTGGTAAGAAGAGGACTACCTCTGTTTATACTTACGTTTCGCAATAAAGAAAACATCCAAAAGATATGTAGTATTCGGGCAATTCAAAACATGCGAGTTAGAATAGAGCCAGTGAGGGAGATTTCAAATCGTCTGGCCATAGATTAAAATTAAACTAAATGTTAAAAATAATGGTACCGCTTAATACAAACACTTAATCCACTTAATACACTTCATACAAAAGACTTTCACGCTTTCGTATATGACTTTCACGCTTTCGTATATGATGCCATAATTCAATACCTCTTTCAAATAACGAATGATTCGCTGCACAGCAGCAATATGCTCGGCTGATGGATTTTCCAGAAAATGTGTAACCTCACTCACTGTATAAGAAACATCTGGTCTCGACACTGGATTTCTTACATCAACGATCCTACTGTCTGTCTGTATTCCGATTTCTTTAACATGACACTTACATATACTGGCGTTGTATCAGTTTAGCACTAGTCAAGTTAAATTTTTCAATTATGTTCCTTATATGCCGATTGCCTAATACTGATCGTTTTTGCCTCACCCGTTCTATTTCCATTCCAACATAACTATCGACGTCACTTAATTTTTGAGCATCAAAGTTACCCTATCGCCATTGTTGATACCATGAAATATACAATTGTCAGCATTAGATTGTACCAGATTGCAATCAGTAAAAAAAAACAGTGAATTTCTTGTTCCGTATGCTCTTGATGCTTGTTTAGGTCCATTCAGACACTAAGTCCATGATATCAGTAGTATTATCCATCCCCTCTGGTATTTTCATGTTTATTTCTTCTTCGAGGTTACTGCTCAAAAAAGCAGTTTTGCTGTCAACTGCACTATTTCTATGTCTTCGGTTGCTGCAATCGCCAATGCCGTTCACACTGAATCATATCGGACGAAAGGCAAAAACGTTTCACCATTATCATACCTGCATGATAATACCTTCTTCACACAACTGATAAACACCTTTTTTGATTTATAAACGGAAATTCTTTACTGTCGGCTCCTTGCCAACAAGATGAACTTTTAGTGCTTTCGCGTCCAATTTCCTTCGACCCGTTTGTATCGGCATTAATTCAAATCCTACTGTGCCGAAAACTTTTACATAACCCACTTGAGGTTTTTCAGTCCATGAGTCATACGGTGTCATTTCTAGATTTCGTGTGTTGCATGATCTATTCCAGAAATAGACAGCCGTTTGGATTACTTCTGGCCGCAGCATCTTATCGAGACCACTGACAATTAACATTGTACACGCTTACTCTTGAATTGTGCAATTATCTCCTTCGATGAAAACATTTTGCTCAGGTGTGTCCGGTGCAATACGTTCAATAATAATGCCCCTCTTTGATAACAACTTTGGTACATTCGTTTCCCGTAGCGTTCTTCACCATTGGTAAAAAATCCTTAAATTTTGTTTAAAACGTCAGATTTGTGCCTCATGAAATAGACATACCTGATGCTTGTAGCCACACTATAGAAAACTCCTTTGCCGTCGTCGACGCAGTTGCAAACAGACTTTATTTTAAACCAGTTACATATTTAACGTTTTCAAGTCGTATTGTCAACCATTTGCCATAACACTAAGCTTCTAAACATATCGTCCCATAACCACTAATTTTCAGACGCTCTTTGTTTGCAATGTTTAGCGATCATCTTCAACATCTCCAATACACTTTAATTCACTGAACCATTCTTGTCACGATGTCATGTGCTTCAATGCCCCTGAATCCATCAGCCAAACATCGATATACTTAGCTAAAACCACATCAAAAATGCCGGCAAGGGAATGGCCATCTCGCTTGACTCTTTCATCTGATGAATAACTATTTCTGTTGCGTTTTGGACACTCACGCTGCCAATGACTTTTTGCTTACATAAATTGCATTTCGATTTTTTTTTTAATTATTCAATGGACGTATTTGACCCATCCCACGTGACTTTGTATAAAAAGGTGCTTCGTTTGATTCACGTTCAATTTCAATTTCTAATTATCAATTTATCTATTTCAGACCGTTTGGCGTGACTACATGGCCCAAAAACTCGATCTTGAAGGTCCTTGAAATGGTCCTTGAAGGTCCTTGAAATATTCGCATTTCGCAATGTTTATTCGAAGTCCAAAATCTCGAAGTCGCTGGAAGAATATTTGAAGGTGCTTACGATGCTGCAGCTCATTCTCCGAAGCAATGAGGCAATCGTCGATGTATCCGAACACAAACGGCTCTTGTAGCATGATTGACATACTGCTAGAACGTCGGTGTGGCGTTGCATAGACCGAAAGTCATATACACAAACTCAAATAGCCCAAATGATGTGATTATTGTTCCCTTGTTGCCGGTACATCTGCCGGTTCTATTGGAATTTGATAAAATGCTTTTTGCAAGTCGATCTTGGAGAATACTTTTTTGTTACACACCACGTTTGCACAATCTTGAATATACGGTAGAGGGTATTTGTTTGTAGCAGTTATTGCATTGAGCGCTTTAAGGTCGCCGTATGGGCGCCAGGAACCGTCGGCTTTCTTTACCATGTGTAGTGGACTTGCAAAATGGCTGTTTGAAGGTCTGCACATACTAGGTTTTAACAGAAATTCAAACTCGTCTTTGACAGCTTGGAGCTTGTCTGGTGACAGACGTCGTGTCTTTGTGGAGACTGCATGAACCTTTGTGACGATATGGTGTTTTACGCCATTAACCGGACGTAACAATGAAGTTGCTTGCGTAACATCCTTGAATTCTTCGAGCAGATCAACGATTGGATCGTTGCAGCGAAGTGCTTGGCAATTGGAAGCCCGTCGACTTGTGTGACGTTAGTTTATCGATGAATGCGTTTTTCTTTACGTCGACAAGGAGGTCGTAATGGGTGAGGAAATTTGATCCAACAATTGGCTGACTTACATCGGCTATCATGGACGGCTACCAGTGAACATTTCTCCGTAGTCCGAGAGTTAATTTTAACGTGCATTCACCGTAAGTGTTTATCGGAGTTCCATTTGCTGCAAAAAGCTTGACACGCTATGCAGGTGGCAAGACAGAAATGTTTGCTCCTGTGTCAAATAAAAACGTTTTCTTCGAAGATGAATCAGCAATGAAAATACGATTAACTTCTTGAGTTGCAGATGCAAATGAGCTGCATGATCAGCCTTGTGTTTCGAAATTGTTTGTTCGGATATATATTCTTTTCAAATGTCGGTGTTCATGGCAGGTAAATTACTCGACCATAATCTGTGCCCTACACGTTTTTTGTTGGGAAAGAGTAAGGAAATTACAGGGGTCTCTACATTTTCGAGCATCCATATTTTCAATGTTCAAGTAGTTGATCGAGTTCGGCTTGAATTACGATGAACTTTATGACTCTCACGTTCATCGTTTGCACATTTAAATTTCTGGTACCTAACGTTTCGATGATGGCATCAGTGAGCAATGCTTCGTCATCTAAAGTAATATTGCCAGGTTGTGCGGCATTTGATTTATTCCCCACGCATTTTATTTATTTTGGGTTGTACCGTCAAGGCGAGTATATTATAGGTGTCACTACAACTGCTATAACTGACAATAATTTCTAAAACTTTAATGAATATAACATTATCTTATTGTAAATGTTTTCATCATTTTACTGTCACCACATAATTGTGATATATAATATCAAAAATTACCATTTGTCTGCACTAAATGTTGTCTGTACCAGATTGAATTTATATTTTACGCAAACAAATTAAATTTTTGGGGTAATATTTAAAAAAAGTCTATTTATCATAGTCGTTTATGGACCTTGCGGCCGAGGGACACTAAAATGTTTTTTAATAGCAAACTAGCTATAGAATTACACCGTAATGTTGGTTTAAGATTTAACTGAATAATGGTTTTTGGTAGGACTAGTCGCAAATAGTATATGATCGGTGGTTTAGTGAAATTTCCAAACCAATTTATTGAACAGATAATTGAAATTATGTGAGGCAGCAATGGCCTGAGAAAATAATTTTTTTTATTATTACAATATTGTACTCGTAATTATACATACATCCAAGCTCTCGATTAGTATGTATATACAAAGTCCAGATCTATGTTGCTTCTCGTATAAACAATAATATCATGAAAATTATTTATTTATACATATTGCTTTTTTAATTTTCATATAAAAACCATCTGGACAAATGTAATATTTATTATAATTTTGTAGTGCTACATCAACTATAAAAATATATTATTCATAAATATATTAATAAAAACCAACAACATTTTTGTCTACATTTTTAATATTCATAGACATTTTCAAATTATTATTTAAATTAAAATTTGGTGCAATATTTAAAATTTGTTGCAATATACAATAAATATTTAAAATCGATAAGAGGATACATTTTAATATGTCATCAACAAAATGTCATCAACATACTTAACAAAATATTTAAGTATGCCACCGCCCACCAAAAGGATCTCAATTAGATATTGAACATCTCAAGGTGAGATTACGAGAAGCCGGCATGTGTTAACTGAATTTACCGAAGTTGTTGAGCAAGCGATGCATTAAAGCCAGATGATGAAAGCCAGCAAGATGAATTTGAGGAAAAATATTACACCGCTGTAACCCATTTGAACAAATTAATTCGTAGAAGAAGCCTGGCTATTAAAAATGTTTCTGTTAATTTAAATGACACGAATGGGGATCAAACTCAGATTGCCAACATCGAAGTGAAACTCCTAAAAATAGTCATCGCTCCATTTTTGGTAGTTATCCAGAGTGGCAATGGTTTTATGCTTTGTTTTCATGAACCATTCATGAAAGTCCGAACCTTAATCCGGAACAGAAATTTCAATATTTGAAGGGGCTCTTGAGAGGCGAAGCAGCTAACCTTCTGAAGCATCTTTAAATTCCAGAAGCCAAATATATAGAAGCACGTATCTATAGATAAATTGAGAACTCGGCATGACAGACAGGTATGACTACCATTCAAAGTCCAACGCCGCATCTAATACGAAAATTAATGGATATACCACCGACGAAACCATTCGTGGATTAAAATCAATCGGACCTGAAGCAGAAATTTGAGATCCATGGTTAGTCTTTTTCATGGTTCAAAAGTTGAATGAAGAGAGCAGAATTAAAATGACAATGAGACTGCAGATACACATATTCCCACTTGACAGGAGTTAATTGAGTTATAGATAAAACGAGCTGATGCATTGGAGGCGAGATATCAGCAGAGAGCTGTTACTCAAGTAAAGGCTGCACCAAAAACATTTACCAATGCTATAGCATCTTGTGCAGTTTCGGTTTGTTAGAAGAATTACCACCCGTTATTTGAGTGCCTCAAGTTCAAAGAATAGACAATTGATGAAAGACGAGTCTTTGTGAAAAACCGCTGTCTCAACTGCTTAAGTAAGTCACACAAAGGATACCACTACTGGACCAAAGGAAGATACCATATACGTAAAAGGAATCATAATTCATGGCTGCACCTAGATTTCAATGCTAATTCTTCATCAAGTGCAACGAGGCAATTAACAAGCAACCATTAAGGACCATCCAAAGCTTTACATTTAAATAACCAAGCGCCAGACTGTCACAGACCTCGTGCATGCATTCCAGTCATCAACCGGCACTATTACCAACCGCACCTGATAAGATAAATATGGCCAGCATCAAATACGTCGAGTATTACTCAACTGCGGTTCCCAAAGCTCATTCTTTACGGAAGCATTCATCCAAAAGCTGAGGCTAGAACATCGGTATGGCAGAATTTCAATCTAAGGCCTTGCAAATCAGAAGCAAACCACACAAGGCATAGTCGACATTATAGTCTCACCGCATTTCAAATCCTATTTCACATCCGAATTTTCTGCGCACGTGGTACCCTTTATCACCATAGTGGAACCAGTTCAAGAAGCCGATTTGCTCACATACTAGTCCATTTCAACAAGGCCATTACCTGACATAAACTGATTTGCGCCGAGAAGTTTTTTGAAATTTTGATACCAGAGCAATTAAGGGATTCTACAGATATGATATATGCTCACAACACGCATCTCGGATGGACACTGACTAAAAATGTATTACCTACCGATAACCCAAGCCAATGCAATATGGTTACTGATAATACCATCTTAGAGAAGACCCTGAAGAAATTCTGGAAATCGGTTTTGGATAATCCACCATTACAACCTGGCGATAAGCTTTGTGAGGAGCAGTTTTAAACCACTACCAAATTATCTGACAATCATTCCTTGTGAAGTTACCATTTAAACCAGTAAAAACCGTTAAAGGAATCGTTTAGTTTTGCCATTGCCGTCAAACGACTACATGCTGTCGAGAAGAAACATGGAAGAAACCCCAACATACACAAGCAATACGTCGAATTCATGAAAGAATACATTATGATCGGACACATGAGAGAAATGGAACCATCAAAATATTCGTCTAATGTTGTGTATTTGCCACACCATGCAGTGTTAAAGAGACATCCACCATCACAAAATTACGCGTGGTGATTGACGCGTCCGCTAAAACTAAGTCAGCCCGTGAACATCAACCTCTATATAAGAGCAGCACAAGCATTGCTGAATATATGTACGTTGATGATTTATTAACGGGAGCAATAAGGACGCACCTAAAGCAGTCAAATTTTGAATCCTATCCTTCCCTGTCTATATCATTGTCCGTTGAAATAACCGAAGTGGCGGTGTTGGTGTTACAATGGCAGCCTACTTCCGACACATTTACGTCTCATATCACTATCGAAGATGTAGTACCAACCACTAAGAGAGCGATATTATCAGAAGTTAGTCGAATCTTTGATCCACTAGGCCTGCTATAATCGTTCGTCGTCAAAATAAAGAGTTTTTTCCAAAAGCTTTGGTTGTTGGGATTGAGATGAAATTACGACGAGCTACCAACCCAGATTTGAGACCAATGGTTAAAGATTCGAGATAAAATAGCAGATGATTTTATATTAAATATAAAAATACCACGATGGCTATGTATAACCGATGCGGAATATAAATTGCATTGGTTCTGCAATTTTAGTAAGATTGCATTTGCAGCGTCTGATTACCTACGTAAATGTCATGATGGTCAAATTATCTCCACATTGATAGTAGCAAAGACGAAGGTTGCTCTCATATAAAATATTTCACTTCCACGCATGGAGCCCAACGAAGCATTGCTGTTGGCATTGTCAGAATTGTAAAACACATTCAATCTAGAATGTTAATATCCTGCCCATTATCAGAAACTTCATTATGAATTGTAGAAAGTCAAAACCTATGACGAAAAATAAAGCCAATCAACCCTGGCGAGAAACAGAGTCGGAAATAGTGAGATTTATTCAGGAGCAATCTTTCAAGGAAAAAAGTCAAGCTTTTGCGAAGGGCACTACTATATCATAGAAGAGCATCATTAAATCCATTTCTGGACGATCGAGGACTTTTACGAGTAGGTGGCCGTATCGAAAGAGTTGTTGCACTTTACGACACCATCCATCCGATTCAAAATCCAAAATTAGAACAAAATTAGTTCGCAAATACCTTAGACAAATACATTAGAAACAATGTACACTGTGGTTCAGCGTTATTGTTAAGCATTTTCAGCATTTTCAAAAAAAAATTTGTTGGATTGTCCACGCCAGAAATACGGTAAAATACATATTTCAGAATTGTGTGCACTGTATCAAACAACCACTGCGGACCGTGAACCAAATAATAGGAAATTTACCAACGGAACGAGTAAAACTAATCTGACCGTTCCTAAAAATTGGTATTGACTTGGCCGGTCCTATAAAATTATATTTGAAATGCGGACGAGGGCAACGAGTCACCAAATCCTATATCTGTGTAATAATTTATTTAAGTACCAAGGGAATATATTTTGGACTCGTCGAAGATTTAACGACTGCTTTATGGCCGGGGTGAAGTGATTTTTTGCGAGAAGGGGTATCAGAACACAGAAATTTTCTCTGATAATGGAACAAATTTCCATGGCGTATGTCATAAATTTATTTATTAAAATCATGTGTATCCAAATAAATTGAGACAAGTAATCATTAGCCACACCAAAATACAGTCCACTCACATGCTCGAGTTGAAACAGGTTCTTTATTTTTTTAGTGATACCTCATTTCTTAAAATATTGATTTTAAATGTATCATGCAGATCACTGATCCAACCATATATTTTATAACATCCTACAACAAATTTAAAAATATCCTTGTTATGTTAAAACAAAATGTAAAAGTTCAAAAAAATTTATGTTAGCAGAAGGATTAAAATTTATGAATGTGATTTTCGATTTTCTTATACTACAATGGCTTTCCCATATATTTATGAAGCTGTTTATGTGTTCGTATGTATACATCGATAGAATGTAGATAAGGGTCATTCGATTTACAGTCACAGTGATTTTCTTGTTTTCAATACGAATATCGTTATTTTTTTTTTGTTCGCCAACCCACAATAAAAAGGTCAAAATCGGTTTGAATTATTGGTATCGATAATCGAATAATATCAAGGATTAGTGAGTTGTTTGTACGTATATTTATGTTTCCATCACCATTCCCATCCCTTTAACGACCCACATTTTTCTTTATAACCTTCGACAATACACAATACATATATTTATATTCGTGTCGTTCTCCGTGAGTATACTCCGTAGACTATATCCAAAGTGTGAGGTTTTCGTTTATGTATTGCTGTTCATGTATGGCCCAAGTGAAACACAATTTATATTGTTGTTGTAGAACGGACGCAAAATATAAAAAAATAAAAATACGAGAAAAACTTGGTTCATTGATTCTCATATATTATCACATCCTGACAGAAGGACATTTACACAAACACACAGCAAAGAATAAATACAACAAATACGAAATAGACATGACATAAATATTAAAAGAACTGGCAAAGATATTTGTACGTATGTGTACGTATATCTGTATGAGCATACACATAACTATACAGAACAACCTTTCGATTATTTTTTTTTTTGTTCATTTTATGTATACGAGATGCGAAACCGAAAATTTGGTGTGAGGCTTGTATCCTTTTTTTAAGTCATGTTAAAATGTCACTTTTTATGTTAAAGTGTGACACTTTTTTTGATGTTTAGCTTTTTTTTTTTTTTTAAAATGTAAATCCTTTTTCGGCGATGAGACGAAGGAAGTGGTGGATTACTATGTAGATATACATAAAATGTTAATAGTTTTGAGATTTGATTGTGTAAGCTTAAAGTTTTTTTTTTTTTGTGCGGTCTAACATTTATGTAAAGTATATAGTTATGTGGCTTTTTACCATTTTATCTCATCAATAACAGAATTAAGTTTTTGCCATTTCGTTTCGTATATTTTGGTATCGAAAAAATTTGAATTGTAAATTTATCTACGATGGGACGAATGGTTTGTACCACACATTATCAGCACGCATCCAGTTAGATTTTTTTTTTATATTTATTGATGGTGACTTATATTATTTATGTACGGAGATAGACAGTATACAATGTTGATAGAATGTGCCAAGTATTTTTAGTCACGCATGTAAGAAATAGAGTCACATGTCAATGTCATACAAAACATTGTTCAAAGATTTAATAAAAAAAAAAAGTTTTAATGTTTTTGACATTATTCTTGAATCGTAAAGTCTTAACATTTAGATCGAGTTGTTTGGTCCTAATCTTTCTCAGTTATAAATATTAACATGCACTGGTTGGAAGTATCTTATTTAATGGTTTTTAATCATATGAACAGATCTTATAATTTGAAAGCTTAAAGCTCTTAATTTGGACAAGAGAGTGTCATACAATTTAATGATTGATCGCTTAT
This sequence comes from Tipula confusa, assembly GCA_963556175.1. Taxonomy (NCBI): domain Eukaryota; kingdom Metazoa; phylum Arthropoda; class Insecta; order Diptera; family Tipulidae; genus Tipula; species Tipula confusa. Next base: position 86,809,460 of record OY744475.1, read on the forward strand.
TATTTAGGCCACTATTACCTTTGTTGTAGTAATATATGATTTATTGATCTAGCGTTCTACCTATTGTTTTACTTAATGAATGCCATTAGAAATTGTTATTGCATGCAAGATCTAGTGGTTAAAGAGAACATGGTATATATCGTCAAAGTCAGCTTGAGACCCTATTTTATCATACGTAAGGTGACAGAGTGAAAAGAGGTCCGATTTTGATGAGTGAGACCTTAATCAAAAGCTCTCGGTATCAGCAAAGATTCTGTTGATTACTATCTGCACATTTGCAGAAATAATTTTAGAGCATAAAAATCAGGCAACGGGTTGGCCAACAAAATTATGAGTATTCAGAAATTGTACAATAAATAACACGTAACAGAGGTCCAATTTTGACGAGTGATACCATAATGAAAAGCTCTCCGTATCAGAAAGACTCGAACACATATCAATTGGTTTCAGCTCGCAGAAATTCAATTTGATATTCAGCAAATTAAGTCAGTCAAACAGAAATATCTGCATACTCTTTCTGCAATAACACCAGAGACTTGCAACATGATAGCTACTAGTAAATCTTGCTATGACTAAACACGACCAATATCTTAAAAACCTCCTACTAGAGCAACTGGCACCTTCGGGCGAACAGCAGTTTGATGCACTTTTGTCAGGTCAATGTATAGGTGAAGGCAAGCTATCTGAGGCGCAACCAAAAATCCGCACTTTAGCTGGTACTAAAGTAAACAATAAACAATATAGTAATCCGATTTTTATGGATCGGGCGCATGCCCGAAATTATCCGTATTGCACTAGCCACACAGCCACAAAGTCAACCTTTAGGTCAATTACCAGCAATCCTACTTTAACAATAAACACGGTAGCGCAAGAAATTCTCCAACAAAATTCATACCAAGGTCACGATAAAACTCGCCGTCCCATACGAACGAGTAGTAGTATCTCGATCAAAGATCGCCTAGCCAGACTCGAGGCTAGGTTGCTCCACCTGGCATTCGTCATGGCACTTGCCACTATACGAAAACATGATCGTCTGTTTATCACAGATAAACAAAATAACTTGATTTTCTAATAGACATGGGAGCTGACCTTTCGGTACTCCCGGTACGACGTTCGTTAACATCTTACCATTTAAATTTGAATTCTTCACTTTCTAAATCCAATCTAGTTTTATCGGCAGCCAATGCATCAACATTAAACACGTATGGCACACTGCAGGTAGATCTAGGACTAAAACGAAATGTTATCCACGTTTTTATTATTGCTGATGTGAAACGTCCGATAATTAGCGCCGATTTTCTAAGCAAATTTGGCCGCTTAGTTGATCTAAGAAACATAAAGCTAATTGATTCAGTGACTCAACTGTCAATCAATGCCATGGTAATAAAGGTCAACAGACCTATACTAACTTACTACTCCATAACTAATGGTTACGGAACACTTCTGAAAAAGTTTTCTTCACTCACTGCTGAGCCAAACTATAATTTGCCAGTAAAACATAACGTGGTTCACCATATTTTCACATCTGGGCACTTGCCAGTGACAAGACCATGTAGACTAGATTCAGTTCGACACAAAGCTGCGTTCATAGAATTCCAGCATATGGTGGCATTAGGAATTTACAGACCTTCTGCATCCCCGGGCTCAAGCTCTTTACACGTGGTTAGGAAGAAAGACCATTGAAGACCATGTCTTAATGCGATAACCATACCGGATCGTTATTCTATTCCCCACATACAAAGTTTCTCCATACACTTGCATGGCTGTATAATTTTCTCCAAAATCGATATTGTCAGACCGTACCACCTTGTTCCCGTAGCACGGAAGACGTGCATAAGACGTCAATTATAACACCATTTGGACTATATGAGTTTACGCGAATGCCATTTGGTTTACGCAACGCCGCAAAAACTTTTCAACGATTCACAGACGAAGTGGTCTACGACTTTAATTCTGCTTTTGTTTACATTGACGACGTTTCAGTGTCATCGAACAGTGGAAATAAGCGAAAACTCCACCTTAAAAAATTGTTTCAGCGTTTTACTGAGTTTGACGACCATATAAAGGATTCCAAATGCATATTTGGCGTCTCAACTTTTGATTTTCTCAGCCACAAAATGTCGTCTGATGGTATTTCACCCTCAGAGGAGCGAATTATTGCCCTCACGCCGCTCCAAGCTCCATCAACGATTAAAAGAATACAGTTCATCGGTATGATAAATTATTATCATTGGTTTATACCGAAACTAGCTGAAACATTAGCCCCAACCCATTCTCATTTGGTAATTCTACTTAGAAAACCAAAAACTCCCAAATATTTTTTTTGGTCGGTTGAATGTCACGAGGCATTTAACAATCTTAAAATTCAATTGGGTAACATTACCCTTTTCGCACATCCACTGAACAACGGAAGCTTCAGTATCTCCACGGATACTCTGCCATCGGAGCTATACTTCAACAATATAATAAAGATTTTTGGCAGCCACTAGGATTCTTCTCGAAGAAGTTATCGGATGCTGAACGAAAATATTCTGCATTCGACCGGGAATTGCTCGCAATACATCTCGCTGTAAAGCACTGTAGACACTTGTGGAAGGTCAGGATTTCACCATATATACCGAACATATACCTCTGACAAAAGCCATTCAGTCAAAAACGGAACGTAATCCAAGAGAGTCGAGGCATTTGGATTACATTAGTCAATTTGCCACGGACATCAGACATGTAAAAGGTAAACATAACGTCGTCGCCGACACACTGTCCCGCACAGTGGAATCACCACTCGACCATAATCACGAGTCCCCATTATCACAAATTAATTTAGTTATCGATTATAACAAAATTATCAAGGCCTAACAAAATGACTTAGAACTTCCGAAATCACTTTCTGGTTCCGGTCGTCATGCTGGTTCTACTATGCATCTACAGCTATTTAAACTCCCAGGTTTTGAAATACACTGCGAAACGTCAACGGGCAGCAACCGCCCTTACATCTCAGAGATATTACAACGAACAGTGTTCGATACACTACATATAAGTATTTTTGGCTAAATATAAATAAAAATGTTACTCTGTGAGCCAAATCTTATTTATCTTGCCAACGTTCAGAATACAGAGGCATACGAAATCTCCTATAAGGCAGGAATAGATACTCATATCTCTTAACATGTGTCGATCGTTTCACACGATGGCCAGAGCCATACTGCATGACCGACATGTCTGCGGTTACCATCGCCAACACATTTGTCCACAATTATATTTAACGATTCGGCGTTCTTTCGTACATCACGAATGATCAAGTAACTCAATTCGAGTCAAAACTTTTCTCGGAGTTAACTAAGCTCCGAGGTTCACACAAAATTCGGACCACAGTATACCATCCACAAGTAAACGGTATGGTGGTACGTTACCACTGCCAGCTTAAAGCTGCGTTAATGGCCCGGGGTAACACAATTAATTGAAGTTCCGAAGTTCCCCAATCATTCTCCTCGGAATACGAGCAACAGTTAAAGAAGATACAAAGTTCTCGCCAGCGGAGCTTGTTTACAACCCCCATAAGAAGGTCCACATAGAGTAATCCGACGGCTGCGAAAACAATTTATCATCGACATTCCAGGAAAACATCAATCAATTTCGATTGAAAGGCTGAAGTCAGTGTTCAGAATTCTTTGCTCAGTGAAAAATAACACAAGACACTTCCATGAGAAGTCTTCAACTGCGAGGCGAGTACTGTGGTGGTTAATGAATTTTCGTTACAAAATTATTAATCACCGAGTCGTAAACCAGATTTAATAATGGTCACCTAAGTTTCATCAGACTATTTCACATAGATTCAATTAATCTACTCTGTACGTAACGCCATCCAACTAAAAATAGCGGGACTAAAAACATAGCACAAAGAATAATAATTGAGATGCAGTACACAACAAGTAGACGAGCGTTGTTAACAAATCTGCCAATCGCAGCTTGGCATCAAAACAATTAGCTGAAGACAGACAGTAACAAATCACTTTACAACCGACCTCTGTCTAATTATTTATATTTTTATTACGGTTGAATTCGGAATCCCTTCCGAATATGCAAAGCTCGGAAGGAGTGCAATATGGTGGGGCAATTATAGAAAATTGCTAAATATTTCCCACGTTTATTTTATTTTGGCACCGAAATAATACAATATAGAATTCACTTTAATTTTTAAATTTATTTTATATGTAATGTTCACTGATCTGTTGCTGCACCAATATTCGATCGCTCACTGTCCAAAACATACTGCTCGTCGCCATCTCGCCTTCTTTATTTTTCATTATTTTAATCTGAGATGTCGCATCGATCAATGATTTTGATTTATGGCAGATAAATAAACATTGTAATTCATCTACCATTGACATTTATAAGTAGAGTAAATGTAAACAAATAGCGCAGTAGTATCATGAATCCAGGTAAGTAGTAGTGGTTGAGTATTTACATTATTTTTATTTATTTTTTAGGTGATTCGACTTGTTCGGAACATACCGCCGCGCTTGAACCATTAGGTTCAACAGGAAGTTTAACGATTTTTGTTACTGGTCGTTTCATTTCACCAGTTTTAGTTTTGACAGTAACAACTCTAGTGAGGCCGTCAGATCCTGGATGCATTTTTACAACCTTTCCAAGAAGCCATTGGTAGACTGGCAAATTGTTGTCTCTGATGATGACAATATCATCAATTTGAATTGAAGGTTGTTTCTCTTTCCATTTCTTTCTTTCTTGTAGAGATGTAAAATATTCCACGTTCCATCTCTTCCAAAAGTGCTGCGAGAGTTGTTGAACTATTTGCCATCGTGATAGGTGAGCCATTTTGAGATGGGTAATATCAGGCTCAGGTATTTTGGTAGCGGCATGACCGATAAGGAAGTGTGATGGCGTTAGAACATCGATGTCGGTAGCATTTAATACGCATAGTGGACGAGAGTTCAAGATCGCTTCAACTACTGCTAACAGAGTGGTCATCTCCTCGATCGTTAGGATTGTCTTGCCGATTACTCGCTTTAGGTGAAATTTGGTCGACTTTATACCAGCTTCCCAAATACCTCCGAAGTGTGGCGCGCTGGGAGGATTAAAGTGCCAGGTAATATATAGCCTGGAAGAAACATCTGAAATGTTACTGGAATTTTTAATTAGTTTATAGAATTCTTCCTTTAAATGATTGTTTGCTCCAATAAAGTTTGAACCATTATCGCAGTAAATTTCTTGGCACACTCCACGACGAGCAATAAATCTCTTTAGACTACCGATAAATGCTTCACTAGTCATATCGGTAACTAATTCAAGGTGTACCGCCTTTGTGCTTAAACATATGAACAGACAAACATATGCCTTGTATGTTTTCTGACCGCGTCCTTTGATCAGATGAATGAAGAGTGGCCCGGCATAATCTTTTCCAGTTTTTAAAAACGGTCGTATGAACTCTACTCTACAGCGCGGCAAATTTCCCATTTGTTGGGTTTGCATTTTCGCTTTAAATTTGGCACAAACAATACATTTGCTAATGATTTGCTTTACTTTATTTCTGCCTCTTGGAATCCAGACCTGCTGCCTTGATATTGATAATAATAATGACGTTCCGGCATGTTTGTTGTCCAAGTGTAATTCCTCCAGTAGTAGTGAAGTCACCTTCGAATTTGCATGAAGGATAATTGGATGTTTTACAGAAAATGGGACAAAACTATTTTGTAGTCGCCCTCCTACTCGCATAATCCCGACCTCATCGATAAATGGATTAAGAGCACTAAGACTACTGGCTCCTTTGATGTATTTGGTTGAACTCAGTGAGTCGAGTTCGCTTGGATAGGATTTATATTGTTCGTGTTTATATATCTTTTGAATGGAACTGAATAGTTCTTCTCTGTGCAAATAACTCCCAACTGTTCGTATTCCTTTTGGCTTTTTAAGGTTTGAAATGAATCGACAAATGTATGATAAAACTCGCTGGATCTTTCGGAAGGATGAGTATTTTGCAATTAAATCGTCTAACCATGTAGTTTCTATATTACTTGTGAATATGAACAGTTGATTTGTCTCTTCAACATTATGCCCATACTCCTTTATTTGACAAGGCCAATATTCGGATGGTTGAGACAACCAGTCAGGTCCATTCCACCATAACTTGTGGGATTTTAATTCGAGTGGAAGCATACCTCGTGAGGCACAATCCGCTGGATTTTCTGTTGATGACACATGCTTCCAATGATTACGGGACCAAGAATTTAAAATTGTGGCTGTTCGGTTGCCCACAAAGGTGCTCCATCGCCTAGGATGACTTGCGAGCCAGTCTAGTACAATTGTTGAGTCTCTCCAGCAATGTACATTAGATATTTGCGTTTGTGTTTCCATTTTTACCAAGTTTAATAAATTGGTCAATAGAACCGCGCCACACAGTTCTAGCCGAGGTAATGTTGCTTGCTTAATAGGTGCAACTTTCGTCTTGGCTGAGATTAATTTGCAAAATATTTCTCCGGACATAGATTCCATTCTAAAGAAAACGACAGCAGCGTATGCTTGCTGACTTGCGTCGCAAAAACCGTGTAATTGGATTTTGGTATTTTTGAAGGAATTGATGCATCTTGGAATTGAGATTTGGCCAACGTTTTTCATTTTACTACAAATCTTGAGCCATTCGCCTGCCTTTTGAACTGGTATGACATCATCCCAATCCAGATTTGCTGTCCACAGTTGTTGAAGGAATATTTTGAATAAAACGACGACTGGGGCCAACCAACCAACTGGATCGAAGAGACGGCTAGCTTGTGACAATATTACTCTTTTTGTTAATTTCTGAGCAACTTGAATATTTGATGAAAACATGAATGTATCTGTCGAAGGGTTCCAGATGACACCAAGTACTCTCACTGAATTTTCGGTTTCGCGTGTGTTGTCATCGATTTCTTTCACCTCAGTTGTTCGGTCATGATTTTCTATGGTTTCGAGTAGTGATTTGGAGTTCGAGGACCATTTTCGTAGAATAAATCCGCGTTTTCTTAGCATACGTGTAATGTATTCCTTCAATTGTATGGCATCTCTTTCGTTGTCTGCTGCTGTCATTAGGTCGTCGACGTAGATATCCCTTCGAATTATATTGGCTGCTTCAGGTGATATTGATTGGTCTTCTTCTGCTATTTGTTGAATTGCACGCGTGGCTAAGAAAGGAGCAGATGCCAGTCCATATGTGATGGTTGATAGTCGATAATGACGAAGTGGATGAGAAGGAGTTGTACGCCACACAATTTTTTGATAGTTTGTATCCTCTTTCAAAACCCGCACCTGGCGGTACATTTTTTCAACATCTGCTGAAAAAACTACGGTATGTTCTCTAAAGCGAAGGATAATACTGTATAGAGTTGACTGAACGGTGGAACCAACTGCTAGGCACTCATTTAAAGAGACCCCAGACGTGCTTTTCGGAGAGCCATCGAAAACAACTCGTAGCTTTGTGGTTGAACTCGATTGTCTTAACACGCCATGATGTGGTAAGTAAAAACCCGAATCATTTACCTCCTCTTGAGGAATTTCTTCCATGTGGTTTAAATCCTGATATTCTAGCATGAATGTTTGATATAGTTTATGAAACGGGGTCGCAGGCAAATCTCCGTTCCATGCTTCGCTGTCTCTGGATGGCGGTGTTCATTGAATATCCAAGGCTTTCCAGGGACCGTTTGAATGGTAGACTTACTATATATCGCCCGTCTTTCGTATGCTGCAGCGTCTTAATGAATTTTTCTTCACAAAATTGTTCTTCAGGAGAGAGCAGTTTTTTGCTGACACTTATAGATTCTAGCTCCCAAAACCGGCGTAATGTTTGATCAATATCCATAACGGAATGGTCATCGCTGCAAGCCATCATTGAAACAATTGAAGGTCTCAGTGAGCTGCTCGTTTTACCAGATGCAACCCAACCAAAAATAGTTTTTTGTAGAATGGGCTCGTTTTCATTTATTTTTATTTGACCATCTTGCAACAGATTGAAAAAATTATCGGCTCCAATCAAACTATCAACATGACTGGATTTATTGAAGGTTGGATCGGCCAACTTGATACCTTGCCAAATATCCATGTTTATGTGATTTAAGTTGTGAGGTGGTAATTTTGTTGTGATTTTTGGTAAGACCAGGGCTTCAATTGGGAGTTCTGTATTGCCTTCAGCCTTTATTAAAAAATTAACTACTCCTTTGGTGAACCCAGCTGTGGATTCCCCTACTCCATTTATGGATAAACGAGCATTCTTCTTTCGGAGAGAAAGTCGTTGTGAACACGCTTCCGTGATAAAACTCACTTGCGAACCTGAGTCTAATAGAGCGCGACAACTGCTTAATTGCCCAAAGGAATCTACCACTTTGATGAGTGCTGTTGGCAGAATTGTTTGGGATGACATGTTATGTGCACAACCGGATACAGCTGATGGTTGGGGTGGCTGAATTTGATTTGCAGCTACTGTGGACTCCTCATTGTTTTCATTGGTATGTAACAAACTGTGATGTTTGCGGTTGCATTGGGTACAACGGCGCCGTGAAGTGCACTTGAATACTGGATGTCTGAGACTGAGACAATTAAAACATCTATGGCTTGTCTTAGCCCATTCTCTTCTTTTGTTGACATCCAATGAATTGAATTGTTGACACTCAAATAGTGAATGTGCTTCCGAACACACGGCACACTTGTACTTGATGTCGTTGTTTGTAGCAACATGAGTTTTTATGGTTGATTTTGGATTGGTTCTCTTCGCTGGAGTGGCAATGGACTCAAGTGTATTTATTCTTCGAGCAAGAAATTTGAGGAATTCCGGGAATGTGGGATTCTCCATCTCGGAAGTCGTTTCTGCCCATTGCACCTTTGAATTATCATCTAGCTTGTTCAACAACAAGTAAATCAACCATGGATCTCTTATTTCAGCCTTGTGCTTGAAGACCTCTTACCACTTCATCTGAAGTATCCATCAGTTTTTTAATATTGTTGGCAGTTTCAGAATGCACGGCTGGTTGCTCGATAAAGGTACGAATAAATGAGTAGATTATTGGCCGCTTACGGTTGTACCTATCTTTCAGTTTGGTCAACGCGCCTAAATAGTTGGCTTCAGTGATGCTTATATGACGCAACAAGGCTACAGGTTCTCCACGTAGCAGGCCTTTAAGGTATTGGAATTTCTGCACGGGATTTAGTGCAGCTGACTCATGAATGGTGGAGCAATATAAATCAAAGAATGATTGCCATTCTGTATATTCTCCGGTGAATGTTTATTTTGGGTAACCTTATTTCTGCATGACCACCTCCTGATTGAGTCATATTAAACGATGCATCGAGATTGGTGCCTATACCTGGATTTGTTGACCTAGAGCGGATCAACGTATTCAGTTGTGTAATCGCAGTGTAGTAGCTTTCTTCATATTGCATATCGGAGTCTTCTGAGGGATCGACATGAAATATTTTCTCTTCAATTACTGTAAACTCGGACATCAATTTTTCAACCCTCGCCAAACGGGTTCTAAATTCTTCTGTTGATATCCGTTCAGTAACATTGTCCAGAAAGTTTACGATCTGGGTTAATCTACCCTTGTTAGCAGCACGCTGCTTTTTAAGTGCAGCTAACTCTGACGCCATTTTGTAATTAGGCGAAAGATTATGTCGATAGTTTAAATTGGTATTAATTGACAAACTTGCAATTGTTCACTTGGTGTAACTTGCTTGATTTTCACTACACAATTGATTTTCGTTCACTTAATAACTTCACTCGGCAGATGATATTATAATGACTAGAATAATATAATGACACGTGACCATTCCATTAACTCGTGTGGAGTTCTTCTCAAAGGTCGCCAGTCAAAAATATGGTGAGTTGATTAGGTGTGTAGATAGCGTGGTTTATATATACATAAAATTGTTGAATGTACTCAATATGGCAGGTTGATTGACTGTAACTTACTCAAAATGGCGAGTTGATGCGTGAGTAGTTGCCTATCCGGCTCGAAGGACCATTATGGTGGGGCAATTATAGAAAATTGCTAAATATTTCCCACGTTTATTTTATTTTGGCACCGAAATAATACAATATAGAATTCACTTTAATTTTTAAATTTATTTTATATGTAATGTTCACTGATCTGTTGCTGCACCAATATTCGATCGCTCACTGTCCAAAACATACTGCTCGTCGCCATCTCGCCTTCTTTATTTTTCATTATTTTAATCTGAGATGTCGCATCGATCAATGATTTTGATTTATGGCAGATAAATAAACATTGTAATTCATCTACCATTGAAATTTAATCTGAGATGTCGCATCGATCAATGATTTTGATTTATGACATTTAATCTGAGATGTCGCATCGATCAATGATTTTGATTTATGGCAGATAAATAAACATTGTAATTCATCTACCATTGACATTTATAAGTAGAGTAAATGTAAACAAATAGCGCAGAAGTATCATGAATCCAGGTAAGTAGTAGTGGTTGAGTATTTACATTATTTTTATTTATTTTTTAGGTGATTCGACTTGTTCGGAACACAATAAACTGCAGGAAACGATTTTTTTCAAAGTCTCTTTTTGGCCAGTAAGTATTTTTCCTATATATGATAAGATCATATATGATAAGTCCTCAATGAACACACGCAGTTTATACTTTTCAACTTTCAAATACATTTTTTCACACTTATTGAACTCAATAATCAGAAAAAGGCACCGTTCAAAAGTATCGTTAAAGGTATTATTGAGTTCAACCAGACCATTATTACAGATTTTGGATATTTTTATTTTGACGACAGCTCGAATTTAAATAAAAAACGGATACGAGTCTTAGCAACTAAGAAATAATTGGACGATTCAAATGAAATTTAGTACAGTTTATGTACTCAACAAAGCCTATTCTAAGAGGTATCATTGAGTTCAAGCAAAATGGATTTATAAAAGGTATCGTTCCTTTAAAAGGAAGAAAAGGAACAAAAGAAAAACTGATATACATTTATTTGAATCGAACCCACAAAACGAGATTAGAAAATACCCCATAGATATTTGTGCCTTTCTTTTTGAGATTTCTTTTTAAATATGATATTGACATTCCTTCAAAATTGTTACATCAAAATTTTATTGTGAATATACCCGTGAATCGCAAAATGGAAGGACATTTTTAGGTTGGAATTTACTTGTAATACAAATATAATTCTTAGAACGATTTGGATTAAAATATTTAAAAAAAAAACAAGATTTTAGGTTGCACCAATTTATTTATTTTTAACATTATACCTTTTGAATATTTTTCAATATTGATTTGTAAATTGTTAGCCATGAATATTAGAAAAAAACATATACAAATTTTATGGGAATTACGCCCCATCTTTTTATCAATTTTAGGTCCTTTTTTCCAATAAAGTTAATCCCCAATTATTTTTTGTTTTGATCTGTTCGAATTGTATGACCCATTTGAAAGGACACATGTCCCGAAAATATAAAGCACAACTGGGTTTAAGAACATTTAAAAATGTTTTGGTTATTGTAAGCCATTAAAGGGTTTCGGAAAAGCTTCTTTTATTCATGAATTTGGAATATAAAAATAATAATGGAAAATTGGTTTTCGATAAATATTTCGATATATATATATATATATATATATATATATATATATATATATATATATATATATATATATATATATATATTTATTATATGTGCATGGTATAATAAAACGTATAATAAAACGACTACCACTTATCGCGTTATTGCATGACTGCATTTTGCAAATATATGAGAAGCCGTCAACCTTCGTTGGTCAAAGTGAGAATGAAGCGTTAAAGGGAACTGTAACTTGTAAGCACCTGTACCAGGAATGATGTTAAAAAGCAGAAACATCAAAAACAGAACTAAAAACATAAAGCGTTGACAGTTGAAATCCAAAAGTATCTACATGATTACAGGCCTATTAAAGTTTTTGTTAACTAAATTGTTAACTCTTACGGGCTAGGACTGATAAAAATAACTGTTATGATGTCCAAAAACAGAACAGGTACATATGTATTTTCTTGGATTATATCATTTGTTATCTTAAACATTTTTACTCAAGGGCCACACCCATATTAACTATACCAGAGCGTAAAAAGAAATCCAAAGGAAAAGGAAAATATCAAAGATGGGACTGTTTTAGCGCTTTCTTTGCTGTGCAAGTTCAACAGGAGTATATTAGTATTGTGAACTATAAGCCATAATTTGATAAAAACTGTGGTTTTAGAGAAGCAAGACTTTAAAAAATTGCAAAAAAGCACGAGGTTGCCTTACCAAAATGTTAAAATAATTTTAATATTTGAACCAACTTCGACCAACGATGTAATTTTCCTTTTAGCGTTTGTACCAAGTGAATGTCATGCTTTATAATTTTTTTTTTTTTTGGTAATCGGATTAACTAATCCACTCAAAGTATAAATTTAGTTAAACTTACACGCCCGGAAGACCACTCGATTATTTGGTGGGCAGAGTATTACGAAATACACATTAAAAAAAAAAAAAATACACATAAGCCACTTATTATGCTACATTTGCATCAAACAATTTACGGGTCACTAAATATTAACAAACCTTATCTTGCCATAAAAATATCAACAAACCTTATCTTGCTCCACGGTTCCATGTGCTTCTCCAAATACAAATTGATAATTCGGAATGATTTTTTTCTCATGTAGAATTGTCTTAAGTTCTTGAGAGTGTCATGAGTAAACTAATTAGACGATATGAGTTAACTTTTCTGATGAGTTCATCTTTACCGTACATTATTAGTTTGATACATTTTGCCTTTCTGCTTTATTTAGATCTATGTTTTCCTAGTTTATTTTTTGTACTTGGCGCCACTTGTATTTAATTGGCTGGAACTTGTATTTAATTGGCTTTCGAAGCTTCTGCATCATCAAATAATATTTCGAGGCTTCCAATTTGGTCGTTGAATGTTAATTCTTTACTAAGATATGTTGACCAATTATGCTTGTTACTAAGATATGTTGATATGTTGACCAATTATAGGTTGTTTCATATTACGTGTGGTTTACAACAGAAAGTAATCTGTTGCTTCAGTCGCTGTGAATTTATTGATTTTGATTAAACTTTTATTGAAGTTAGATTAAAGAGTAGGTGATCTATGTAGTTGCCAATGCATGTGTATTGGCCGTTTTATCATTAAGAGTTTAACTACCGCGTCGATTTCATCTTTTGTTTTTAGAGTGACATTTAAATAATATTCTCTGATTGATGTAGATTTGAATTAAGTTCAATTAGTATGTTGATTCGTCAGAAATCTAGGTGAAGATAGTTTTAGAACTGGCATGTTGTAATATAAACACCAATTAATGATCAGAAGATAGATCATAGTATACGTTTTAGCCATTACAATAGATCTAGCTATACCTTTTGTTACACAAAGGACCGCAGTAATTCAGGAATTTTTCACCTCTCATTTCGCCAGTAGGTTGGGTGGCCAGCCAAAACATGATCTTGTTTTTCCTCTTGCAGGCATTCCCACCATATTTGTTTTTTCTTTCCAGGACGTTAACATTGAACTCCATTGAATATGTTTGACGATATAGTCTGCAATGAACTTATCTTTCAGAGTTTTGAAGTAATTGGTAAATTAATGAATTTTAATCAAATGTTTTGGTGGACATAAAAGTGCTGATATGATGCAAATGCTAGTTCCTTGAATATGCTCTCACCATATTTTTGGGGTTCATAATGTCGTATTCTGTTCCTTGTTGAATTAAGTATATGTTGTTCTTCCACTACGACTTTTGTATACAACACACCCAAAATTGAGCTAGACTTCAGGTTCTAGCTCAATTTTAAACTGTGGTTGAGGTTTTCTTTCGCGATTTATAATGTTAACTACATTTTTCACCTTAATTCAACCTTGTCAGACGTTCGCTGATTTCTTCAGGTTGTACGGTGGATTTGATGTCTTATATCATGACTGTGATTCGTTTTGCCCTCTTCAAACAATATGTGTAAAAGTTTTTCTCAAAAAAAAAAAAAATTTAAAATAAACTAACGTTGCACTTTTTATTATTTTATTTATAATTTATTGTTGCACACCTTAAATTTTACGTTTAACTGTTTTCTGAACAGAATTTTTAAAAAGAGACTTTCTTAACAAATTTGGATTATAGACGATAACACGTATTCAAAGTAAAGTAATTAACATAATTAGAAGTTATTTATTTACCATATAGGGCACCTTCCCGAAAAAGAATGTAACAAATATCATCAAATTTCTTGGCCACTCAAAACGTTGTACAACTATAGACTCTAAACGTCAAGATTTTATAGCATATAAAAATGATGGAAAGTGATAAATCCAAGTCTGCACACAAACAATTGAAAATACGATTCTTTTAAGGCTACCGTTTGGATTTAAAAAATCATCCGCGATATTTTAAGGCTGAAATTTTGATAAAACATATAAAAGCAGAATTTGAAGTAGCCATAATGTGTAATAACTCACTCTGGGATAAAAGCGGATCTAAAAATTATATCAACCAAAAATATTAAGTTTTGAGGGATTTTATAGATAATACATTTAGTTTTTGAAATCATTTTACCTCCCTGTCTACACTCCGACCAGTAAAACTACAGTCGTATTTTTTTAATGTGTCTTGTTGAGTCCTATTTGACATAGAGGTATTTCGCCATCATATATTCCTTTATAATCTCAGAAAACCTACATATTGCTACCACTACCAAAGATTGTTTTTCCGTCCGAGCCTTTTCAACCCCATTTTAAGCACCTTTTCTCGATGTGCAAGCTTTCACATTGTACCTAACAGGGTTATAAAATAAGAAATTTGTTTGCAATATTACTTCATGTGAGCCGGTGTTCTTGTAAGGACCGATGTTCAAAGATTTCCATTCTGTCGTCTAATGACCGCCGTAATGACGCATTGGCATTTCCATTTTTAATATTTTTTCGATAGTCTTAGGCTTATTCAATAGATTATAATTATCTGTGAGTTCAGTAATAGCTTTTCCGAATGATCCATCACCACTTTATTGTTGCTCCTTTACTGGCGTTTTAATGTTGCCAATCGATGATATGGTAGATAAAGACTCCCCTTTCCAGAGGATTTACGACGAAATAATCTGCCCATTTGAAATCCATCGCTTAGATGCTTGCTCTCGTATCAATATCAGCTTTCAAGGGAATGTCTTGTTTCTTGGCGTTGACCATCATTAAATACATTCATTTCCAATATATCCATTTAATTGGAGGATATCTGCAAAGTGCACTACACGTTTACTGTGAGATGCCAATTCTTGAACCGGTTCTCATTTTTTTTAATAGAGTCTCTTTTGATTCGTTTGGATTATCTTCCGCTTGTGGTAAGTATCGTATTTTCGACGCAGCGTTTTTACTATTTGATGTAGATGTGTCATTTTTCTTAAGGAATCATTTGCATGGTTTCCAACAATTTTACTTTCAGAACCACAATCATTGAGGTAACACGATTTTTGTTGACCCATTTAATCTGAACACTGCAAACAAAGTTGTTCCATCGATGATTGTGGTTTTATTTGTTTTAGTAAGTTTGTTACGATGTCGCTCTTTTACATTTTACTTTAAAAAACTCCTTCTCGAGACGTTGTATCTTTTTATCGATTACAGTTCAATAGTTACAGAATCTCAGTGATCGCATATTTAACCTTCATTTCCAACTTCCCAGCATTTCCATTGGTTTCTGTTTTTAGTTCAAGAAACTTCTAGTTAATTCTTTACGTGATCATTTAGATTTCATTGCTAATCTGTTTCTTTCTATATTTTTGCTCTTTTATTTGAGCTTTTCAAATGCAGTTCTATAATTTTTTCATGGTATACATTAATGTCGACCAATCGAAATTTTAAAAAGAGTTGGTTTATCTTTTTTAGCTATGCGTCGTAGAGTTTCACAATCCCACTTCTGTCACCAAATGTTAAGTTTTTGGTTATTCTGCGTTTGTATCACTGGATTATGAGTAAATTCCACCAATAAATACACATAACTATAGTTTCCCTTTAAACAATTACCGCACGAATTTTCTGCAATTTAACACTTTAATATGGCATTTTAATTATTTTCCCAGTTACTTATTAATTCTGCTGCCTTTAAAATACAAAATGAAGTATTTCAAAACATTTGATTCTTTAGACGTTACATTAGGATCATAATATGATATCCTTAAAATAACATAAAATTTTTTTGAACATGCTTCAGATTCTGTAGGAATGGCTTTGGATATATTTTCTACAAACTAATATTAAATGTTATTTATCCTTCACGCTTTTACACAAATCACAATCCTCCTTCTTAGTAAATTGGCCTTTCAAAAAGAATTACTTCTTGTTGAATGTTTCAGTTCTTTGCATCACAGTCTTCCACAGTATAAGCAATGACAGAACTACCTTATATAGATATACTAAAGAGCTCAGTATTTCCACTATGCAGATGCGAAATAAAAGTAGACCTTTGCATTAGAGCGCCAAGAAAAATTACTAATATAGTTTTACCATTAACAATGAATGAATTCCGTAAAACGTTTATAATATCAAATTTTTTAGACTTCTACATTTTACATTACTTATACCTAAACCTATAGTAAGTACTGTGGTTCAGTGGAAAAATATTTAATACCAAAAATTGTAAAAGCTTATTCCAGTCATAATAAAAAATACATGAATCACCATGTCGTCCCCGAATCCAATCATCCTCACAAAAAAAAACTGAACTCACATGACGTGCACATGAACATAAAATTATGATTTATGCTGGGAACATATTGTGCACTGATGTACACAAAATATGAGTATCATACTGCGGTGAAAATAACAAAGCTAAATATTGTAAAAAAAAAAAAATCTCAAAGCTCTTAAAGTTTATACCGAACCAGAAAATCATAAATCTCTCAGTGCAATATTAATTAAAACAAAACCCAAGAACAAAAAATAAAAAAAACTACAATAAAAAAATTATAATTAATTTTCTTTAAATTTACTATAACATAAAAAACAGAATTTATTTTCATCATTTTCAATTTTTGTAATGCAATTTTCCGTACACACATACATATGATGTACCAAACACATACATAATATATAATTTATAAAGTTTTCCCAAAAATTTTATATTCATATATAAATTTTCCCAGCATATAAGAAAATTATTAAAATAATAATTATATTTTAGTATTTTTTGTTTCGGAGAGAAAAATTAATTTAATTCATAACACAGTGTGAAAATTATATGAAAAATTTAATTCAAAATTATATGAACATTGGCTAGTTCATATTACCACTGAATTGGACCGCACATTGTACATTTAACTATGTTGTTATACACTGGTATGTTTATAAATGAATATGTAAATATATACGGAGTGAACAAAAAGTACCGGGATAATGAAATATTCCAAATTAATTCAATTTTATCCTAATAACTTTTATTATGACTTTGTTTCAAATTTGGAGTCATAACGAGGTCAAATTATTTTTTATCAAACGAAATCTCGATTATGGATATTAAACAAGCAAGAAACGTAAAATTAAGTTTTAAAAAATGGAAAGGTGCACCAAAATAACACCAACCCACATCATTATAAGATTAGTTTAGTTTTCATTTTCCCACTGAAACTTTTTGGTATTGTGACCAAGTTTATAAATTAGTCGTTTTAAAGCCCTGCCTTGAATTTTTATTTCGACAACGTGTACATAACTATCAGTCTCTTTTAAAACGTAAATCGACCTGAACTTTAAGATCATCTCAACTTTGTACAGTATGGCCGGCTTTTTTCGGTTGTTAAATTTTGCTCGTAGGTAACAAGGCAAAAATAATACGTTGTGCTTTAATGACAACTTCCTACAGATGTCTTAACAGTGGTGTTCTCCTCGTAGGAATACATTGAAATTGTATTGTACTTCCAATAAAACATTTTGATAGTGATTAAAATTTGTACACGTACTCGCACTACAAAGAACTCGTTACTATAAGATTTATGGTCCCTAAAGTTGATTGTGAGTGATAGTTTAATTTGAGATTTGAGTGCATTTACTTTAGATTTGAAAGTTTGACAAAATGAATTCTAGATTATGTCGTTAAAAATGTTGGATTATGGGATTGGTGTCGTTTAACAAAGCAAGAGAGGTGGCTGGCTTACTGGTCCAAAATCAAACATATCGGATGGAATTATTGAACAACAACGGCGACGCAATATCTAGGTTGCCATATGATGTTCATTGCAAAAATTTCATAAGGAGAAGAGTTACTCTGCACAAAATACACGGATCAGAGTATTCTGATGAACAAATTAGCAGCTAGCGGCGACCAACAACATGATGAGTCTCGCTCTAATATTAAAAGGAATGGAGGGAGGCACAAGAAGTTCATGACAAGGAACTGTAACCAAACGTACAACCGTGAAATCCTATTGGGCCCAGTGGCAGTCATTAAAAATATAAATAATTTGCTCGTAACACCTAAAGATCTCGGTAACAGCAACAACGCTAAACATCAAATCTTGCTACCAACAAACCAAGTTAAAGAGGTTCTACAGAAGATGTATGATGGTGGTACATCTAAATTACATTTGGGCATCAACAAAATATTGAACAAAGTGAGAGGTCAGTTCTATTGGAATTAACGATGGAACGTCACTTCAGCAAAAGCTTGTCCAATTTCGGTTACTCCAGATGGTAATCAATAAAATTCGTGTATTTTGATAATTTTAGTAAATGGATAAAAGAATATCCGATCAAAAAACAAGAATCTCATACAGTTGCTGACCTATTTATAAACAACAGGGTGCAGATTTGGCGTAACATTGGAGCTACATTCCTGTCAAGGACGAAAGTTTGAGTCCATAGTATTCCAGAAGCAGACTCACATCTTTAATATAAAGATTTAAAAATTTCACCATTGCTCCGACACTTAAACGTACTGATGGAATAATTTAACAGAACATCCAAAGAGCATCTACGGAAAGCCGTAAATAATGTTTATGATGGCATTTTGTACTGCAGTCCATGAAGCGACTGAAAACTAACCAATAATGTTCGTCTTTGGCAGAGAATTTTGATTGCAATTCGATATTAATTTTGAATCACCGCAAAAACATAAACAGTCACCAAACCATGTGTTGGGAAGGACCATTCAAAGGAATAAAGAAATAAACGGTCCGAAAGTACTTTGCAGGGCCAGAGAGAGAGATAGAGAGATAAAAAGAGAGCCATTGAAGTTGGAAATATTAAAGAGAAAAGTAGCTGAATTGTTCGACGATGGAAAAGTTGCTTCGGTTGTTTTAGCTAATAAGAAAAACAACAGTTGAAATAGTTGGGATATATGATTTCTGCCGGTTTTTTTTTAAACAAATAAACTGATAGGAAGGAGAAATGTGGTTAAGCGCTTTTCCGAGCCAAAGAACATCATGCAAGTTAAAAATTATCTATGTGGGTTCAACCAGATTTTATCGTAAGTTTGCCAAAAGATATGCAGTCATCGCCAACCTACTTACTAACCTTCTAAAAAATAATGTTAAGTTTATATTTTCCAAGACTGAGAGAAATGCGTTTAAGCTATTACAAGTAATACTGATGGGATATACAGTGCTAATATGATAAACCAAATATGCCATCTACAAGTTCAAATTTTTGAAAGTTATCGTATCATGGTTTTAACCATGTATCAGTATAGATAGCGATGAGGAGGGAGAATATACATCCGGACCAAATGAAAATGTTCGAGGGCCGAGTACGCTATTAGATTGATTTAATAGTGAAATCAATCCTTCTTATTAACTAATATATATGTTTGTCCACACGAGGACATTAATTGGAAATTTTTAGAATTTTTGCTCAAAATCGAATATTTGACAAAACTTGCTAAAACTCGTTATATATATATATATATATATATATATATATATATATATATATATATATA